>JAPDEN010000018.1:0-526683 GCA_027569145.1 Aspergillus funiculosus
CCCCCCCCCCCCCCCCCCCCCCCCCCCCCCCCCCCCCCCCCCCCCCCCCCCCCCCCCCCCCCCCCCCCCCCCCCCCCCCCCCCCCCCCCCCCCCCCCCCCCCCCCCCCCCCCCCCCCCCCCCCCCCATAGACATGAAATAGAAAGGACATCACATATCAATCATGTCATTGAACCTCAGAATGCCGTTGGCCTTCATCACGCCGTTCACACCATCGGGCATTCGGTATGCCCATTCGGCCACGCCCATAGAGTTAGTGCCTGTCATGGCCATGTTTTGTTCCGGTTGTTCGGCTTCGTCTGAAGTGTCTGCTACAAGCACAAGGCCGAGTTCTTTGATTGTCTCGATCAGAGCAGGGACAACATTCTATATAACAGGAAGATAACAGTTAGCAATACACATTTCAATACTTAACTAAAAGGGTAAGAGTTTAAACGAATGGAAAAAAGGGAAATACCAAAAGACTGGATCGGCATATCAGCCCCATAAAGTTGTTGCTTTGTGCTATGCGTGCGGACTCCTTGATAGACATCGATGCTCGACCGCTGCTGTCAACATCTGGGTGTGACCCTATTTCACGGGCTAAGTCCCGAATTTGGCCAAGATCATTGCAAAGAAGAACAGGGTCTAAAAAGGATGACGTTAGCGCACTGTGCTATAGCAAGAATTAGTATGAAGGACAAGTACTCACAGTTAGGTTGCTTCCAGTTAAGAGCAGTACAAATATTAGCGTTGTAGGAGGTGAAGACGACGGAGCGCATGAAATCTGGATTCTGGTCGCGCGCAATGCGTGCTTGATCGAATACCACTGTCAAGATCGCATCGGCGAAGCTGTTGACATCTGCCATAGATGTCATATTCAGAGCTCTCTCCTCAGCAGCGGATGGATACAGGATGGATAAGTTGACATTAACATTGACTGCCAGGTTTTGCAAAACTTCGCGCAGGGATAGAAATGATGCGGCCAGCAGTCTATGGGCCTGTGACAGGTCATTCAACGCGTGCGTTTGCAAGAATTCGAAGATTTCCGGATGATTAACACCCTTCTCAGTGCCGATGGCTTGGAACTCGGACAAGGTAAGATGGCAGATAGGAATCTCAATGCCATAGTGTTTCACAGTGTATTGCGGATAGACCACGGGTATCCTGTCTCTTGTGAGCTGCACAAAGAGCTGCACATGGTCTCCCGACAGACTCGACCCTGTAACCAGGCCATTGTGTTCAGAATCAATGGCGCTAGTCGCCTTCCAGTAGGTTGCAAAATGTGTGATCTCAAGAGGATCTCCGTGATACGGTTTAATCACTTGGAAACCAAACCGAAGCTGTCCAATAGAGCGCAAACGGGGATCAAAAAGAGGTAAACAACAAAAGCCCGCACTGGAGTCTTCAGCTTTGAACACTGTCGGAAGAGCGACTGTCTTGGCGATCACCTTTGAGCCAAACGTGGGGAAAATCTCGAAATCAACACTGAAAGTTTGCAGGTTATCAATGTGGAACGAAATCATACGGGAATCCTCCTGGATTGGAAGCATCACAGTTCGTGGGATCAAGTCGGAAAGTTTGGAGGATATGGTTAATCGGGCAGCGGGATATCGGCCGGCTTGATCAAAGAGAATTGACCCAAGATTTCCCGAGTCGAATAGAATCTGTACGAACACCTTCTTATCCAGAAAGTTATGTCCGTAGCGTCGCAAGGGGATGATTGGAGGAGGAAGAGATAGATCAGGAATACCATCCACCGTCTCCATGTCGTCAACACCTGGGCCAGTCGTCTTCTGCCAATCAACGATAGAGCCTGGTTCCTGCAGCCTCACACCATTCAAGATATCAAGAGGTCGCTGAGATGTGCGTGATTCAGTGCGATGAGACCATAGCAAGAGCATACATTCCAAATGGCCTTCCCAGGCGGCATAGTACATAGCCGCCAGATTCTTTTCATCAACAGCATATGCATCAACACCAAGTTCCAAGAGTGTTCGTAGGCAATCGACGCAGCCCTCGCTGGCTGCATGGAAAAGTGGTGTCCATTGGTAGAGCTTGTCTCTCTGGTTGAGATCTGCCCCATGTTGTTTGAGCAACAGCAAGATTTCGGGAGATTGCGAAGCGCGAGCGACCATATGTTGGGGATAAAGGCCTTCCGCGTCTGGAAGCACCTGTGCACCCCGTTCCAGGAGCATCCGCACTATTTGGAGGGATCCATGTTGGCATGCCAGGTTCAACGGAATGTGATCCGACTCAGAAGCCGGATCGATACGAGCATTATTGCAAAGAAGCTGCTCGGCACAGGCTAGCTGGTTCTTGACGATACTGTGAATCAAAGGAGTGAAGTTATCATGGTCCATGATGTCAACGGTATTAGGATTCGCCGCTAACAGTTGTTGGACCATCTCCACCCGGCCGTGTATACAAGCATAATGCAGAGGAATTCTTCCATAGACATCAGGGCGCGAGACATCAACACCAGCTGCTAGGCCAGCCTTGAACACGAACTCTCGACCTGAGATAGCCGCCTCATGCATGCAAGTGCGCTCGTTGATGTCGTCTTCAGCCAAAATGTCAACCAACCCACTCTCAAGGAGAACAGCAAGCACATCATCGGAGAATTCATTAATCGCGGCAAGAAAGGTGCGTGTCGCACGTTCGCGGGCATCAGGAGAAGACTGTAATTTGGCCGTCCACTCGCGCAATATTTGCAGGTTTCCTGCAGTTGCGGACTGCAAAATTTGGAGATCGAGATCATCCTCCTCCGAGCCAAAGGAAAACGCGCCTGTGGTTCGCTCAGATGGACGGGTAATGTCATAATGAATGTTTTCGCCCTCCGCCCATGCTTCAAGTTCTAGCCGAGCAGTTGTTGCTCGGTCAGACAGGTCACGCAAAACCTCTCGATTAAAACACGGTTGTACTTCGACAGCACGGTGGAGATATAATTCCTTCATACGGGACTAGCAAGACGTATATCGGTAAGCAAAATAACAAGAACACGAAGGGACGAACGCGCAGGGTCGGGGATATTTCAGACCTTCGATGTTTTGTCCCACTAAATCACCACGTCAATTATTCAGTCCTAGCAAGAAAAAGGGTGCCAGTTGTTTCACAAACCTTTTTAAGAATCTTCGACATAGCAGTCTCATTGATTTCAACGAATTGCTATTGTGACGCAAAAGAAAAAAGCACATCAGAATCTATAACAACCAGTCTGGGCTAGAAGGCACAAATCTCACCTGCAATTTGTTCAAGTCGCCATCGAATTGTTGGAGGCCTTCAAGCAGAGCGACAAAATTCGCCGGGGCTTTAGAATTGGTCACCGTACGTGACTGAACTACCCTCTTTTTATCAACGAGTGTTTTTAGGCGTTGCGAGAACTATAGCAAATAGTCAGCCGGGTCTATATTAGAGTTAACAAACCCGAAAAGCGCAACAAACCTCTGCTTCCTTTTGTAGATAAAAGGTGTTGACCTTTTCGATTTCCCGTTCCTAACAGAAACGATCAATAATAAGTTCCAACTCGAGGTCCAATAAAAAAAGTATCGCATACCAGTCGAAAGAAGAAGACCTCTTTGTTCGCGCGGAGCGCGGCTTGTGCTTCGGGGACATTTTGAGGGACACCCGCGGAGCGTTGAGCGGGGATGGTCGGAGTCGCGCTCAGTTGCTTGATGAGCTGATTGTTTCCAAATTAGCTCCGATGCTCAACCGATTGACATTGGCAAACATGCACATATTCACCTTCTTTAGAGCCTTGTAGTTTACAAAACTAGCGGCATATTCCGGAAGATCGAGCTGTCTGCGCTGAATCTGCTTGCCGAACTTCCTGTAAGGTCAATGGTCAGCCGCCAGACAGGGACGCAAGGAGGGTATCAGATGGATAGATGCATTGATTTGTACTCGATTGCAACGTAGCCTCGGCCAGTTTCTCAAGATCAAGGTACGTACATCTTGGTAAGCCTTCTGAAAAGGCCAGAAGTTCTCCCAATAGTCCCTTGGCGCACTCGTGCCTAGCAAGGCAAAGGCTTCGGACCGAAATAGCGAGAGAATGGGTTGGTGTAACCAAACCCAAGAGCGTGAATCGCAGAATCCGTGAAAGAATGGGATAATCGAAGAAAAGAGAAGAGAAAAAGGAAAATGTGAAGGAAGGAACGCGAGGGTAATGACAACTACCCCTCTCCGCGGAGTATGGATAGAGGGGAGGCAAAGCGCAAAGGAAAGAAGTTGAACAATGCCGAAGTGGGGCAAATAGAGACAGTGGATAGTATGTAGACGTTAAGCAGTAGTAGTAGTAGTACTAATAGTGGCAGCAGCAGTAGTGGGATGGATCAGAAACAGCAGTTCAAGGGTGAGACGAGGTGGAGTCCAGGCCGGGATAGATGACGACCCAAGTATGTCCTCTGTCTGGTGAGCAACTTGCAAGTGAGTCCTGGTGCTGTGCTACTGCTTCGTACTTAGTGGCGTAGTAGTGATAGTAGGTAGGTGGTAGATGATAGTAGTAGGTGTAGTAGAAGGAGAAACAGAAAGAAAGAAGTTGATATCAGTCTTCCGTTGAACCTAATGCCCTCCTCCCTTCTCTATAATTTCAAGGTTCTACAGGAAATGCGGGAATACAGGCGTAGTATATTGGCTTGGAATCCAGGATGTTAGTTGGTTAGTAGGTATGTCTCTTACCTAACCAACAAGCTCGGACAGGTAAATTGTAACCTTAGTAGTAAGTCTTCCACCTTTTTCTTTCACTCTCTCTCCCGTCAGGGACTACCTCTCTCTCTCTCTCTCTCTCGTACAGAGCTAAAGTCGCAGAACTGGCAATAATGCCAGTAGTGGTAGTGGTAGTGGTAGTGCGGGGCGGGCTCTCAAAAGCCAGAGCGTAGAATTTGGATAAGCGTCCGATCACTGCCGAAATTCGATGAGGGAAGGAAGCACGAGGACTGAGGGACAAATAGGAATAGAATATTCAGGACAACAGACAACGGGCGCGCGAGAGAGAAACGGGGTGCTGCCAGTCGCAGTCAGTCGTGCTCATCATGAATCAGCTGGGGTCTGGAGGGACGACGTCTTGGAAGGTCGGGTGGTAGTGAGCGGCCGGTAGTAGTAAAAAAAAAAGGCAGCCGAAGGGGAAGGTGGGTGGAGAGCTCTGTCCGGGTAGAGTACGGTAGCTGCCTCTCCGGGCCAACCACAGACGAGTACGAGCCCACGTTGTCCTCCCCTCTTGGTCGCACTAGGCCTGCAGGCCCTCCAACCAAAGCAGCCTCGATCGCAACGTGCACTGGTCGAGTCTGCTATTCCTCGCCTTGAACTATACCTGTGCCTACCTAGGTAGTAAGTACCTACCTCCTCCGACCTTACTTGGGTCCTTGTGACTACAGAGGGCTTCAAGGCAGAACTTTACTTGTATGCCGGCGGTGCTGAGAGAGCGGCCCATGATGTAACTGATGCCTTGACTTTGAGGCATCTGGCCTCCACAGTAGATCTAGATACCTGCCACACTATAGAATATCTATCTAGATAGCGATACAGCCCTTGATAAGGTTGCCCAAGGTTCTTACTAGCTCCTATACAAGGAGAATTACATCATTTAAGCGTATAGCAGCACCGAATAGGCAAGTACTACTACTCTACTAGTAGTACTGAGGTAGTACCTGAGTAAGTAGGAGGTAAGGTAGGTACCTAAAGTGCTGCTTCTACCCCGGAACACCTGGTTGGTCCCTAACGACCAATAGGCTACCAGCCCTAGCGCAGTATATCAGTTTAAAGTTCTCCAAGATCTGCGTCACGACATTCGTCATCGATGGGGGAGATATATAAGAAACTCGGTCTGCCCTTAGATAACTACCATTCCGTCTTTACCGGGGCCTGCGGGTGTGTGATTGGTATGACTACTAGGTCGCTATACTAAGGTAATGCGGCGTCTACTTTTTCTCTACAGGACAGTTCCTGCCGTACCCATATATCCGTCCAACCTCTTCGTCAATCAGCTAATAGGTACTCGGTAGTACAGAAAGTTAGAAAGCCGATGTATGTTTTCAATTATCCTAGCTAAATGTGTATAACCACAGGGCAGCCATTTCCTAATAGACAGCTGAAGATGCAGCAACCCATCTTCTAGCTCATGCAATATTTCCAGGATTCAATGAGAATGGATATGGATGGAGGGGAAAAAGAAAGAAAAAAGAGAGAACAAAAAGACGGTTAATTCTGACAGGGAAAAGAAAACCCATGCATTATTTGCATAGCGCTTGAACTGAAGAGCAGTCATAAATATACATGCAAAAGTGACACAAACCTAAGGATATATCAACATGCCAATAACGAAAGGCCCAAAGAATCTCACAAATGTGAATTAAGAATGGCAGCAGAAAGCCACACTCCAAGAAGATGGAAATCATGGTCAGTTAAGGCTATGAGAAAGCCTCTCCACAAAAGATAGATGAACAGAGTGAGAGAATATATGAAGTTGGTATCACATTCAAGGGGAAAAAGGAGAAGAAAGGAGAATATAGAAGATGAAAGTAGGGGTATGCACAATCCGAAAAATTTCCAAGGCCATAAATAACATAGATACCTGGCGTGGCCGAGTTCGAGCACAACCCCATCAGGCCCCCTTTTTCTGGACTCTATTTTCATCAGCCCTGCCAACTTTCGAAGTAGTGGTAATTACTGGTCCCGAAAAAAGGCCTTGGCTTTTCAGAGCGGTTCAGCAGATATATATGAAAAATAAGGGCATGCTCAACCCATTATTCTTTAGAAGTTCTGCGCAATGCCAGCATTTCCTTGTCTGGGGAACACCGAGGGATTTTCAATCCGTGTGTTGCGGCGTGCTTGGACATCCCGAATCACAGGCTGACCTCCACCATAGGGACCATCGCCATAAGATCCATACTGTTGTTGCATATCAGTGTAGTATGGGTTTTCGTCATAGTATTGGCCGGTAGGGTGAGTGGCGGACATGTGGCTCTCATCAGAAGCATCAGATTGGTTGGCTGCAGAATACGCAGATGACGCGTTAGATGGTCCACGCTGGATATCCGCATTGCGGTTGTTGTTGTTGTTATTGTTGTTGTTATTGTTATTGCCAGTTGCAGCGACCACAGGGGCAGCGCCCAAAACCCCATAAGGCTCTGTCTCAACAAGACCCCCATGTCCCTCAGAATACTGAATTGTGCCATCACTTGGAGTGGCAGCGTGATGATAGCCTGGCTGGCTTCCACCATCAGACATTGCGAGGCCAGCTCCCGCACCACCCGACAAATTCGTTGACGCCTTGCGACCAGCAGAAGTTGTGCCCCATCCACGGTATCCGGCATTATCGTCCTTAGGATCGATAGCAGCGCCGCCCATGATAGGTGGTAAGCTTGGATCATTGTTTGGGTTGAAGGCGTATTCCTCAACCTCTTTCCTGCGCTCCTCCTCGGCCACTTTCTTTGCCTTACGTTTCCTCCAAAACCACAAGGCCAAGAGGACAATGAGGGCCACGGAGACAACTGGAACCACCACTGCCACTGCTATCGTACCGCCTGCTGAAAGCCCAGAGCTACCGCCACTGCCGCTTGAGCCTGTTGATGACGCAGTAGCTGATCCTATAGTAGAAGTTGTGCTATCAGCTCCGGTCCCAGTTGATTGGGTTGGAACGACTGAGTCTGTGCTGGTTATAGTAATGGTCGTTGTTGAATTGCTGGGCTCGCTCGCTGTGGTGGAGGAGGAGGAGGACGATTCAGATTCTGTCGAGGTCGTTGTAGAGCTGGGAGCTGTCGTAGTGGTCGTGGTCGAAATGGAAGTCGTTGTAGTAGGTTCTGTGGTTGTAGTACTGGATGAGGTGGTCGTCGGCTCTGTTGTAGTCGTGGTTGTCGTTGTTGTTGATGACGATGATGACGATGATGGCGGTGCTGTTGTCGTAGTTGTGGTCGTCGTCGACGATTCCGAAGAGGAAGTGGTGGAGGGTTCAGACGAGGAAGTTGTTGTTGCCGTGGATTCGCTCTGCACTGGGTTACTGGCAGTGGCCTGAGGGGCCCTCGCTAGCAGGTTTTCTAACGAGCATTTAGCATTATAGCACACCCAAAATCACCCGACAGACAGCGGGAATAAAATATCAACATACTGGAGGATTCCATCTTGAATAACCTTGGTGGAGCAAATCCGCTATGCCCCAACAAGTTCCGTCCTCAAAAAAGGGGAGAAAAATAAACCGCTGCCTTCGACAGTCCGTAACTACTCCTCTAATTTATCGGCGTATCGAAAAAGGGCCTCCCAGAAATTCGATCTCAAGAACTAACCTCCAACCAAATAGGACGAGTGTGCGGTCTCTCCGAATCAAAATGGTGATGCGTAAGTGGCCGGAGAATTACCCAACGTAGAGATCCAGAAACAGAAATCAATTTCCGCGGCGGATTGGGTTCCCATCAACCTTCAGGAAAAAGAATCCAAGGCAAAAACAAACGGCGAGAATATTTAAAGGCAGAAAGTATGCGCGGCGCAATGAGGGCCACCGAAATGGTTCCTCGAGTGTAGTCGAACGAATTGTCTGTGTGCTGATGACCGACTGTCTTGTCGAAAGGTCAGGGGAAATCCGGCAGAATAGCGGGTAATCTCGGTCTCCAAATACTCGTACCAATTTTAATCAGGCTTCATGCGAACCACGCGAGCAATTCGAAAAGAAAGGCAAATAATAGAGTCATAAGAATTGAGGGAGCGGGTCCAAAGACGCAGAGGGAACAAAAAAAGAGAGAGAGAGAGAGAAAAAGAGAGACACAGAGTGAGAGCGAGCGTGAGAGCAAGAGTGAGATTCAGAGCGGGCGGGCGTGAGAAAGTGGAGATGCTTCTTGGTGGTCGCCCCCCAAGGAACACAGCGTGCTGTAACTGGCTCCTGTGTGGTGTCTCCAAGTGGTGTTGATTCTTTTAGCACAGGTTAGCAACAATAATAGTCACTCATTTGTTCCTTGGATGCCTAGTCTCACCAGTAGCCGTAAACTTTTAGATGCCCAAGACTGACAAAATGAGAAGCAGGAATTAGAAATTCTAGAGTAATAAATTCGTTAGTAGCAGGACGGGTTTATCCTGGATCCCCCATATTATTTAAGATAGATATGTACGCATGTACTCCGGAGTAGGTGGATGTACTGATTTATCCTCCGTCTTGAATTCGATTTCTACCAGAACTTTCTCTGTAGGTAAGTAGTGGTGTAGGTATGTAGGTAAAGGTGTGACGTGACTGCGATCGGATGCTCAGCCAATTCTCGGCTCTGCATTTGGGTTCCAAGGTTGAGTGAGACACACATTGTTCAGGTGATGATTATTCTTAGTATATCTACCCATTATAATCAACCAGATCCATGATTGCAGAGAGAATGACCACTAGAATATAACCTCATGAAATTTCAATGGTCTGGTTGCGGCAGTTCTGGCGTTCGCATTGCTATCTGCATGTCAATGTCATGTCCGGACTTGGGCGTCTGGGCCAGAACTCCCATTTCCCCCCCTTTTTTCCCCTTCCATCTTCAACGGCGTTGATCTTCCACCGTTACCGGTAAGTAACCACCAGCCCACCAAAGAGATCTATCTCAGCTATATTCCGGTCTAACTAGTATCAGTACTAGTAGTACTTGGTTAAATTAGGCCTACTACTAGTTATAGTCTGCGACCGGGGACTGATTTGCACTATAATTATTATCCCCATACCGAGAATACAGACTGCAGAGTACATAAACATAACACACATAAATCAAATCTATCATTAGCGAACTCTATGTTGATCAAACTGCATTAATTGCCCATCGCACCACTAAGTAACTACTCCGTACTAAATACAAAAGACCCAAAGTCGGAAGGACCCGATCACCCTCAGCTGTGTTGCTAAACTTAGACACACAGCCCTCTCTATCCATGACCCATTCTTACTATAGATTGTTCTAGTAAAGGGAAAAAATAGTCCAGTACAGGAGTAATACCCATTCAAAGTTCAGTTGAGGCTGATCTGATCCATCCTTATGAACAGCTTCCTCTCTTGACTCTTCACTCATAAGGCTACCTACTTAAGTAGTGGTGGTCGGCTTGGAAAAGTGCCAAGTCCAACTTCCACCCGTGGAACTGTTTCCATCGGCCGAATCCGTCGGTTCCCGCGCGACCATGGTTAAGGCCAAGTTGAAAGTTGGAACTCTCGGTCGCAAGATTCAAGCCCTCTCGTATATAGTAAAAGCATAAACAAAGGCATTATTCATGTCAGTTTGTTCACACAATTAAAATCAATAATCAATTCACTCCATCCATTCATCCATTCATCATCCCTGCCGGGTGCCTGCCTTTTACCTCCAGTACGGCGACAAAGGGTTGACTGCAGCATCATCCGGCAGCTTGTCCAAGATACAACGCACGGTGTACGCCAGGGGGCTTGGTTAATCCCAAAATTTGGATGATCTGGGTATCGGATGCGAAGACAGGCTTTCGAATTTTCAAGGGTAATGGAAGAGGACAAAGCCACTAGGTCGTAGTAGTGGGAATCATTACCAGCATACGACGACGTCTACAATAATATTTATACTAGTATGAAAATTTTGAAACATCTGGAGAAAAAAAATCCTTTCCGAATTATGTTTCCATCAGGACCAAAGGAAGAGAATTCCAATTGAAACATCCCCACTTCAGGGATGACTGAACACGAAAAGATAAGACAGCTAGATGCGGCAAAATCGACAAACAGCTCTAATATATCTTTATCAAGGAAAATATCCAAATGCTCAAAGGCCTCATCCAAGACTAGAAATGCCTGTTTCGGCGGCCCATAAAAAAAGGGAAAATAAAATCACGAGAGAAAAAACCGTAGTTGAAATCCGACTCCAAACAGAAGAAACGGCAAAAATATCTGGAAGAAATGAGAAAAAAGAAAAACCAGCCTCTTGGATGCTATGTACGCAATTGACATCAAAATGTGTTGCTAATTGACCCAGATCCCTCAAAAGGAGCAATAGGAAACCAAAATAGAACAGGACAGGTCATAATATTGTATGTGAACACCAGAACACACGGAAAATCGTTACAGCGACTCTCAGCAGTAACAAACAAATATTTCAATATTTACTGCCGCATATCCCATGTAGGACGAAGGTTGGACATCAAGTCATCTCTTGTACCCACAGCTTCCGGGGGTAGGCGGCTGACACGATACGCACCAGTGCGGATATTATGCAAGTGAGTTGCTGAGATTCCTGTACGGTTACTGCGAATACTGCCAGAGTCACTTGCAGTGTCGCTATTCTTGAAACGGGGTGGAGGGGCGAAATCCAAATTATCATAAGTGCCTGACTTTCGCAATTGGTGTCTAATAACAAAGTCAGTCCAAAACCCTTCAAGAAATTTCACGATCATCAATGGAAGGGAGAAGGAAAAAAAAGCCACAAACTTACGCGCTTGGAATGACTGAAAGCTCATCGAAAGCCGAGGCAAGAGGAGTATGTGCGCGAATCATTGGACTGAATGGCCGTACTCCGCCAAGTGGTGTCTCCGGGCGACCTTCCTGCTGATCTCTGAAAGTTTTACCAGGGGCGTAGTCAGCAGCCATCATGATCGCGTCATCCTTCAACATATGGGGAGAAGGGAGAATATTGAGCGGCGTCGGTGGAGGCGCTGGTTTACGCGGTGCGCGGGGACCTGGAAGATGACCCGATGCAGAAGAGAAAGCTCGTGGACCAGTTGGTTGAAATCTCCCACTGAATCCACCGACAGACCCTGTTGCCATATGGCGAGGACCTCCTTGGAAGCGTGGGGGGGCGCGTGGCGGAGGAGTCATAGCACGGCGGTTAACAGGCTCCGCATATGGGGCTGGTACTGCATCAAAGTATTCGCCAGTGACGGGACCATAAGCGTAGTCCTCTTGTGCGTAGTAATCGTCTCCATAGTCTTGGTAGTGTGTCTCCCGCGCTCCAGCCTTGCTCTCATCAAAGTATTCCTTGTAGAACGACCTGATACGATTGGCCCGCTGCTCCGGATTATCAGTCGGGTCATCTGGGGGCAAAGGACGTAGGCCCATGACCGTCAGACGACGCGTATCTCGACGGGGATCAAGCTTAGGGTTCTGAGATTGAGGGGGCTCTTCAGGGACCTTGGGCATCGCTGTGTGGTCGCGGCTTTCCTCATGGCTCGGGTTACTCTCTGCATTTTGAACATTGACAGCTGGAACAACCGAGTGGGACGCTCTGTTATCTCCATAATCGCTAGCAGCATCGCTAGATGGAAGAGAGATTCTGGGGGTTGGGATTGGTGCATTGTGCATTGGAGTTGCATTTGGTTCGACAAGGGCCGGTAGGGTACTAGAATCACGCAGTGGGAAGTCGAGCCGGTGTTCAGGAAGAGGGCCTGAGGCTGGGGCTCGCGTAGTGTCAGCTCCCTCGCTCCCACTTTTAACTGTCGATGGTAGCTCGTTTATTTTAGTCAACCCCGGTACAAATACAGGGCTAGGACTCCTCGGCAGGTCCAACTGGAATCCAGTATCATGTACTTGGCCATGAGTGGCGGGGCTCTGTCCACCGTGATCACTTGGTGGGCTGTAAAGCGGTGGTGACGATTGGGACATCTTCTGTGCACCCCCTAGTAGACCCTGATTCATATCCTCCCCCAACGCACCTCTTCTTGTCGAGCCAGCGAGACTTGCCGTCTCATCAGGAAAACCTCTTTGGTGGGATCCTATGGATAAGTTGTCGGCTGGGAAAAGATTGCTTGCATGTCGGTACTTGTCGTCATCACCCATAATTGTCCTGGTCAAAGAGTGTATCGAGTCCCTAGAGCCGCGCATACTAGGTGGTAACATGTAGGGACTTGGTCCTATGTCGAGAGAGACTCCTTTCATATGACTGTTCTGAGTGCCCTTCTCTGCCTCCCGCATTGGATTACCTCTGTTCGAGGGCAAATCGAGCCCGAAATCAAGAGATTTGTGCTTGTCGTTTGCATCTTCTTTCCGCAGTTTCTTCAGGTTCCTTCTGTGCAAAAAAACCAAAACTGCGATGGCGCATACGATTGGGATGCTGTACATTTTTGGTCAGTGATGAGTATGTAGGAGAGCCAGGCATGGAGACTATAAGGAGGCTGAGAAAAGAACCTACACTGCTCCCAGAACAATCGGCAAAGTTGTCGTACTTGAGCTACTAGCAGGCTTCTCGCACCGATTCGAATTATCCCCGGCAGCACAAGATTGAGTAGCAACGCCCTCATTCGTAGTGGGCAATGGCTCTCGTTTTACGAGTGTAGGACTATCCGGCACGAGTAGGAATGGTGGCTGGTTACGAGGCACAATTTCTGGCAAAAGAGTAGACCGTGGATCCAGGTTTATGCCATGGTGATGTAAATGCTGATGATTATGGTGCATCGTCACCCAAGTTCTGCCGACACGGGCACCGCGATTAGAGAAGGTCGAGGGGGTTCGAGACGAGTAGTTGGTTGGTAGCGGGCGGGACAAGATGAATCCCCTGAATACGAATACCTCTCAATCCAAGCAATTATATCGACTATAAAAGACAGAAGCCGCGTGAAGGTGGACTATTATCATATGACGATATATGGCGATGTTCTCTGATAGGTTAAAGTATCGCAAATCCAAGCAGCGCAGCAAGAAGACGACGATAACGACGACGAAATCAACGTCGTCAAGGTCACTATTTAGTTAATGAGTGAACGGAACAATAGAGTTCCCAGAATGAGCGACAGCCAGTGGCCAAGGTGAATTAAAAAAAGGAGTGACTGTGTATCGAGAGGACTCGATACAGGAAGAGTTTAGGAAAGAGCGACGGGAGAGGGGATGGGATGGAAAAAGGGAAAGAGAAGGAAGGTGTGGAAAGGAGGGAAGGAGAAGAAGAGGAAAGAGGAAACGAGGGCCCTCAGAATAAAACTGGATGTGGGTTTGAACTTTGGGTCTCCCGTTGGCGTACGGGGGACTGCTAGTCAGGTATAGATAACTACCTGGTATTACAGAGTACAGCCTACGACGACTACGACTACTACTAACTACTAGGTACAGGGCACTGCTAGTAGCGGTCTAGATGACCCGTCTAGAGAAGGAGGCGATAAACCTTTACTCTGTACTACCTCTAAGTTCCAGAGTCCTCTTTCTTGCTTGCTCGTTGGAGAACAGAAGCTGTGGGGAGTCTGACTCTCCTGTAAGGTACTGACTGTCCCCTCAAGCATGCTCTTCTCTTGGGATGTGTTTTACTTTTCACGGTTATCATATAATCATATTACGGCCAACTTTACTACTAACTAGTATTATTATGATTCTAATTATGATTGTTGTCATTACGAATAACATTGGGGCTTCCAGAGATAGGTATGTGGTATGTAGCAATAGTACTTACTAGTGCTCTGTTTTATTTTAATACTCTGGAGCCTATCTCAAAAGCTCCTCCTATTAAATATCTCATTATTATTGAAGGCTTAAGCCTTTGTTTGTTTGCCCGTCTTCTAAATTTGATGGATCCCCCTGAGCCGGCCGCCCGTTGTTGGTTCAGGAAGCAATAAAATAGTAAAGGTCCACTCCCTCTCGATCTTGGATTGCTTCCTTTAATAACCAGAGCGATCTGATATATTTAAGATAATTGCCACTACTGATGTTCTGAATATATAAGGATTTCTTTTCTCCTTTTCTGTCCTGAGTCCAAAGCGGCAGTTTCTGCTTGGTGATCTTCTCCTGCAAGAGGGGAGAAGAAGCAAGGCGCTAAGCCCCCTAATCCATCCCCTGAGCATCCAATGTAAATAAAACTCAAGTCTCAAGCTCAGTGTGGGCCGCCCAGGTCTTCATTTAGCGTCAGGTACCCCTCGATTCTGGCCAGTAACAGGCACAAGATGGCGTCTTTTTAAGTGGATATCCATCGAACCATCAATTCTAAATTCGCCTATCAGAAAGAGAGCCCTCCAAGCTCTCGTGTATTTTGCTTCCAAGTCCCGGGCATAACTTGGATTCTTGAAATTAAAAAGCCGATTCTCATGTATTATTTTCATGTATTTTCATGGTGATCATGACCCGTCTCATTCATTGTTGGAGTCCTACTAAGACTGAATCGTCTAGGTATCTATAGAAATCCCCTTTTCTACCTACCTTGGTAAAACAGCGGATAAGGAGGACTCTGGAGAGTACCTAGAGTGATGACAGTGCTATCTCTCATCTCCAAAGCAAGCAAGGGCTTAAGTCAAAGTAACACCGCGGGCGCAAAAGGAAGTGGGATTAACGCAGACTTTCTACTACACAGTACGTATTCCCAGCTAGAGACCATCATGGATCCTCTAGTGTTTTGCCGTTTAATTACCGGCGGTCTTGGCTCGTCTTCGAATCAAATTCAATCAAATTTCAAGACGACGGCGCCACCATGCACACAGCGACCGTGTATGTATGTACGCCATTATTGCTTGTTTGAGAATACGCAGTAGTAGTACTAAGTACTACAGTACTCCATAGTAGCTACTTTGATCGCAGCAGGAGTCTGGTCTGGCTTTGAGCGCGAATACGAAATAACAGTAAGTTGACGTCAATTGAATACAACAGCTATGGAGTTGGAGTATCATCGAATTTTCAGCGCCACATTTGCTATTCTAAATATGGAGTACAATACATACAGATACAGCCTTCACCTGTGTTTCATAGCAGGCATCATGTGGCAGCACAAACTGTTAGCCCCAAAAACATTATCTGAGGCGCCACTGTTTGAACAGTGGATTAATTCGGAAAGGCCTTGGAGGTCGGACCTCAACTCTTGAAGAAGATTTGACTTACAACTTCCAAATAATCGTGGACTCTGCTATTTCCCTCTTTTGAAATTAATCCTTGTTTGCGAAGTGACGTTAAAATACAATACAACCTTTCCTGCTTTATCGAAGCAATTTGACCACCCGCTTGTAGTAATATGCTCTATCAATAAGAGCCTCACTGGGAGGTATTCGAATGTCAAGGCCAGCCTAAAGACTCACGCAGACCTCCCGGCCTGGCATCTAATGCCGATCGAAAATATCCTAGGTAGTGGATTGGCAATCCTGGAATTGTCTCCTGTGCCAAGTTTGTTGTATACTAATATTGCGATAGTTATAGTTATTTAGAGTTGAAGGCTGCTCAAGTTTCCTTAAATATACACAGAGTAGATGAAAAACCGAGCCTTGAATGCCTAGAAATTAGTATTGAAATAGTGGAGTACATCCACGGGATAATCTTCAGAGAACAGCCCCAGAGAAAAAGCCCATTGGGCCTAGAAATATTAATAAACACTCCTAGTCTCCTACCTTACACAGTAGTTACAAGTTTATAGTAGGTAGTCACCCGCTTGTTTCCCCATCGTCGAGATGCCCAAACAGAACAAAGGTGAACATAAATGACGTCAGAGCCGCAAAACAACAAGAAAAAGCTCCCACCGGCAGTAACCGAGACGAGACGCTGTCGGAGAATTGTCCGACCTGCCTTGACATGCGACACTTTCCCGTGTTGATAATCGCCACAATTGAATTTGTCAACGCAAGTGGCTTTTATTGACTCCTGGCACCAATGCAACGATTATTGTCAAGGTGTTCCTGTCTTCCTAGGGCCTTGGCTCTCCAGCCATATGCATGCAGCCCTGAAGATGTCTGGTGGTCCGTACTGTGGAATGGAATCTAGCTTTCTTGTGTGGGGGAGTAGATACTAGTAGGTGGCAAACTTGTTGGACACATTGAATTGTTCTCAATTGCGTTTAATAAGTCTGTCTTAGACTAGGTGGATCCATGGTTTATTTCCTCCATCCTGAAAGTATATCAGTGCACTCTGTATAGCTGTGCATGCTAGGCATTTCTGGTACCAATCTAATATACCTGAAGTGCATAATGTTCGCTTTATCAGATTAGAGCCAAGATTAATTGCTATATCAAAAAAATGACTTTCAGTTTAAAGCGCCTTAGATATAATGGACATAAAAAACAGCTAAAACACCCAGCTATGCTTAATAAATAAACCATATTGTCTCTATTGATGTGACTGTAGTGCAAAAGATAATAAAAGTTTCCAAAGTAGCCATTGAAGAGGATTTATCAGCAACATTCTCAAGGCCTTTCTTATTGATAATATTTCCTATCTGAACATCAGGACGAAGCTTTACTAGTAATGTTGTAAGGATGCTATTGGATATTTGATAATATTTCCACTTGAAGAAGATGATGACAGTAATGTCTATTATAGCAGGTTTTACTGCAAGATAAAGGGCTTTTATATTATTATTATCCCCTTTATGATGAAAATCACAGTCTGCTAGGTAGCCAGAAGCGCTTACAGAAGCAATACAAGCAAGATACCAGACCATCTCAAGAAGGTTATAAGTCAGCAGTAAAAGACAGTTCAGATCTCGTGTCTGAAGCTGGATCAAACTTCTAGATACTAGGGATACTAGGGACTAACGTGATCTCTAAATGATATAGCATTGCTTTAATTTCTAGAACATCCCGACTAGATGAAGGAGGCTACAGAATTAAGATTGTCTGATCACACTAGGCAGCAGTAAGCACTTCCAGCTTTTGATTCACTGTCCTCTAACTCGTTCGCTATGCGGATAATCTTGTCAAGAGTCATAGGATGAGCGTGGTCGGCTTGCTTCCGGGTCTCTAATTGCCCAATCATGACTTTCCAGATATTGGCTCCCTCGACAACGTATTGATCCACCTTGACCCCGGTGACAGCTGCTGTCTAATTCTGCGACACTTTTCAGAATCCACGGTCCTCAGTCGAGAGTGACCTTGCGAAACCCGTTGCTCCATCCCGGAGACCGGATAAGATCGTGGATCGCATGGCGTCACTCTATGCGAGGTCTTATTGGGTGATTGTGTTGAAACTCCAGGTCCATAGTGGACTTGTCCTCCGAGACGAACAGTTGATGCAAGGCAAACAGTTCCTCAACTTAGGCCTGTTGAAGATCAGGCTTCTTTTAGTACAACTGCAGGAGAGAGCTTTAAAAAGAAACTCTTAGTCAGCAACAGGTTTCTCCCCGCACGTTCAGCTGCCATGTAACTAATTAATGGTGGCGATAGTAACCATCATCAATATTGATGAAGATAGCTAGAGGCAAAAAAGGTACCAGTAGGTAACTTAAGATAGAGGAAAGGAACTAGAAGTAGAAGCAACAAGAAGAGGGGATAGCTATTTTCCAGATAGATGAAATAATCAGGTACGTGTAGAACATGGTGGTGGTTACTTTACAACGATGATGCTCCCCCAAAGTATAGTAAATTTGTCTTTTGAGTCATATCATCATATGGTCTACTTTGGGGTAAGACTCGAAATAGCAGACGCTAAGTAGTAGTTAGTTAGTCCTTAGTGGTGGCACTGCAGAATTCGCAGCCATCTTTTGGAGCGCTAGAGCCTAGAAGACCGTCGAAAACGTCGAATGCGCAAAGCTAAAAAATGAAGGGAAGAAAAAATTTACATCGGAAACAACTCCGAGGAGCTAAATATAATCCTCAGCTTTTCCCATCATTCAAACCCAATTCATTACTATAATCATTATTATCATTATTATCGTTGTTGTTATTGTTATTATTGCAGCCAGAAGCTCTTTTGAATTATAATTCGAAGTTCTCTCCTGCGCTTTGCTTTCGACCCTCACCACTCTCATATTATCTACCCCTCTTTTCCTTTTTGCGGGGAATATATACTAGTATTTTACTTGGGCATCGGCGTGTCTAGGCCATGCAGTCGACTTCCAACGACCTCGAGAAAGGCGAGACTGGCGCTATTCGCCCCAAAAGCGACCAAAGTTTCGATAATGACGGCGAAATATATCGCACAAACTCCGTTTCGTCCTTTGACACCTCTAGCGACGATGCCTCGGAGTCCTACGAGGATGGAGATGGCATGTCTCGAACACAAACTGTGCAGACTCAACGTGGATATGGTTTAGAGCGACATCCTACGGCGCTCAGTCGAATTGCAACACAGCGAAGCCAGCACAGTGCGACAGTAGGCGCACTTAGAACTCGACCCTCGCGAAAGCCTCTTCCCGAGTTTGGAGCTGGCAAGCCATACCCACCCCCGCTTCCTGATAAAGAAGAATATGTGGTGGAGTTTGCTGGACCAGACGACCCTCTGCACCCTCTAAACTGGCCCATCAGCAAGAAGTATGCCCCTCTTTCTTTTGCTGTCCTCGTCGTATCCCTCCTATGAAATAAAGTTTAGAATAAAGAGCTGCCGCTGATAAGAGACTTTGTGTCTAGGGTTCTAATCTCAGTTGTGCTCGCATTCACGACCTTCAACTCCACATTTACGAGTAGCATCTTTTCTGCTGCCAATTCAACAGTGTCCTCGAAGTTCAATGTTTCAACCGAAGTTGGTACACTGGGTCTGTCTTTGTATGTCCTCGGTTTTGCCTGTGGTCCTACCCTCTTCTCGCCCTTGTCAGAATTACTAGGTCGGCGACCCCCTATCCTTATTGGCGTCTTTGGATTCACGCTCTTCCAATTCGGAGTCGCTACGGCGGCTAACCTACAAACCCTTATCATCTGTCGTTTTTTCGGAGGCTTTTTCGGCGCAAGTCCATTAGCTATTGTAGCTGCTGTGTTTTCCGACCTGTACGACAACCGTCATCGTGGGGTCGCAATTACTCTCTTCACCATGATGGTTTTCACTGGCCCTCTATTTGCCCCTTTCATTGGAGGCTTCATTGTCGAGAGCTATTTGGGCTGGCGTTGGACAGAATATCTCCCGGGGATCATGGGCGCCACTGCTTTTGTGTTGGACGTGTTCCTCGTGGAAGAGACGTACCCGCCTGTAGTCCTGGTCAAAAAGGCTGAAGAGCTTCGCCGGAGAACCAAGAACTGGGGTATCCACGCTAAGCAAGAGGAGGTCGAGATTGACCTGGGAGAGCTGATTGGGAAGAATTTCACTCGGCCAGTGCGAATCCTCGTCAGCGAGCCGATTCTGCTATTGCTGAGTATTTACATGGCTTTCCTTTACGGCCTACTCTACCTATTCATGACCGCATACCCAATTGTTTTCCAGCAGATCCACGGGTTCAACAAGGGTGTGGGGGGACTCCCTTATTTTGGCCTAATCGTTGGTGAATTCCTGGGAGGCATCTTCATCATCACGCAACAACCCTGGTACAACAGGAAGCTTACTGCCAACAACGAAATCCCCATCCCAGAATGGCGCCTCCCTCCTGCAATCATCGGCGCTGTGGCTTTCGCAGCTGGTCTCTTCTGGTTCGGCTGGACTGGATATCGAGCCGAAACCCACTGGATCGTCCCTACGTTGTCAGGTCTCCTCACAGGTTTCGGACTGCTCTGCATCTTCCTCCAATGCATCAACTATATCATCGACACCTACCTGGTTTTGTACGCTCCCACTCCCTCCATCCTGCCCATATATCAGCAATAAGAAAGCAACCTACTAACATATCCCAGCGCTGCCTCCGCCTTAGCTGCAAATAGTATTCTCCGTTCACTGGCGGGGGCAGGATTTCCCCTGTTTGCACCATACATGGTAAGCCCACGTCTTTTCCATTCCAGCCCCTACACGATCTCTCAACTAAATAACCACCGATACTAATTCCTCACGTCGCCACAGTTCAAAGCACTCGGCGTCAACTGGACCGGAACCCTCCTCGGCTGCGTCGCCGTCGTCCTAATGCCCCTCCCCCTCCTCTTCTACCTCTTCGGTTCCAGAATCCGCGAAAAGAGCAAGTTCGCAACCGAATACGTGACCGTCGCCCAAGCTCACAACGACGAATAAAACCTAAGACCTCAGCACACTCTTACCCCGAAACCGAAAACCAAACCCAAAAAACCCAAAAAGAAAATCGGCAACGATAACGACACGAATACTAGACCAACCAAATATTTATATATATAATCTTAATCCACCCATAACACCTCCCTAACCAACACGGCCTTAATGACTGAGCGATGGAGTTTTCTTACGAATGGAATCAAGATAAAAAGGCAAGGAAAAGTTGGTTGATTTTATTTTTATTTTTATTTTTTGGATTGCTGGACGAATATACCCCCAATACCCCCTTTTTGGCTATTTGTGTGCTATATGCAGCACCTACTGAGTAAATATAATGTTGTTGAGTATATTGGGGTGAGGATATACATACATATATATATATATATAACTATATAGCTATACATACATTGATTCATACTTAACAATAAATAGCATAAAATAAGACAACTACACCTAACTAATACTTCCCTGAAAGACTGACTACTACTCCATCTCATATATATATTTAACTATTATTATTCACCCCATTACTGAAGAGTTGTGAGCTGCCTTAATAAGTCAGACTTTCTGCATTGTGTAAGGAGATCAAGGTACCAAGTATACACAATGAAGATGAACTGGAGCGCTGAGGTCGACGCCTTCACGGAAATAAGATGGTGTTACAATTCAAAATTACACGTATTCTGTAGGGCTTTTATGGTTATTCTTCATCTAAGGAATCCCATGATCCGATCCATAGATGGCCACGCAGGGAACATACAATCTATTAATCAAGTCCACATGATAATGTTAATTTTTTTTCTTGCTCTTGCCTCATGATGCGCCATTAATCCTGGGTACCCGTACACCTGTTTATGAAGGAGAAGGAGGATAGAATAAGAGAAGACGGGAAAAAAGAAGGAAAAGGAAAAGAAAGAGTAGTAACACCAACATTTCATGATGCCCACAAGAACCACCAAGGTACACAACACAAACCCTGAAAAGGGACGATGGATATACACCAACATTATGGATTGTACAAAAAAAGAGAGTAAAGAAAAGACCTATTTCAACAGAAAAAAAAATGGGCTTCTCCTGAAAAGAACTCCGGTCATTGCATATTAAAGACAAAGGAAAAAAGACCACGGAGGAGGAAATACAGCGAGGAAAGACGTCTGGATTAGATGTTGTTTGTCATGTCATCCCATATGCACAAAGGATTCATTAAACTTTTCGAAGAGTACAATTAGACATTGAGGAAAAAGGGTATAAAGCTGGTTTCGTTGAATGAAACGTGGAAAGGAAATATAGACGTCTCAGTTTATGCAGGAAGTCTCAAAACTTCGAAGGTCATCATGGGAAGGCTGTTCGAATATCCGACTAAACGGTGGATGCGAGGTATGTGTATTCTCCCTTGGGGAGTTTGGAACCCCCTCTGCTTTACGAACCACTTCTTTTAACGCACGAGTTACAACACCGGCACGGACAACAAGGTCTCGAAGGGATTGCGTATCGAATGGTAATTTTTTGGAGCGTGGGAGGTGAGATTCAATAAAGGTGGGGTCATGAGAGAGGCGTTGTTGATAGATCAGATCCAGGACCGAGCTTGCTTTGGAGGAAACCCTCTTATGTTCTGGTCCAGGAGACGTCGTTGGACGAGTGCTTGAATCCTCTGAAAGCGAAGCCCTCCAAGAATCTCCACTGACCCGTTTCCAAGGATCGTTCATGTTAGAAGACTCACCTTCAGAGTCATCAAAACTGAATGTAAGTGAAGAAGGAGACCTTGGCGGGGAGCGATTATTATCATCGTCATCGTCAAGGGTAGCTAGATCGACAATGCCTTCAGCCTCCTTCCAAAGCTCGCTTGAGGGACCACGAACAATGTTCAAAAAGCTCGCTTGATGGCGCAGTCGCTTCAGCTCTTCAACAAGCAAGGTCAGCTCTTGGACCTGCCCAAATTGTCCGTGGAGACTAGCTTGACGCTCCATGATCGCTTCAGGCACGATCATACTTCGGCGGGTAGCGGCTTTGCTTGGGTTGACATTTTCGCTTATCCCGCTTTCATCCATATCTTCAAATTCGAAATCACTGTCCCAGTCTTCACTAACACCCTTGCTCCCCAAGCCCCAAGTTCCGAACTTCCCCGATGTCTGTCGCGTGTCGTTGGAAATTGTAGGTTCTCTGGCGACAGGGACGCTCTGGCTTCGATAGTGCAAAGTACTTGGTGCTTTTCGTCCGGTTGTGCGGCTCCCACGTGGGCCATGCTTCCCATGGACGGTACTTGGTCGGCCATCAGGTCCGGTACCCTCACGATCATTTCTTGATTGTTCAGACCAATCAAAAATATTCATCTTTGGGGATGAGTCTTGAGTATCACTAATAAAACTGCTGGAATCATGCTCGATAGACTCCCTCAAGTCAAGAGGGATCTCGGGTCTCTGCTCAGCGATGAAGACATCACGTCCTAAATAGTCACGGCTGTTACTGTTCAACGACAGTTTTTGGAGCATTGGGAGCGAATTCTGGCTGTTCTTCTCCCCAGGAAGTGAGGCTACTAGGCTGTGAGAGTCCTCGTCATCACTCAAATCGGACGGAAATGACACATTGCTGTCTCCTTCATCGGCATTTATTAAGCATTGGCTTACTGGAGTCAACACGGGAATAGAGTCAGGCCGTGCATCGGATTCGTCCGGCTTCAGTGGTTGACGAATAAAAGAATTAGACGGTATGATGCTTTTGAGACCCGGATTTCGCCCTCCAGGGAGATCAGTGGAAAAGTTTCTATCGAACAGAGTCTCGATTCCTGGAGACGGGAGCCAGTTACTATTAGTTGTAATATGTGTACGGATTGAATCGAATGCAGTATCGCTTAAGAAATCGGTTTCATCTTCATCACCTGACGTGAAAATCCGGGTATCATCAGATCCGATGACAGTTGACGCTGGATCAGAAGCAGCAATTGAATGGCGCTTAGGGCGCCGACGAAGTGAGCCGTGAAGTGAAGATAGAACTGACCCGTCTGATAGTGTGCGCTGTCCAACGTAACGGCCCAGCTCAGTGGTATACTCTCGATAGTACGACGGGACGAGATTTCGTCGTGAGCCCATGATGCCCGAATTTAACGTGTTGGGTAGTTCGGCCCGCGAGCTAGTTGGGGGCCGACGGAAGACATTTGGGTCAGTGATATTACGCCTTGCAGGTGCTCGAGGGGAAACCCAGATAGCTCCTTCCACATTTGGTAATGGTGTCGAAATTGCTCTCCTCTTTGGGCCAACAAACGAGCCGTTACGAAAGACCCGAATATCTGTTGGACCTGAACTGTCTGTTGGGGACTTAAGACATGGTTCGTCAGGAGACAATTGACAAGTCTCTGTTTCCGGTGGAGGCGTTGTTTCCGGCTCTTGCTCATGAGTTTTAGTTGGATTAAATGGGTCTCGAAATTCAACGGATGATACTGGGGTAGGTTCATCTGGTGTAACTTCCGACATGGGTTCCTTCTTTGTAATTGAAGTGCCAAGAAGGAGCGCAGGAACAATATCCAGGTGTGGGAGGATTCGCCGCAGATTTTGATCCTTATGCCTTGTTGTTGCAGTCGAAAACCTACGAGCCAATCGCTCAGAGAGTGCATCAAGACTCGGAGTTATGTATGGTCGCCATGTATTTTCCTCCGAAGAAGCTATGCAAGGGCTAGGCTCTACTGGAGTGTTTAACGCCAAACTAGGTTCGAAGCTCAGGCTATGAGTTGCCTTGTGTCTAAGAGCCTCGGATCGTTGATAGCTTGTCGCAGGTCTGCGCGATGCAGTGGGCGCTAAAGGGGAAGACGGGGTATGACTGAAAAGAGGGTTCGCGTTCGAGTGCTGTGACTTGGGTCGTTTGACGAGTTTGTTAGGGACTCTCCGTTGACTAGACGGATTAGAAGAGACTGGACTAGCGGGCTCGGGGAAGGACGGTGATACGGCGTTTTGCGACGAAAAATGCTTCTCAGGTTGGAATGATAAGCGCCGGATCCAAGAAGACGACGGTCGTCGACCATGTGAAGGTTGTGGTGGGTTTTCGTCGACTCGTATAGGTGGTATTGATAGAGTCTGGCCGCGCCGCCGCAGTCGAACGCCAGCAAAGGATGATTTCCTGCGAGAATTTGCATCATCAACATGATCTGGAAAGAAGGCGGCATTCTCCCGAACTTCGGGGAAGCTTGTATTTATTGGTGATGCTATCTCCGCTGCGGCGAATGATTTCGATGGCCTTGAATCGATGCTTTTGAATGAGGGCGTCACATTAATATCGGATGAAGGAGCGCGTTTGTCTGGGAACGGGAGGGTCGAGTCTCGGATTTGCGCTGACTGAGAAGGGCCACGATCAACGCGACCGAGGGCAAAGCCGGTGGCAGCGATACCGACGGTGCTAACCGCACAGAGCTGGGTTCAAATTAGCCAGCCCATAGGGCAAGAGTGGGAGAGAATTTGGCAGGCTCAGTCACGGTGCAGAGCGACTCATCGTCTGTTGGAGGCGGGGAAGGAAAGGGACAATTGAAAACAAAACAGGGGATGCTTACCGTTGATACATGTTCCATTCTCAGAGAAAACCGAGAATAGTATCAAGTACCATGAGGCTTAGATTAGGAGCATTGATAATACATATAGCAGTTGACATCCCATCTGCATTATCATGCACGAGGAGGTTCAGGTGGCTGGGGACATCAAGAGAAAAAGGAATATGCCTGGTAAGGAAGCTGGGGATGATGTTTATTTCGATGAGAGAAAACAACCCAACCAGTGATGATTAAGAGAAGGATATCACTGGAAATGTACAGTATTCCTTTCTTTTTCTTTTTTCTCCTTTGGTTTAACTTGTCTGAGTATGGAGGAGTGTGTGGAATTGACGTGTTTTGTGGTGAGGGGAAAAGGATCAAGTTGTAGTGTAGTGACAGGTCAGAGCTTAGAGAGAGAGCTCAAAGGAATGGAGGGAAGAGGAAAAAGAATGTCAGGTATGAGGCAAAGAATGAGGAAGAGAGGAGAGATAACAAGAGAGATAGGATAGGAGCTAAGAGAACTTTTGTTCCTATAGAAGTACCAGAAAGATAAAGAGAGAGAGAGAGAGAGAGAGAAAAAGAGAGGAGAAGGACAGTCAGCTGGGAAGTAGAAGCTACAATAATAATAATAATAATAACATCAATCAACAAAGCCTCAGCAGCGGGACGCGACCACTTCTTGTCTTTTTTTGCCCATGGGAGAGAGAGAGATGTTCTTCTGGTTCTAGTCTGAACTCAACCTACGACCTCCCTTAGCAATAATGACTAGCAGCAGTTAACAACTAGGTTCTACCGTTCTAGTAGTGTGTCCCCCTCAGTCCCTACGCCCGGAGAGGAATGGGCTACGCTAGGAGTTCCCCCCCAGCACTCTGAATCACCGCAGGGCAAATTCAATCTCGGGGATACCGATTCCTTGGGGGAAGATAGGAGTGTAGTAACTATCCTCTTCTTCATCTTCATCATCGTCCTTATCAAACCTCGATCAGGATACTAGTAGATTGGAGGAGGATACTCCAGACAGGATGTCAATTTCCAGAAAGGAATTCCTATCGTATCGATCCAAGCTATGGCCGACTCTCTCATGATAAATGACGAGATAGATTGATTGCTAGGACCTGATTTCCTCCTTATTTTCCGAGCAGCTGTTCGTTGGCTTTCTGCGGATACCAATAATTTAATGCCGACCGGACAACTGACGTACTCCGTGCTCCCCTATGAAGTATCTAGGTACCTATAAATGGATGTTAAACTGATCAAGATAGACATTCGATAGGGTGTAAATAAACAATGGCAAAATAATCATATTAATAATAACAATAACAAGACTAAGATCAGGCCTTGTCAGACTAGTAGATTAATACCCAGAGAGCGATTTGTGATTCCTCGTCTGTTATGCATGGGCGGCTGCAGGCAGGAGGAGTCCTCCTACCAGTAGCTGGAGCATTATTATTAGCGCGCACGATCCCACCAGATGGATGGGGAGATGCAGGATGGAGTCAGATTTCCGAATCCTAAACTTGTCCTGCTCAAGAGATGAAACTAGGGATTTGTTCAGCTGCTCCCTCTCGGCATCCCTTACAGGCTAATTGGTCCAGAACATCATCCGCCATTGGATAAGAATAGATTCTCATTCTCGTTGACGGGTGAGATTGGCTCTTTTCTCTCTGCAATCTAGGTGCTAATTACAATGATATGCAGTGTGTGAAGATGTACGCATTGTTCACCTCTCAATAATAATTCTCTCCAAGACTCCAGACCTCGTACCCGACGGACGAACCTGTCGATTTTTACCGGTCGCATCATCCTCACGGGTCCTCAGCAATAGTATCGCCGATTCATCACCGTCGTCATTATTACGACTTGCGAGTATTTATGGGCCCAGAACGGAGTATTCCGAAGCAAGTTTAATGACTCCATATTACTACTCTGTTGTATCTCCACTTTCCACGATCTTTCTCCGACTTGGCTGGCTGAGACCATCCTCCGTCTTCGATAGGAAAAGTCTAACCGTACTAACCGAGGCGAACAAGATCGAGCGTGGTCGATCTCATCTTAGAAGAGGCTACTCCGTATTCTTTCCGTGGTTCTTGTCCTGTGTTTCCACGGGTTCACCAGCGTGTCAAAGAAGCTCCAAACTCCATGATGCTTTCCTCTCCAATCCTTCCTCGACTACTTCTCCCTTCTTTCGCAGCAATATTACATCCATCTCTTCCTTTCAAAACCCCCTTTGATTAACGGCTCCACCGCCTGGGGTCAGGGTAGGAGAAAATCAAGGCCAAAAAAAAAATGAAAAACAAAATGGACTTCACTGCTTACCTCGCACACAATAGCAGAGAGTTTTGTGCCGCTCCTGTACCCACCCCATATGCAAAGCAAAAATCTCATCCAGAGAGACGCTGCCTCGTACACATGCATCTTTTAGCAAGACCGAAGCTATAGAAGGCAGGGGGAACTAGCCACATATCACGGGCATCAATAGTTTCTCCTTCTCGTGTGTCAAAATGCTGGAGCAACTGTTTGTGTACTCCGTAACTTCATTTGGCAGATTGGGAGGTAAATCGGGATGATAGATCCAATTCTCTCGCACAAGTGGAACTGGGAACGTGGCATGCGAGCTTCTTGGAAATTGGAAGATAATAATATTAATATTCCGATTAAATAATGACTCAGTGAGCCATTATTAGTATTATGCTGGCCCGTTATTATTGTTTCCCTCGGACCTTTAATGGAGGCCAGCACCTCCCGGCAGCGTCATAATCGCTAGGTAGGATTGTGGCCGCAAGCAAAACAAAAGGACGATCGATAGATACTTCTTGAAGTTGAAGGCTCGATCGACAGCTAAGTCCTCCTCATTCCCAACCTGTTCTGTAAATTATGTCCATTTTCCACGCAGGGTTATGCTTCCAAGGTTTTCCATAGCCCATCGACGACTTCGTCCGCCCAATTACGCAGAGATTATTCGTCGCCTGTTGAACAGTATTCATCCTCATCGCGCCATTGAAGTTTGAACTCCCCCAAGTCACAGCCTCACAGGGTACATACTGCACACGCCCTAGAATAATTGCGATTGGTTCAGGCTCATCGCCGAATTGCTTACTGCTGTCAGATTCCCATCGTGTTTCAGCTCAATCCCTTTTTTCACGTCTCCCTTGCTGGTGGGCAGTCCTGCAGAGTACACCATATGGCTTTCTCGAAACCTTTTTATAAGCTTTACTTCCTACAACGACCTCCCTTACCTCCAAATTAATCATCTGCAGGGTCGCTGGATTACTCCGTATACCCCTTATATTTGAGACATGGGTCGTCGGCCCCTGTCTAAATACGATTATCATAAAGGCTGGGATATTATTACTGTCCAGTTCCCCTCACTCTATCACCCTTGACAACGAGTGTACAGACATCAAATGTGTCCCTCAGCTGATTTGTGCCTTGTTCTACGAAGCTCCCTGCCTAATGTCGCACCGTTCGAGGAACAACTGTCCTAACGCTGATCATCAAGAGAAACTCAAATCTCTAATGAATACTAGACTATTGCTAGTTGCTAACAACGACAATTCAATTAAATAGTATTATTATGCTACGGTGTACGTATTATTCAAATGCAAAAACCGCTAGTCCGGCCAAGGTTCGATGGGGCTTAAAATTCCAGATTCTTTCTAAAAGGCGCAATCCTCTAGAGTCCAGACTCTAGAGCAATTTGGGGTGGCTGGATGGGATGATTATTGGCGTGCGGTCGTCTCCAATCCTGACATGCAGACGGCAAGCTACTCCTCTGGCTTGTCAGGATTTACCACGACTAACATGAGTAACCTCGCACCACGCATAAATTTACCCAGTAAACTTGCAAATTCCTCTTCGCTTTAACATGAAACCCTCTTCTAAGGTTGTTTCCACCTCGGGGTTAAGTTTATTATGGCACTCTTTCCTAGCGATAGTTGCTCAGCTTTCTTCCCGTCAACAGTGATCACGTGATATGCCATTTCCACGCAGGCGGAGAGACCCGGCAGAATAATCCCTGAATAAGCGAGCGATGAGCATGATGAGAGAAACAATGAAATTAAATCAATTTAAAATCCATATCAATAGAACAAACGACAATCTCAAGTCAAATATGTACCTATAGAGATCCAGGGATACTGTAACAAAAGGAGTAAATCAGGCGTAGTTGGATTGTAGCAAAGAGTACCAAGTGCCTACACAGTGAAGTACAAGACTCTTATAGATGGCCACTACGATTGAAGATTCGGCTCCACAAAACCGCCACTCCCAAAGCTCTGCGGAAAGACAGTCTCGACCAGCAGCTGTAACGACTCTGCTCGACACACGGCAGAACTGGGTCTCGATCTCTTGCACTAACTGGGATTTTCGACAGCGGCATATTGTTCCGCTTGATATTGTGATTTTCCCATTGAATTTAAGCTTGAGTGCCTGGTGAAATGGAGGCGGAACTCCAGGCTCAGATCCCGGGCCTTGACCGTGTGATCTCCGAGTATTCGGTTGTAAGTGGTTGAGCTCAGCGTAGAGCTTTTTTATTATGTATATATTTATTTATTTAAGGATAGAGCTGACGTACCACAGGGTTATTTGACTCATGCCTCAAAGGCTTATGTCGAAGATGCAAATGCCCCGTCACCGCTCGCAGAAGCGGCTGATATGGTTACGGAGCTCCTTGTCTCTGCATCGGGGAACTTCTCGTCTCAAAACGAAGAAGCCATCCGGAACCTCGTTGAGAAGTTTATCTCTTCTCTCAGCGCGTCCGATGGCGTTGATGCAGAACGCCGGCAGGTACCCTTCGCCGCCAAGAAACTCGACCAGGCCATCCATGTCGGTTCTCAAAGGAACATGTCCTCGACCTTGGGTCTTGCAGGGGGAAATGTTGATCTGGAGTCCGCAAACTCTCGAAAGGTGGAATCTCGCGTTGACCGCAAAAAGCTAGAAAAGGCAGAGCGGAAGATCCGCGCTAAGCAGGAGAAGAAGCAGATGAAAACTGTGCAGTACGAGGCATCTCGTCTTCTTGACCAGCCGGATGCTGCCATGTCTTATGAAGAATTCTATATGGCTGTCAACCCGCTCCAGCTGGGCTCGGACTCCCAGTCAAAGAGCAAGGATATTAAGCTTGATAGTATTGATATCTCTGTGGGCGGTCTGCGCATCCTGACTGATGCATCCCTCACCCTGGCATATGGTCGTCGGTATGGTCTTGTTGGTCAGAACGGTATCGGTAAGAGTACGCTTTTGCGTGCCTTGAGTCGCAGAGAAGTGGCAATTCCAAGCCACATCTCGATTCTCCACGTAGAACAAGAAGTAAGAATTTACTCTTTATATTCACTCTACCGTTATATACTAACAATCGACAGATTCGAGGTGACGATACTCCCGCAATCCAGGCTGTCTTGGACGCCGATGTGTGGCGAAAGCGTTTGCTCGCAGACCAAGATGTCAGTACACTTTTTTATTGCCCGATATCTATTTACCTATAGTGCGTTCCACTGACATTTCTTTATTTTTCTTTCGTAGAAAATTACCAAACAGTTGGCAGCCATCGAGGCGGAGAGATCATCAATGGCAGATACATCTGGAGACGCTGCTAGGCTCGACCATGAGAGAGAGGGTCTCGATATCACCTTGAACGATATCCATGCCAAGTTGACAGAAATGGAATCCGACAAAGCCGAGTCTCGTGCGGCAAGTATTTTAGCTGGTCTTGGTTTCTCCCCAGAGAGGCAACAATATGCGACTAAGACTTTCTCTGGTGGTTGGCGAATGCGTTTGGCTTTGGCCCGAGCTCTTTTCTGTGAGCCAGATTTGCTTCTTCTGGACGGTAAGTTGGAACCTGTACATCCTATGCAACCTGTTTAGGAATGAGGTGCTAACGTGATGTAGAACCTTCCAACATGTTGGATGTACCGTCCATCACCTTCTTATCAAACTATCTGCAAGGATATCCCAGCACCTTGCTCGTGGTTTCCCACGATCGAGCTTTCTTGAATGAAGTTGCCACTGATATTGTCCATCAACACTCTGAACGCCTAGACTACTACAAAGGAGCCAATTTCGGTGAGTCTAGCCATTGGTAGCACACTTTGAAATGACAAGCACTAATTGTATAGATTCCTTCTACGCCACTAAGGAGGAGCGGAAGAAGAATGCGAAGCGCGAATATGAAAAACAGATGGCCGAGAGGGCGCATCTGCAAGGTATAATAATCTCTCTACCCTTTGTTCAAACTTTGCGTCGAATATAGGCTGACATTTGTGGTTAGCTTTCATTGACAAATTCCGTTACAACGCTGCCAAGTCGTCCGAAGCACAGTCTAGGATCAAGAAATTGGAGAGAATGCCTGTATTGGAGGCTCCAGAGAGTGACTATGTCGTCCACTTCAAGTTCCCTGATGTGGAGAAACTTTCTCCGCCAATCGTGCAGATGACGGACGTCACGTTTGGATATTCAAAAGACAAACTTCTCCTGAGAAATGTCGATCTAGATGTTCAACTCGATTCGCGTATTGGAATTGTCGGGCCTAACGGTGCCGGTAAGACAACTGTTCTCAAGTTGCTGACCGGCCAGCTTGAACCTACTTCCGGTCTTCTCTCGCAGCATGCTAGGTTAAGAATTGGATACTTTGCCCAACACCACGTGGACGCTTTGGATCTTACTACCAGCGCTGTCAGCTTCATGGCGAAGACCTACCCTGGAAAGACGGATGAAGAATATCGACGACACCTCGGAGCGTACGTTTTTTTGAATTCTACTTACTTGCCTTGATTAGTCTCTGTTTGGTTGCTAATGCTTCTTGACTAGGTTCGGTATTACTGGTATGACTGGCCTTCAACGCATGGAACTTCTGTCCGGAGGTCAAAAGTCCCGTGTCGCCTTTGCCTGTTTGTCATTGACAAACCCCCATATTCTCGTTCTCGACGAACCTTCTAACCACCTGGATATCGAGGGTATGGACGCGCTCTCGGAGGCATTGCAGAACTTCGATGGAGGTGTTGTGATGGTGTCCCACGACGTAACAATGCTGCAAAATGTTTGCACAAGCCTATGGGTTTGCGACAAGGGAACAGTACAGAAATTCGACGGCACTGTTGACGCTTATAAGAAGAAGATCAGTGCCCAGGCGAACGAGGCTGGTGTCGTAGCAGCTCATTAAGTGAAGTAGCTCCATATCTCAAAGCTACCTAGTACATGAAAGTTGGGATCAAATAAAATATTTCATCTACCCATATATTATATTTCTGCGTAAATCTTCTTCTCGACCTTCATATTTCGAATTGGTTGTACATATCTAGGTAGGTAATAGTTACATGGGAACTTGTATGTATGACTCGTGATCTGCTTGGGAATGTCGAGTGGATCCCGTGAGCCCCCAGCTTCTTGCTAGTTTCCATCTACCCCATACTCAAACACCAAGTACAACCTCCGTACAAGCAGCTACTAGTAGCTCCAGACAGCGGTGAATAAAAACATTATCAAATGTATTACAATCTCGTGCCATGAATAGCAGAGACGAATCCGACCCGTCCGCAGCTCCTCTCCTGGCATCGGAGACTCCGGCGGCCCGCAACTCGGAACATGTCAACGAGACCGATGGGAGCCCCAACCTGGATTCGGAGGGGTTCTCAAGTAGCTGGTTTATATGGTCTCTGACCTTTTCTGCTGGTATAAGCGGGCTTCTATTTGGTTATGAGTATGTACTGGCAGCGCGACAGACGCTGACGTTTCCCAACCCTCTTAAACCACCCGGGATGCCTGGGCTGACTAGGACGCTTTACAGCACAGGTGTTATTTCCTCTACGCTCGTATCCATCGGCTCTGATTTATCGAACCACCCGCTCACGACTCTCGATAAAAGTCTGGTCACGTCATGTACGAGTCTGTTTGCTCTAGTCGCAAGTCCATTGGCGGGTATTTTGGCGGACAAGCTTGGTCGGAGAAGGGTCATTCTCGTCGCGGATATCCTGTTTACCGTAGGCGCGCTGATACAGGCTGCTACGAGTGAGGTATGGGGAATGATTGTTGGGAGGAGTATTGTTGGTTTGGCAGTCGGGGGTGCTAGCTTGGTTACCCCATTGTAAGTCAAAAGACCTAGTACCGGACTCGGCTCGGGGAGAGAAGAGGGGGTATAGAAGAGAAGACTGACGTTGTCTTTAGGTATATATCGGAGCTAGCCCCGTCTCATGCGAGAGGAAGACTAGTTACTATATTGAGCTTGTTCATCACGGGTGGTCAAGTGATAGCCTATATCATTGGCTGGCTTTTCTCTTCTGTCGCTGGTGGTTGGCGCTGGATGGTGGGACTTGGAACGCTCCCAGCCATTTTTCAGCTCCTTATAGTCGTTGCTTTACCCGAAACCCCTCGGTGGCTGGTACAGGCAGGTCTTGAGACAAAGGCTATAAATGTCATATCAAGAGTTTATCAGGGCCACCCTCAGGGTGAGCAGATTGCGAAGAAAATCCTGCGAGATATCCAACAGGAAGTGGCCGAAGAGGATGAAGAATTGAGTCAGCATAACAAAACCCCTGAGACTGGTGCGCAATGGATTGAGAGTGTTAAGCAGCGAGCACATGACTTGTTCAAGGTTGGGGGAAATCGAAGGGCATTGACGATAGCGATGATGCTACAGGGGCTCCAGCAACTTTGTGGTTTCAACAGTCTTATGTACTTCTCTGCGACAATATTCTCTCTTCTCTCTTTTTCCTCGCCAACCCTCACGTCGTTGTCAGTAGCCATGACGAATTTTATCTTCACACTGCTTGCTTTTGCCTATATTGATAGGATTGGACGACGTCGGATACTCTTATACTCTATACCGGTCATGGTCATCGCTCTCTTTGTCTGCGCCCTGACCTTTTCTTCTGTGAAGTTACCTAAAATTTCGCAACAGTCGGAAGCTGGCGATCCGACTAGCGACACTTCGTTTGTCGCTCTCATCATCCTCCTATGTCTCACGGTCTACACTGCTGCTTATGCCTTTGGTCTCGGCAATGTGCCATGGCAGCAATCGGAGCTTTTCCCATTAAACGTCCGTTCGATGGGCTCAGCTCTTGCTACGGCGACGAACTGGGGCTCGAACTTTGTAATTGGGCTTACGTTCCTGCCGATGATGGAATGGCTATCCCCAGGGTTGACTTTTTCCCTCTATGGACTTGTTTGTGTTATGGGCTGGTTCGGCGTCTGGGCCATCTACCCTGAAATGACCGGACTCAACCTGGAAGATGTCAAAGGACTCCTCGCAGACGGCTGGGGAGTGAGAGAAAGCCTAGCAAGATTTCGCACCAGTTCTCCCATGGCTCCATACTAATCAACTACATTGGCATAGATTGGATATACTACTTTGAAATACGGTCTGATACTTAAGGGTTCTCCTGGCGTCTTTGGGCGGCACTTTCCAATTCTAGTAAACAAAGAGTATAGGTATCTTTCCATTACTTTTCCTTCGCGGCATGAGTTTGCTCATATTGCACTGACTGTCTGGCGCAGACCAGGCAGGAGCTTTGAGCCATCCAGGATATCTTTAGAGGAGAACCCCTGTGAAATAAATTATATTCTCTTTCTCTCCTCTTGAAGCATTTCTGCCTCATGAAACCGTTATCACACCTCGTACTTAAGCCTCATCCTCCCTTCATATTAAGTCTTCCATGCCTTGGAAATACTCATTCGGGATCCAAAAGTTGATAGCCCTCTTGAACTACTCAGAAGAACAATTAGGCCTTGGAGGATCCTCAAGATATAGAACGGAACCTGATATTTCCACCTCAAGGCGACCTCTTGATAAAATGGAGATGGTTATTCAAAATTCTCTCATCAGAACTCGCTCTAGTTACCACCACCAGTTCATGAGCCCATTTCTTCAACTACCTACAGAGGTACCCTGAGCTCGAAAGAGTGAGCATGTTTTGACCACAGCTAACTCGTTTCAATAGCTGATTCAGTATATTGCCTACCTACTTGCCACTGACGCAGACAGAATTCGTTTATCCTGCTGCTGTTCCGCTTTATCAACCAGAATTTTACCGGCTGAGTCTCACGTCTGGCGCAAGCTGTTTCGAGACTCATACGATGATACCAAAGTGCGTTCCATCGTCGACTACAAGGTTGAGTACGAGATTCGCGCCATAACCCTTCCGCAGAAGATCAATTTCAGAGACGGACATGATGAAAAACAGAAGTTCTGGCTGGAAGTGATAGAGGAGATGCTTATCGAATCTCTTCTCCCTGGTCGAAGAAATGAACCTACGCCTTCTAAAAATCTGCAGCGCATTCGTGAGGTGCTTTCCAATAGCGATTTTTTGAATAGGCCTGCTAGCGGATACATGATGAAGGGTCCAGATGCTCACTCAGACTTATTTTGTGCTATTCAGCTGGTAAGACTATACCTGTCCTGATTGAGAAGAGAATACAAGCGCCAATAACAGAATTAATTCATAGTATCTGACTTATCTGGCCTTGGATCCATCCATGTCTGTCCGGTGCCTGCGATCGGACTACAATATTGGGTTTGTCTATGGCTATAATGATGACGATGTTGATCTGTTCTCTAGTGACTGCTCGAGAGTCATCTTGGAAAACGCCCTCCATATCCGTAACTTTTGGCTTCGGCATCTTCTCAACCCTGATGAAGACACATTCTATTCTTCTTATATGGATTTGCCCAAAACCCACAGGCCTAAAGAACCGAGCAAAGTCGGAGCTGAAAAGCTAGTTCTCAGTTCCTCCTGGCTAGGCTATGAATGTAGGTCAGCCTTGAAGTTGCCTATATTCAATAAGAAGAGAAATGCTAATATTGTACCCTCACCATTCCGTACAGCATGTATTTGCCCACTTCCTGAATCGTTAAGTAGTCTCGAAGAAAGTCGTCAGACATGCGCGGATTTGAATGGCCATATGCCAGAAGTTGAGCACATAGTATGCATATCAAGGCCTTAAGTCCTCGAAAGCAGAAGCTTATGAGCCGATACTTACATAAACGTATATCTAGACTCTTCAAATCGAGATGCATCCAGACCCATCAAACTGGCCTGATCTATTCGACGAGGTAATCGCACACAGAGTCTGCGAAGCCGAGAAGCGTTCATATTTTCGCGGTATCCAAATATATCACGGCTCTGAAGGTAATCGATCGATCCCAGTGAGGGGATTTATAGAGCCTGTTTCTAGTGGTTCACTTCCTGACTGGCATCGCATTTGCTACGTCATGTATGAGGTGAACAGGGAAGAGCAGCCTCTCCTTACAGAGGATGGGGGTATTGGAGAGACAAGTGGAGGAGACGCTTGGTTGTTCCAAGAAGAATGGCCACCGACAGACCTAGATGGCTATTTTGATGCGATTTACGCTTACGAGGGGGTGGTTATTCCAGGGGATAGGATGATGATTGGACAATGGAAGGATATGCATGGAATGCAGGTAGACCTGGGCCCATTTATTTTCTGGGATTAATGTTGATAAATATTGATATCGTCATATTGCTCCTTTTTGGATCTAAGAGCCAGAACTTGGATGAGATGAAATACATGGAAAAGGCCTAATTTATCCATTATGGCAAAGTATAAAAGCTAGAAAAAAAAAGGAAGGAGATAGGGAATACGGGAAACAAGGGAGGGATGATAGGTGAAAGAACTATAAGGGCTGCATAGAAATAAATCACTCCTCAATATCTTTTACCTTCTCCCACTGTCCCTTGAGGTTCTCCTTCCATAGGCTGACTTTGTTGTCTCCACCACTAACAGCAAGGATGTTTCCGCTGGGGCTCCAGCTGACTCGCCATAGGACGGTGTCAAACTCAAGGACTTGGCTGGTCCACTGTCCGGGATTCGATGCATCAGCGGTCCAAACGCGAACGGTCTTATCTTGCGAAGCAGAGGCGATATAGGACTTGGACAGGATGCTAGGCGACCAAGCGACGTCGCGGACCCAGTCAGAGTGACCTTCCAAAGTCTGTGTGAGGTTATAAGTTTTGGTTTCAGCGCTAGAGAAAAAAAAAGGAAAATAGAAAACCGTTAGCAAGAACACATCCCAGGAAGAAGCGAGCAGCAAACTAATATCATCAACATTACCTGTAATCCCAAATCTTCAATAGATTGTCGCTACCACCCGTAACGAACCGCCTCTGTTGTCCAGGTCCAGGGTTAGAACTAATCAGACTACCCGGGGCAGCAGCCGGAGCCCAGCTAATCGAGTTGACTCCCATGCCGTGCGCATGGAAAATCTGGTGTGTCCAGCTGTTGTCGCGGAACTCGAGGACGCTGACATGGCCGTCGGAGGAGGCACAGGCGAGTAGACAGCCGCTTTCATGGGGAGCCCAGGAGACCATGTTCACGGAGGCGGTGTGCAGGGAGAAATCGAAGACTTTTGTCCAGGCGCTGCCGCCGACAGGGGCCGTGGAGGTTTGGTGTTGTTCGCGCCAGATGAGGACTTTTCCATCGTATGATGAGGAGGCGAGGATTGTGCCGAACTTGGGGTGGGCCTAGGATTGAGAGGTGAAAAAAAGTCAATGTGGGTATGGTATAGTCTTGGAAATTGGGATGGGAGGGGGGTTGTTTATGGGTTGATTCTGTAGATGGAGGGGGGGTGTTTGGTGGTGTACATACCCATTCGACGCACCACACGGCACCCTCGTGGCTGTGGACATCTCCGTTAGTAATTTGAGGTACTTTTATATGAGGGAAAAGCGCTCACCCTTTTAGGGTCTCGACTAGCTTATGTGTCTCGCCTTCAATCTCGAATATCTTTATTGTTTTGTCGGATGAACATGTTGCCAATCGACGGCCGTAATAATCCAGACCCGCATCGTGCTGAACAGAGGAAGAATGAGTTAGAGCTCATAGAGTAAGATGCGAAGAAGAAAGGACCAGTCTCATCTTACGATCATATCATCATGTCCAGAATTCGAGATCACTTGAGCAGCCGCCTAGCATCTCCCCGAATTGAGTGGGGAGGAAAGATCAGTTCACGAACCAGGAAGCCTTATGTCGGGAGAATAGGAGGGATTGAGGGGAGGAAACATACCATGATGGACTAGTTGCAGCTCAGGAGCAATAAAGAAGGGGCTTAATATGAGGTGGAGAGGGTGTAGTTGCAGAAATGCTGGCTCCAAGACCGGGGATCGATGGCCACACACAGCAAAACACCGCCAGCTGGTCCGTTTGGCTGTGCGAGACTCGCAGTCGCAGTCGCAGCAGCCCGATCTTATCTTATCGTGTGCTGACTCAGCGATCGCAGCACGTGAGCCGGGCCTCGGCAGCATCTGGTCTGCCGTCGTTGCCCCACGACTCTCTCTCTCTCTTGTCTCTCTCTCTACCTCTCTCCTCTTTTCCCTCGCCTGCTAATATTCCGGAGTCTGGTCATCGCCTTGTGATTTCTCTTCTTCTTGTGTACATTACTTCATACATACATATCTTTGCAACGGACTGTTAGTGTCCTGTAAATACCGTCTGACCCACACGCGAACAAACCACCCGCCGCCTTCTATACTCTGGCAATCGAATAATAAGCCGTCGGCAATCATGAGTGATGCCCTGTGTGGTCCGACTAATGCCCTGCAGAATTTCCAGAAGCATGCCTCTGTCGATAGAACCCTTCAGCAGGATAGGCTGATCTCCTCCCAGTCGCCTTCCCAGGTAAGCGTCATTTCGTTCCCTCTATTCGAAATAAAGTAATTACTGCTCATACTAACCTCATGATTGAAGGGCTTCCGCTCCCAAAATCACAGTGAAGGGATCCTCGATCCTGAATTTGCTGCCTTCGAGTCGAATAACCTTGTGGGAGCGCCACACCCTGACCTCCAGCATGCAGTCCATTTCCCCGCCCCCGCTCCACACATGCCGATGTCGCACCCTGGCGAGGTCTCGAACTGGGCAACCGATTTCCAAAACCTACATATCGCAGGCCCTTCACACCCCATCCACCAACACCCGGGACCTTCTGTAGCCCCAGTGCCAGCTGCTCCGCAACAGGCCTGGCACAATGAGTTTCTGAGACAACAACAACAGCAGCAGCAGCAACATCAACAATTGCGCACGCCTGCTCAGCAACATCAACCTTTTGTTCAAGGATTGCAGTCCCAATTAGCTTCTAGCTATGCTATGCAAAATGCCTCGTTTACACCCCCGCAGGAGACAACAACGAGCCACGCCCCGCAGGTCGAGTCATTTGACGAATCGGCATTTGAAGCTGCGTTCGAGCAGGCTAAAGCGGATATGGCGTCGCAGGAGCTCGACGGTACACATGTCGAAATCCAAGCTAGTACGATAGTGATGGCCTCAGATAAGACGGAGGAATTGGTTACACAGAACGAGAGTTTAGAAACCATCAGAATCGGTTCAGACACGATTCCACAAAGCAACAAAAACGACCCACAGTCGGCGATGAACGATGCAGATGAACTTGCTCGAACTGCAGGGCAGTTACTCAACAGCGTCAGTCATGATACAAGTCAAAAATTCCGGGAAAGCAACTTCCTAGCTCTAATGCGCCGCATTCGAGACCGGGAGGTTCATGTCCAGGGGGATGAATTTCGCGAAGTCAGTACCGGTCCGTGATTGTCAAATTTCGGCTGGCGTGACCTCTGCGCTGGTATAATTTGATCTGTTCATGCCGGCCCTTGTTTCTGCTAATCAGGATCCAGACCGCACAGCCTCTACACCCTGGTGGCAAGTATTACCCGGGCCGTAAACGACGGCAGGAGGAGGACGAAAAGCGGTCATGGAGACCGACCGGTCAGAACGATTATGTTCATGTTACATCCAACGAAAATAATAATAGTAAGTTTGATGACACGGACCTGTCGTCCCCTTCTACACACTGGATAATAAACACATCTTTGCGGTGATCTAACCATTCATAGCACGACTAGATGTTGCCCCCGAAGGTTCTTTGTCCCGCGAAAATATTGACAAAACCATCGGCACGAGTAATGAGACCCCGAAAAACACGGTTGATGCAGTCCCGTTTGGTGATTTTGGGCCGATGACCGATGGGTCTCTATATGCAAGCTGGAATCATGGTGACCGGTGGGCCTAGATGATGGTTTCTTATATTTATACCCGATCAGTTCTGTCCTTTTTTAGCCACCGGTTTTGTTCTATTTAACTTTCGTGCTGTTTTGGTTATATTATTAGGAGATAGAAAGCAGTTCTTAATAAAACAACCATGCTCATTCAGCTACCTAGTATGGAGGAGATCCTGCATAGGCGAGGTGGAAACTGTATGATCATGGCTGTTTCTATCTTTAGGGACGAACCCTGGTCAGGAGTTAGACAAGTAGATTTCTTAATGATGTTATTAGCCGCTTCAATAACGAATCCCTCTCCTTTCCCCAGTCCTCCTTTGTTTCGTATTGAAGACGACAACCCCCACGTGACTGCATAGCCCTTGATTTTCCTATTGACGAAGAAAGAACAATAGCAGCTCGTCTCAATAAGCCGTGCCCTATCCAGGAGAGATGCTATTGTTGCCAGCCACCTTCTATTGATGGCCTCCTCTTCAATTAGCGGTGGAATGTAGCACAAAATAAACATTTGTTTTTTTTCCTTCTTTCCTTTTTTGCTATTGTTCGCAGATCCTCCAGCATCACACAAGCACTTAGGTACATAGAAGTAGATATATATTTGTATGTGGCAGTTAGGAGTCTTCTATTCCTCTCCTGAGACTACTCATCTACTCATCTACCCATTGATCGAGATCGTGGTAACCCATCTTATTCTTATCCTTGATCCCTTGGTCGTCCATCCCAGTATACATACTCCTACAGAGCCTACCTAACATATATATCCATCACCACCACCACAATGCTCCCTCCAAACACCCTCCCCATCTCCACAGAAACACCCCCAAGCACACAAAAGAACACAATCACAACCACAGCCACAAATAAAATAACAATCAACCTCAACACCTCAATCCACATAACCGGCATAGCAAACACCATCCTCATCACCTCACCAGACCAACATGAACACCAACACCAACATCAACATCAACATCAACATCCAACCCGCAAACCGAAAGTCGCACATATGACGGCCTCGGTACTTGCGTCGTTACGGGCGGCGGGTGTGTTGGGATCGGCGTCCCATGTGGAAATTAACCTCGATGCTGGGGTTAGGGTTGAGGGGAGTCGGAATGTGGTTTGTTTGGGAGGTGGTGGAGGTGCAAGTGTAGGAGAGGGTGGTAGGAAGAGGAGGGCAGAGTCTGTATGTTTTTTACCTTTTCTTTTTCTTTTCTTTTCTTTGGATTGGATGACTGACTTGCTTTTAGGAGCCTGTTGATGGTGGAGTTGATGGGATGAGGAAGAGGTAGTATACTACCTAGGTATACTATACGATGCTATGCTATGCTATGCTATGCTAGATCATGGTTGTGTCATGATGAATGAAGAACTATGCATGGGTTACTGGGCTTATGCTCATAATACATTGTGATATACAGAGAATGGTAAATAGAACAAGGTTGGATGGAATAAAATATGTCTACCTGCTTCCTGTCTAACCCTAGCTTGATGTTTGTTGGCTTTGCTTTTTGCCTCTCCTTACTCGGAGTGTATTCTGCTGTTGCTGTAGCTGTGCCGCGATAATTAGAAGAATAAAGAACCACAACGAGAGAGACGAATGGGAGAAAAATAAGATAAAAAGAAAAAAAAAACCACCCATCTGTTGTTAGATACCAGTATACATATCCGTAATGAAACAGCTGAAAGAAAATGATCGAAGGTTCAAGACAGGATTGAAGAAGGTAAAAGAAAAAGAGAAAAAGGTGGACAAAATCAATACGCCAGTCCTGATTGTGAGGGTTCATTAGATATCATGGCCAAGCTTAAAAGTACATGGACTAAGTTCCAAAATAAAGATGGCATGGATGAGAGATGCGTTCACCAATGGTCTGTCAGTGGCCTGAAAGACTCGAGGTGGACCGAAATGCTGTTTGATAGACTGAGCTGATAGAATTTGAATACCAGTAAGCATCAGGCTAACCCCTGTGGCCCCCCAAGTAAAATAGATAAAAGGGAAGATCGTCTTCCTAAGCCGGGCTACCGAATAACTGGTATATCATGTCGATGTAAATCTCGAGACCATTCTGGAGCGACCTTGTCTCTCTCGTATAGGAGGCCACAGTTGTGGCAGAGCGTCTTCAATAAGTCAGTCAGTTGTCACAGTAAATAGGTAAAATTATGACTTACCCTAGGACCAGATGGCCCGTCTCGTACAGCCCAAACTGCAGACCCCCAGACCATACAGTTGCTGCATCGCCAGTTTTGCCGTTCCCTATAGCCAAAAATCACCCGTCAGTAAACTATCGTACGAGAAGTATAGCAGACCAGGAAACAAACCAGTCAGATAGTGTGCCTCCACCTCCGCCATATCCAGCACCCGATCCAGTGTCAGGAGTACCACGTCCGCCAGGTGTACCTCCTCTCCCGAGTGGACTGAGACTGCGGAAACGTCGCTTTCGCTTGTTCCTTTCACCCCTTCCTAGTGGAGTCTCACTATCAACATCAAAATACCCACTTCCTTGTCGAGAGATTTCCGGCGTAATGCCCGTCGTCGAAGAGAACCGAGCGGTTTCTCGGCGTAACCGTCTGATCTGTCGCTCGCGATCTCCCTCGCGCTTCTCGATCTCCTCCTTCGACAATGTTTCGACTTTCGGTTCCCACTCGTCACCAAGTCCTTCGGGGTCATATCGCCAGCCCGCCTCTGCTCCATTCGCTGCTTGGTTATCGATCTCGTTTCCATACCCGCCCAGACCGCTTATGAGCCCGCCGCTCTCGCAGACCTCCTTCTTCAACTTCAACACCGCTTCGTAAATTCCATGCGCAATAGCTCCGACCCACTCTCCTCCTAAACCGAGATCGGCGCATGTAACCTTTGCAAATTCCTCCGCCATTCCTGGGGGGTGCAACAGAGACCACTCGAATTTATCTGTGTACAGTTTATTCTGCAGGTTGATATTCAAATTGACCATGCACCTATACGCATCATCCGGGTTGAGGATGCTGTCGTTAACTAGCGGCTCTTTGGTGATAGTCACTTGGTTCACTCTACTGTCAGGTGTCGCAACGTGGGTGGGCGCAGGAGTTGCAGATACGTCTCGTGATAGACCCGCCTGCGAGAGAGCGGGCTTGGGCTGCGTGCTCTGAAACAGTGGATGTAGCGCGACACCGGCATACTCTTCCAATTGCTGCCGTATCTGGGTGCTGATTGCCAAAGTCATCGCCTGTGGGTTTGGAAGGTCCATGTCACGAACGAACCCGATAGCGAATTCCTCAGGAGTCGCAAGGGCTTCGTGAAGATTCCAGAGAAAGGTATCCTTGATTCGAAAAGCAGGCAACGGGTCAGGTCTCCTATACGCAGGCAACGTCGGATTGATCGCAGGGTCAAGCACATTCCGCGGCAGAGGAAAAGGTTCGAGAGGCTGATGCGCCGGGACTTCGAGGTCTATTCTAATTGGTATGAGAGTAAGAGGTAATTGCGCCTGGATTTGCAATTGGTCGGCACATCTAAATAGAATAGAGCTGAAGTCAGCAAAAAAGGGAAAAGTAGAAAAAGGTCACTACCGCCCGTGTTGCAAATTGCGCTGAGACTTACGCAGGCCGTAACATCCTCTTAATCATCCAGTCTCGAAATACGCCTTGAACCTCAACAGGCGCGTGTATTTCCTTCCCCAATTTTTCCGCCAGCGCCACCTTGTCAAACGAGGACTCTTCTCGTCGAAGGCTCCTTAGACCCGTAGGCCGCCGGGGACCCTCACTGTCATCAAAATCCTCATCATCAAACCCATCTTCCGCATAGTTAACAGCAGCAGTTCCTCGTTTCGTGGTCCGTGGTGTCGGACCAGCTTGAGTCTGAGGAATAACAGGCGTGAAAAGCGCGTTGCCATATTGGCGCACTCGTGGGGGGTAGGATGTGATATAGCCTCTGAGAGGGGACATGTTGGCCGCTTAGGTGGATAAGAACATGCCCCTTTCCGACAATATCTAGTTGGGCGGGGAGTGGGCTTTGGTGAGAATCTGCAATCTGCGATCGAATAAATAGCGCCTGCGAATTCGACCAACCCAGGACAGGATTGGGGGTGGGAAAACACTAGGGCAGGGGAAAATGGGAGAAATTTGCAAAGGTGGACGTCCCGATCGCGAGCGAAGGCGAATGCGCGCGAGACAAATACGGCTCTGTGAGTAAAGACGCCCTTGGGGAGCGAACTGGTCGGGTACAGTTTCGACGCAGGAATAATAAGATCGATGATGCTCAAGCTCCTCTGACGGTGATCGCGCTCAAGCTCCGCGTTTTGCCAAAAAGGCCCTTCCTTCACGCTAGCCCCATTCCAGAGCGCCCGTCACGTGATGGCGACAAAACATCTCTTTCCTTCGCTGTCACTATTAAAGTATTACTTTAGTTACTTATTCCTTATACTATATGATTTTTATTATTATTATTGGCATTACTGTTATTGTTGCTATTGCTGCATTATAAGGATTAGGACTATCGTTTGGAAGAAGCTAAAGTGGCAGTGCGCTTATTATTGGTACTCATGGTGAATAAACAAGATAATCTCCATATGCCCATACAGAAGCTCGCAAGCGGCAAGTATCTAGCAACTAGGAGAAGGGCTCTGGAGAAAAATGGTGGTAGAGTAGTGGTAAAATGCAGAAAAATAGGGGGACCAAAATAAAAGGCTGAGAGAATGTAGCAGATAGATCAATGCATGGAGTCCGGCCAGCTAGTGAAGTACTATAAACAGGATTACACAAGCACCCAATAATTGAATACGCCATTCCTCTGGTCTGTCGATACAGACTCGGAAATAAAAGGGATATCGTCAACTGCGCAAAAAGATGGTCTGAAGCAATACAAGGAACAAAAGTGCTGATCGTCGTGTGTATCGAGCATGCATCGAAAGCAGCTTGGGGAATGCAATGACGGCTGATAAAAGGGGGCAAACGGAAATATCAAAGATTTTGAGGTTGAAGTTGTTGGGGGACTATCGAAGCCCGATTACGCTCTAGATAGTTGTTAGAGTGAGGAATTGGGTAGTAAATAGAGCTCCGGACCATCAAAACTTACCATTTCTAGAGTCCATACCCTACGAATCCAGATCTTGACTTTCCCTTCAACTCCATCGACGTTGTCTAACTCAACACCTTCCCACCAGCATCGTCGAGCGGGTTTGCGCCAAAACAAGAGGAGCTTCTGGGCCATTCCAACATTATTACTGGCCAGATCTCCTCTGATGTCGGTTCGGAGCTTGGCTAACGCAAGACTGCAGATAACTGCCTTATTGGGCTCTGGGGCACGATGGCCCCATCGGTCATCACGGTCAAATCCACTAGCATTGGTTAGCGTATGGCATTTACAAACACCACGCAAATCGAGGGGCAGCCTACCCTGCGGTGAGCATCTCAATCAGATGTTGTTCTGTGGAACCGGGCTCGTCGCTTTTCCTTAGTCCGGAAAAGATACCATCTTGTCTTAGAAGCGCCTTCGCGGCTGCACGCTTAACTTCCATCATCTCACCATGGTCAATCTCTGGACGTGGTGGAATTGCATAAAAGTCTAGGTCCTCGCGCAAGACAATGATACCTGCCCGGTCTTGTAGCATGTCCCTAGTAGAGCCCTGCATAGGATCAGAGGTCAAATCCAGATCTGGCGATGCGGGGGGCGAAGACGGGATCGACTGGGCAACAGAGCGAAAGAAATCCAGCATGTACTGGAGGGATGCCGGATCATACTAAAACCATATACATAAGCCTTGTCCAATGCATTGAAAGCCAGCAAAACAATCAGGAATTGGGGCGATCAATTGATGATAACTTACATCAACTGGGTATACATCGCTTTCATGGAAACCGTTCATATGTCCATCAGGAAGCAAGCCGTTGGGGAAAAGCGAGAGGAGGACAAATTCCGGCAATGTCAACAATTCATCGCGGGAGAGCGTGAACAAAGTCCCTCTGTAAATTACATCAGAATACCGCGTTTTGGGTGAGGAATATCTGGCCTCTCCTACCTGAGATCTAGGGTAATATGTTCGTCGCCGTTGATATCTGTTCCAGCGAAAAATCCCTCAATTAGTCAAAGGTGTTCTACTTCAATACAATCCAACAAAGTCACTGGAGAAGCATACCACCAAGTGTGTTTATCGGAGGCCCTGCCGATTGCTGTACCTGGGTGATAATACTCGACGCGCCTCCTGCCGCCGCCATCACGTAAGTGAAAGATTCGATGGGGCTAGATCCCTCAGTATATGGTGGTGGAGGTTCTCCTTCGTCAGATGTCTTCCCAGAAGACTCTGCTTTCGAGTCTTGAGAGAAAGAAGCCTTGGTTTCCGCAAATAGAGCCGAAGAAGGGTCCGGTTCTAAAGGCTGGTCGTCGGCTAGTGGAGGAGCAAAGGCTGTAAAGGCTGGGGGAGAAGCGGAGCCGGGCTGAGTATCCGTAAGCTTGGGGCGGTTGTGATCGGTTGTAGATGCGAAAACGAGCGATGAAAAGGGCGGAGGGCGTGTAGAAGAGATGCTAGATGAAGAAGCTTGCGAATACAGAGAATGCGGCGGCGGCGGCGCGGTATAGAATGTGTCGTCTTCCTCCACTACGGAGTCGGGGTCGGTAAGGTGATGAGGCGGCCGCGCCGTGGGGGGCGAGCCAGGAGAATCCTGTAGCCACGACAAGGCGTCGAAGTTTATCGGGATGCTTTATGAAGATGGTAACTTGCTTTGTTCCGGCTTTAGGGGGGAGGGGAGAGGAGGATGCCGACGTTCAACTGAAAGGTCGCCCCGTTGATCGGAGGTGATCCAGACTCTCGCTGCTATTGTCGATCAGGAGCCCACCAGGTCTCTAAAACTGCTCGTACATGGGGTACCTGAGGGGCAAGTAATTAAAATAAACTCAATCCCGAGAGATGACGCGAGTACTGAGAATCAGGATGATGATGAAAAGACTTGTCTGAAGCCAGGAAATTAGAAGGCGAGGTAAGGGCGAGGAAAGAAGAGAGGAGAGAGGTTGGAAGGAAGCGCTTAAGAGAGAGAGAGGCCCATTATTGGCGGCGGCCCTCAGAGCTGGACAGGAGTGACGACCAGACTGGCAGTCGGGGGCAGATAATTACAACTACATTTAGCGATCTAGAAATTCCAAATTCCTGGCATATCTGGATGCACTTTTTCTAACTTGACAGCTACTGGAATTAGTAAATCCCATGCGATAACTATAACTATATTACATATTGTCACCTCCACGTTGTCGGTCGAGAGACGCAGCTGTATCTATCACGTGGTATGGACTTAATACGGACTAGCTCCATCGATAGATGATGACAAACACGATTGCTTCTAACTAATGGAGGCCTTTCTGTATGGATGAGATGGACATGGAAACAATATACGTGGGAGAGGTTTCTTTTTGTAAGATAATATGGAAGGATATCGTGTTTATCATATCTGTTCAGTATGCATCAGATGTCCCCTATCTGAGTGACAAGTTCACTTGTGAACAGTGGCAATAGACAACAATTGTCCACAGAAACCTGACCAAAAGGTATCAACATGTCCCTCGAAAACTATCCTTATCTAAACATTGCGTTCAACAAAGCTCTGGATTATGCCTTCGAGGGTCGGTTCGTACTCCTTTAGAGTTACCTCGTCTCCGTTGAGGATTGTGTTGCCCTGCACGAATACCTTGCGGGGAATCTTATTCTTCAAAACGATATCGCGGACCTTGGTTCCCCACCACCCGTCAACAGACGTGATATCATCGTAAAGGGCCTTGCCAGCCTCGACATCTGCAGTACTCTTGTAGATGTGCAGCTTTTGCAAGTATTTCTCAACAGCCGGCCGTCCATGGCTCAGAATCTTGGACCGGTCGAGGTGGATTTCAAGATCAGAGAGATCTTCTTTGGTATAGGCAAGCTTCACGAAATCACCACCAGCGGTGAGGAAAGTGCGCAGGATACTATACCGAGCTTGCATGTGCGCCTGTCCCCACTTCTGGGTTTTTGGATCCCAAAATTCCAGCGCAACCAGGCCTGCGCGGGCCATCTGCAGGTACGCTGCAAATAGGACATCGCCAGCCTCATTAGAAATGTCTTCGTTACCGTCTCCAAATCCGAAAATCTTGAGAATGCTAAAGTCACAGCTGAGCGCCATAGCAACACACTCAGCGCGGCATTCTTCGTAGGAGGATGCAATGGCGCCGAATACAGAACTCCAGGTTTGTCCGGGTTTGTACCAGGTGGATACAGGCTTGCCGGTCACCGGACTGACCGGCGGATTGGAGATGTCAAAGTTATATTCACCAGGAGCAGTCTCCTGAAGCAGCTTGCCGGTTCCATGTCCGAGAAGCTCGTGAATACCCACTTGCACCTCAAAGGCTGGGTCACGGCACCTGCGGTACACCTCTTGATCTTTCTCAGCAACAAATGGAATTGGCTCATTAGGAGCTTTGGCCCCTAGCACATTTCCGAGAGAGACATTTTTAAATCCCAGGTTCTGACGTATGTCATCGTAGTTGGGAAGGTTGATACCAGCAGGAATACCGGAGGACTGGAAACTCAACACTTCGAGTGAGGTGAAATCGGGACTAAGGAATTTATCCTTTTCAAACTCTGTACCCCAAGGAAGTTTGGGAATCATGCTTTCCGCGCTATCCACTAGCTTGCCAAAAGCTCGAGTTCGTTCCATATTAACCTAGAATATCGAAGATCAGCGATGTCCACTACAGGGGGACGGGAATACTGTGACTCACGAGGGCAACGAAACCTTCCCATTCTCCTCGTACTCCATGGGGATCTCGATAGGTCTCCACGAATCCAAGGTTGGTCTCTAGAACTGGCTTCTGATCTTTGACCCACAGCCTTTGACTCTCCTTGATTGCTTCGATTGAACCAGCGCCGAATGAGAGCGCATACGCATCTAACATCCGCTTTTGGGTATCATTCGCTGCATGGAGTCCGGCTTGCTTCATACTATGTGCAATTTTCGCCATCTCTTCCAGATGATCACCGAAAACTAGCTGAATCTTCTTGCCCTTCAGCTTTCCATCTAATTCCAGGGAAGTGACTTCTCCCAGGTCCCTATCGCGGGCAGGCGGGGAGGAAACACCAGAAGCAATCAGCAGCTCAAAATCCCCAGTGGAAGTCTTTCGTAGTCTGGTATTTTCCAAAGGAAGGCCCTTCTGCTCGAAAAGATCTCCAATAGCTGTAATCTCATCCTTGGTGATAGCTGGCGAATCGGGGTAATACGTAGTCATGTGGCCGGCCTCAGGATAGCCAAGGTGCATGAGGGACTGTTCATTTGTTTCATATAGGCCACCCCCTGTTGTGTTGGCTTTCTCGAAGGCAGCCCTTGTCTCAGGCGTGGATGAAGATAATGCCTCAAGAACCTCAACAGGCAGCCGGGGGATAAACTTCGAATCGCCAAAGCCCTTGTAGTTACCACAGTTTCCGAGAAACTGAGCTGCATATTCCAGGAAAAATCGGACATTTTCATCGCTAACGCCAGTCTTTTCAGCAAGGTCTGTCCAGTTTCCGTCGCAGGCTCGGTAGAGCGCAAGAATCAGGTCGTAGATGGGTTCAGACTCGGGGGAAACTTGACGGAGTGTGATGCGGGTGCCTTCAAACGCAGCTCTAGATTCCGGAAAATTCACCATCTCATTAGAATATATAAATATATATAGCCAAGCCAACAGAGGAGCATAAAATGTGGGAAATTAGGAGAAGCGTACCGGCTCATGTAATGCGCGTATTTCCTCAGGTTCTTATCCTTGAGGTTATCGAAGTGGTGCTTGATCTCCAAGCGGACCACAGTGGGAGGAGAGTCGGCCAAGTAGTGTTGCTTAACATTTGCATCCATAATGGCGGTACTAAAAGGGACAGGTGTAGGAGCAAGAGAACCAGGGCTTTTATCAATAGGGAGTGTGTTTGCGAGAGAGGAAGAGGTACGAGGGAGGAAACGAGTGAGAGTGAGGGGTCGAAGAGGCACGGAGGGGCGGTGGAGGAGAGCAAAGTAACGTTCCGACGACAAGCGCCTGAAGGCCCCTCTTCGTAAAGGGAGCATTAATACCTTATTTTTCTAAATCTGTGCAGGAGGCACATAAATAACCACTACGTCAGATTGAATTGAGCTCCAGATTCCATTTGTTGCTGAGCTGCCTACGCTTGGGAACTGCTTGGCATAAGTGGGGACCATTGGTTTTATTCTCCACAACTACTGGAACAAAAATGCTATCAAAGTCATTGGAACTTTTGTATTCAAAATAATTAGCTCAAAATCATGGGGGAATAGTGCAGTCGTCGTCTACATGCATGTATCAGGAAAGCAGCCTCCACAGGTGCGTGAAGAATGATAGAGAAAAATATAGTGCATGAAAAGAAGGATACATGAATAAACGAGGAATAAAAGAGAAGGAAACGATATACTCTGCCTCTATGTCGAGGAACCTTCTCATATTAAACTTTGATATTTGTCGAGCCCCTGTTTCTGTGTCCCTTGTTGTGTCTGTGGTGCGCCGTTTCCAAAGAATGAGGAACTTTGTGTTGCATTCCCACTAAATGCTGATTGCCCAACACTTGAAAATGCACTAGAAGCTTGTCCGGATGGTGGAGGTGAGATCGAGAACGCAGAGTAATTCGGGGTCGTCTGCACGCTAGGCCGGGCCAAAGAAGGATTTGAAAGATTCGTGCTGGCCAACGATGCTAAAGAAGGACCAGATCCGCTATTTCCTGAGTATTGATGCTGAAAGCCGGGGGTACTCGGCATACCCCAGGGATTTGGAGCTGGCGGTTGGTGTGTTGGGAATGACGCTGCAGGGGGAGAGGTTTGTTTGGCGCTGGGTTCGAGGGATGGAAATGAATTTAACTTATAATCAGGCGTAACTGAGCGCGCGGTTAGGCTGGATTGCCCTCCCCCAACAGACCTGGTTGCGTTTGATGACCAAGAAAATGTTGTAGATGATGTGCGTTGTGTAGATGCATTGGTGGTTGGTGTTTCAGAGACTAAACTTCCCCAAGTGTCGTTATCCTGCGCTGACACTGCCGTACCTCGCCCAAGAACGAGTTTTTCGAAATTATCCCTTGTAGTCTCCGTCTCCGATTGTGCTAAGCTGTTAAAATTTTTCGAAGATGTTCCCATGCCATTCTGGAACCCAGCTGCGTCTGCTGAAGAGAGTTCTTGAAGTTTCCTTGTCTGCTCTCGTTCAATCTTTGAGGAAATGCTTTTGATAAGAGCCATGAATTCTCCAAATTGAGTCAAGTCGAGGAGTGGCCCAAGACTAAAATTCCAAAGAACGGGGAGAACTTCCAAGGCAAGGAAATCAGAATCTGCGACTGTACCAATTTGACGGAAAACACCCAGTGCTGCCATCATGACAGCTGGCTCTTTAGTCTTGATCGCCTTCAATGAAGGAACAAGCTTTTCCTGGATTGTATATTTGTCCAGAATAGACGATTTAGTGGGTTGCGGTTTGCTCTTTTCAGCTATACCAGACAAGTCATCCTCCACAGCGGTTTCTCCTCTATCCAGAGGGCCGCCACAGAGTACAGTAAATGCCTCGAGACAGCGAACTTTGATCGCAAGACTGTTTGTTCGGCTGAAGGTAGAAGCAATAGGTGGGAAAACCTCATTTTTCACTGTGCTAAAGTCAAGAACGGGCAGAATCACGGGCAAACACTTTATTGCGCCGTCCACAAGTGTATGAGTCGGGGAATCCAGCCCCATCCGAATAAGTGGCAGAATGTCTAGGAAACGTTAGCGAGAAGAGAGCGTAATATAAGTAAGAAACTCACCATCTCTGAACTCCTTGCCAGGGCAGCTCTCTGCGATAACATTCATATTTTCAAGGGTAACCAAAAGACCAGCCTCTCTCTTTGAGTCACGCTCATGAGGGACAGCCTTACCCACAGGAAATACTTCTTTGAGGTGAGGAATAACTTTCTGGGGAAGGGTACGGCGCGCATTAGGAATGCGTTGCAGCATGGCGAAAACGTTTTGCAAAATGAGAGGAAGTAGTTCGCGATCTTTAAGCTCATCTAGCAGGGCTGGGATGAGCTTTTTTTCCAGGACCGATACCGGAAACTCTGGTAGTACGCGTTGAAGGCCACGCAAGAACTGCGATTTTTCATTTGGATTCTTGGCTGGTAGCGATTCCAGGAAACGGATAGTTGATACAAGTATGTTATCAAAATATTGAGACTGCTGAAATTCTCGAGCATTAAGGCGCTGGGCTGGTCTTCTCGTAATAAGCCTTGGGAGCACGTAGGCAAGAACATCCTTGGGAATGGGAGTCGAGCAAAGGAAGTTGTTGCCCTGGGAGGGAGTTGAAGAGGGCGAACTCAGCAATCGCTTGTAAGCATCTAGGCTCCCATGAGTCTTGAGAGGGGATGTATGAGGTGAGTTATAGAGGGCTATTATTATCAGCCCAAGCGAGAATAAATCGGCGGAAGAGGTCACGTTGGTATCCAAGGCAAAGTCGGGTGAAGTGTAGTCCAGGCTTAGCTGTACAGAGGGCGGAAGACGGGGATCTTGATAGAGAACCTCTGACAGAGCCAGCGGAGGAAGTGTAGAGCGAGATTCTGTGGAATTTGGAGGACCGGCAAATCCAAGGCCGGAAATTTTCCAGTCGGATTTTGCGTTGATATAGATAGCATCTGGGTTCAGATTGCCATGGACAAGGCCTGCAGACTCATGAAGGAACTCAAGACCTTTCGCTACTTGCAAAAGACCCTTTTGAATCTCCAGCTCATCGATATCAAGGTCCCTCCGCCTTCGTGACCCATCGGGTTCCTCTACCATGTACCTGGACGTTCGTGAGCCGACTCGCGGACTATTTTCTTGAGCGTCTTTGTTCTGCAACAAACCGGCAAGTGATGCAGTAATTGGCTCAGTAGCGAACATGAGACCGCCATTGCGCGTCTCCTCGACAGGTTCCAGTACCTGCAGGATCGAAGGGTGCCTTAGACGGGCAAGGTTGCTAGCTTCTCGCTTGAGTCGTTCGACAACTTCTTCTTGTAGTTTCTTGATGGAGGGACCGGACCGTCCTCCTAATCCGCCCGATCGCGGTTCAAGGACCTTCTTGTCAAAGATGAAGATGGAAGCCGCAGTACCGGTAGACTTTTTCTTCCCATCGTGGATTTTCCATGGTCCCGAGACCACGGTGGGATGCGGCGAAACCTGGTAGTTTGCCGATATATTGGAGCTTAGAGACTTTAGAGCCGAGGAAAACATTGTGCCCCGTGAGATAGCCGTGTCACATTCAATTCCCGGGATGGATAAGCAAAAAAAATTGTCTCATTTCATGCGGTGGTCTGGAATCGCCTCACAAGCTTCGGGGAGCCACAGCTCAAGACAGATGTCGTAGGACAGAGTAAGGAACAACAAAGACAATTAGAAATCAACCCATCAAGATAGAGAAAGGAAAAAAAGCGCTAGAAGAAATGAGCGGAGGGTTTGAAAGAGAAAAAAAAGTCTTTTACTCCCAGCTCTACGTCTTACATAGCACAGCTCGTTTCCTTTTTCTTTTGTGCTTCCTCCATCATCGTCATCACAAGGTATCAGCCTAAGTTTGCTGCCTCGCTATCGGGGCCATATCTGAATCACGTGACAGGGGGCATGCTGCAGTGCAAACGCCCGCAAACACATCAAACGCAGACAAACAGCGTTCAGTTCGGCTCACCGCCTGCCCTATTTTGCCGGGTAAGCGTGCCGCCCTCGAGAGACCGACGTCGGGCAGGACCGAAAAGTCAATTTGCTGATTTGTGGAGGGAGTCTCTATTGTATTAATCTTCTCGGCACCTCGTGTCGCTCTAGACACAGATTAAGTGACGCATCTCAATTGCTGAATATTGGCTACGGTACTACTGACCAAAGGTTAGTGTTCCCTCAGACCAGATATCTCTCCCGAAGGGCAAATCTACGGGTCGCTCGGAGTTGTCCCTATGTTCCGCAAGCAAACAGTCATACAATTATTTTGAGTTAGCTCATCCGACTGCTTTTAACCTCTGCTGTCCGCCTGGGAACACACTCATTTCCCTTATCCCCCCCTCTCCCCCTCGTTACACGAATTGATATACATTTTGTACCTGACAGTTGAGTGTCGCAGTTTCTCTAGAACCTCTAGGTCGCAGTTATGAAATCGCTTCACCAATTAGCCCGCCGTAGGGCGTTACCTAGGTTGGGTGCTCCTCGTGTGTTGCCAGTGCAGTCTTCCGGCGCAAATAGGTTATGGCAGAGGTGCTTCAGTGCCACTCCTACTTCTTCTAAAGCTGCTGGACCGGATCTTTCTAAACTTACAATCACAAAAACAACCACACCCAAAGAATTGACGCCTGCGAAGGACCTCGTGTTTGGGAAGACATTCACAGGTGCGTGATGCTCCCATTGAACATATCCCAGTACAAATCTCGTACAGATGCTGATGCGATGTTTATTCTAGATCATATGATTACCATGGAATGGACTGCGGCCGATGGATGGCACGCTCCCCGCATTATTCCTTACCAGACACTCAACTTGGACCCCTCGGCTTGCGTGTTCCATTACGCATTCGAATGTTTTGAGGGTATGAAGGCATATAAAGACAACAAGGGCCAGATCCGATTGTTCCGACCTGATAAGAACATGGAGCGCCTAAATAAGTCCTCTTCGCGGATTGCTCTGCCTACCGTTGACGGCGAAGCACTCACCAAGTTGATCGGCGAGTTTGTCAAAGTGGACAGCCGATTTATTCCTGAGTAAGTGGACCTTTAGACCTGCGCAGTATGTCTGGTATGTACATGGCTAAGTCTCTACTTAGAACTCGAGGCTACTCCTTGTATCTGCGACCCACCATGATCGGTACTCAGAGCACGCTGGGTGTTGGCCCACCAGGCTCTGCCCTTCTCTTCGTCATTGCAAGCCCCGTTGGCCCATACTACCCGACTGGCTTCAAGGCTATCTCGCTAGAGGCCACTGACTATGCAGTTCGTGCCTGGCCCGGAGGTGTTGGAGACAAGAAGCTAGGTGCAAACTATGCACCCTGTATTGTTCCCCAGCTGGATGCGGCCTCCCGCGGATTCCAGCAGAACCTGTGGCTCTTCGGAGAAGAAGAGTACGTGACTGAGGTTGGCACAATGAACCTCTTCATTGCGCTGAAGAACAAGGAGACAGGACAGAAGGAATTGGTAACTGCTCCGCTGGACGGAACCATCCTCGAAGGTGTCACCAGAGACTCTGTCTTGGGCCTAGCACGAGAGAGGCTCATCCCTAAGGGTTGGACCATCTCTGAGCGCAAGATTAGAATGGCAGATGTTGCAGAGGCAGCTGATGAGGGAAGGTTAATCGAGGTGTTCGGATCCGGCACTGCGGCTATTGTGAGCCCTGTGCGGACAATCAGCTATCGAGGCAAGCTGGTGAACTGCGGACTAAAGGAGGATGAGGAAGCTGGAGAAATTGCTCTTCAGATGAAGAATTGGATCGAGGGGATCCAGTATGGTGATGAGGATCACCCATGGAGGTAAGTCTACCTATTTTTTCCGTTCACAAATTTCATTATTTGGCAGTCTGAGTGTGAGTGCTAACCAACATGTCAGTTATGTTCTGTAAATTGAACCGCGATATTCCAAAAGCCAATGTATAATCTTCGCAGATAGGCTTGGGTTCTATGGATTTAGATTAGAAGAGGAAGTTTTTATTGTTATATATTTAGCTCTTGCATATTTTCCTGTCCAGGTGATTTCGAATCCTACTTTTGATCTACTACTCTTGAACTTCAGCACCAGTCCTCAGTAAAGCAATCCTCGACAAAAGTTGGGGCAACCCCCATCCCCAAATCCGGTCAATAGTCAACCCATGAAACCTTTCAGCTCATCCCAGAGAAAAAAAGACCATACCTAAGGTAATCTCCCTCATCGCCCAATCACGGATAATCAATCACTTCCCAAACGGCCCCCAAACTCAAAACCCAGCCAGCCCATCGTACTAAATACTAACTACCTAACCACTAAGTGGACTCTAGTATACTTTAGACTCTACACAGCAACAACCCAAACAGGCTCACCCAAGATTTATTAACGCTCGACCCAATCCATGCTCTCCTTCAAGTTGGATACTGACTACTATCTCCATAAGTGCCAACACATTCACTCCTCCATATTTCCAAGCTACCTACGATAATAACAGTCCGGCACCTCACTGGATGCCTAACGAGCGACTCACACCAATAGTACTACGTTAGTAGGTAAGTACTAGTAATACTTTAGGTAGCCCCACGTTCAGCCTCGAAGCCGTTACTCCGTTACTCCGTTACTCCTCTCAACGTTTATGCTGAACCATAGAAAGGTTAGTCTCTTCTAACTTCTCAGCCTTAAGCGGAGCCTGTCAGTTAGTGTCAATGTCAATGTCAGTGTCAGTGTCAGTGTCAATGTTCTCGATGGGTTCTAAGTACTAAGTACTCGGTACGTTTCATCTAGTATTATGTACTAGGTATGTAGTAAGACGAAAGTCAAATCTAACGGTGTCCCTCCTACCTATATACTACGGTGTATATACCAGCAACTACATACTACATATGGAGTAGTATATACGGAGTAGTACATATGGAGAAGTGGACTAGTGGTACCTCACCGTCGGGAAGGAGGAGGCTATGTCGTGAAGCGCCATGCCCAAAGAGGTTTATAATTCGGCGTTGGGAGGGAGTCGTTTGGGAACAATACAGAAAGAATATGGAGAACTCCGGAGCCTGTAGGGCTAGCGGTGGGTTCAGCTTCTGTTGCTACGAGCGACTAAGTAGCTAGCTAAATTACTACCAAGCGCGTAGGGAAATTGCAAGTTACTTGAGGACCTGAGGACGAGGTAAGTACTTAGTAAGGACCGAAGTTAGCGGAAACTGTAAAGTAGCCGGCCTACTTAAAGTACTTAGTAGGAGGCTACGAAGGACGCGAAGAATCAGGCCAGAGATCTAAAGTATTCGAGTAGTATAGAACTAGAGGTGGTTTCAGCTGAATTTGATAGTGTCTTGGGTCTGGGCTTGTTTGCGAGCTGAGAGCCTTGGAGAAATCGGATCTGGCCAATAGACATGACCAGTGGTTTATGGTAATGAATGCTATTATATTAACGTTGCAGTTCCTGTCGAAGGAGGATGTATTTTAGGTGGTAGATCAATCTTGGCAAGTCTCTGTAATCGTATACTAAGACTCCAGTGCTAAACGAAGGATTTAATAATGCAATACGTACCAAGTACCTAAAATACTAAGTACCTACTGGTAGTATCGTGGACGCGTGGCAAAATGAAAGCATGCGTGCTAATAAACCCGTGCACATAACAGGAACTGCCAGCAGCAGCCGTAAATGCAATCCCAAGCGGCCGCACCGTGATCGACGTTTTGCCAACAAGCCATTCTAATTCGCAGAGAAGTGCGTCGGCAGGATCCGTCCCGCCAACTAAGAGACTGGCTCTGGTCTAGCCTTGGTCTTAGGAGTCCAGGACTAGTAAGTACCAGTAGGAGGATTCTTCACCAGTTACTAGTGAGCAGACTCGACGATACACGGAAGGGAAGCTTCAAAGACCGCTAGTCCGCAAGTCGACGCCTCCAATACAGCGTTCCCCAAACAACACTAGCGGTGCTAATCCCAGCAGATCATCCAGTTTCGACTCGCAAGTTGTGACATCTCTGTTCCGATTAACTCGCTTGGGAGCGTTATTCTATAGGAGGAAGACCATGTCAGGGAGCAGATTATGTGGCAGTGCGGTAGTGCGGCCGGCGTCCCTGCGACGGACGGATTTGTAAACAGTCTGTCTCCGAACTTCTCGAGGACGGTTACAGTCCCTCTCGAGGGCCATTCAACATTCATTAGAGTTCGCGAGATCAATATACAAATTAACGCTTGATTAGCGGGAGCGGGTGCGGGCGGTTGATTCAGCCATTTTGCACTGCCCATATTCATTAATGTTGCTCTTTTACGAGCCAGCTTTCCTTCTCCACTGATGACGATCTGGACAGCCTTCTTAGTCAAGATAGTAGTAACTATGGACTATGGAGGAGAAAATTAACATATAGAATAGAGAGCCCTTTGAACAGCAGCAAAGGCAATAATAACATAACTGACTAGAGCCTGCCTCAAAAATCAGTCCGCGAACCATGATGCCTTCGGAGTTCGGTTTTAAGCATTCGGCATGTTGCAGACAATATTGTCGATTAGTCCATCCTCTCAGATGAGAAGCTACCTAGGTACGTTACGACCCATAGCCTTATCACAGACAGAGAAAGAAACTAATGCATGTGCTTTTCTCGATTGAGAGATACGGATCGCTGGGAACACCGAGGCAATTTTGCGAGGTAATTCCGGCCCTTGAATACCAAAAAGTAAAAAATAAAAAAAGAATATCGTGAAAAAAACATCTGTATCTGTATTATTGCAAGAAGAGCGTGCCGACTCTACCGCCCTTTTTCCAAAGAGAGTATGCCTCATCTCGCCACAGGTCTTTTCTTTGAAGTTGAACGGACTATCTTGGGGCTAGGCCGCGGGGGCAAAGCTGGGGCCGCGAGTTGAACAAAGCATCCATGACGAAAAGAATACCCTGGACCTGGGGACTTCCATTCTCCTATAGGCATCGATATCCATATCTTAACATAGTTGGGTCAGTATTATGGTAATGACACTAAGCAACACTACAGCTAGTACTACTACTAATCCTAGTAGCAGATGGTACTGTAAAAAACATCCTAGTAAGTGGCTACATTCGTGGCGGCTGCGGGTACATCACACTGCCCTCCCCGTCTGTAGTCCTAGAAATAGCGCCCGCAGTGAGTTTAGGTCCGTTAGGATGAAGGACGGGCGCTTAGGAATATGCTGGTTACTGAGTAAACCTGACGTACGTACTCCGTACTCCATAGAGCTTGATATGAGTTGGTGGCAGACTTGGTCATTGCGATAGTGTCTAGGTAGCCTATAGGAGATGACCTTTGGGATAGGCTACTGGGCGTGTAGGCAGCCTCGAAATATCAGAGAGGCAAATTCGCCTCTTCAGAGTTGCACTCGGGGGACTAGAAGGACTTTGCAAGTGGGGAGCAGTCTCGACTGCTTTGCTTAACAATAATTCCCTCCTCTTACTCCACAAAATAAAAATAAAGACATTTGAGATGGAAACTAGCGCAATGTTCTCTGCCGATTTACCCATTTTCATGCTCATTAATTCTATTATAGTGGGTGTTATTAGATATTCCCGGCCGCTTCTTAGCCACTACTACCTGGGTATGGACCAAGACATGAATCTCCAAATTCTTCTTAGGTTATCCGACAGTCTGGAAGTATCTGGGAGACACAGAAGCGAGATGAAGACCCAGTGTACTGTGTAGGCATTGCCGTATTCGCCATAAGTTATTCGAAACGGAGCAATGAACGGTGGGCATGCTATCAGGATGTATAGATTGTATACTACTACAGGTAGTCTGCATTAGGGCAGTTGATATTACCTGGCGGTATGTGTGTACATACAGTATGTCCTGATTTCTGTAAGTACCAGGCGGTTTTGGATTGAAGATCATTCACCTCTGACGTCCCGCAGCCCCATATCAATTTACTCAGGGGCTTCAGCTGAGAAATTGGGGGATTCTAGATTACGCGTGCTACTGCATTCATCAGTGTTGATCCCATCCCAAGGCCTATACCATGGCCTTGAAACACCACAGACAATGGCTCTGTATCTACGAAACACCCGGCAAAGCCATCACCACTCTCTGGGTAAACGTATATCCATGACTAGATACAGTAAACAATGACATTTACCCACCAGCATCAACTAGTTCATTTAGTTTCAGCCAGCCAAAGAAAAGGATAGGGAAGGGGAGGATGCACCGTCCATAACCCAGAGCATCACAGCTTTTAATCAAACTAAAGCAACTAGGAGCTTCCATCCTCCCAAGGGTCCAGAGTGATCCTACTATCGTCCCTCAGTTTTCTCCTCCCACCTGCCTTTTTCTTCTTCCCCCTGCCACCCTCAGCCCTACCATTCGAAGCTACTAACTCTTCTACAGTCTCCAATTCCCCCTCTCGTGAGTGGACCGTCAACCCACTATCACCACCAATAATCTCCCGATGCAAAACACTCACCCTCATTCGCCATGTACAGGATTCCCCATCCCCATTCTTGAATCCCGCAAGCCTCCTCGCAATCTCCTCAACAAAGGCGACGCTACGGTGTCTGCCCTCCTCACAGCACACAGCCACAACCAAAAGTACACAGGGGGGACTCCTTACCGCTGAAACGAGTCCTAGGCCCCGTCCATCTCCTCCTTCTTCTTCTTCAGCCGTAGCAGCAGCAGAAGCACGCAGATCAAAGTTCGAATCAGGGACAGGAGGGTCATTAGAACAATCATAAGAGCCCACTAGCTCGGTACGATCCCCCCCAATCCCTCCCGCATCTTTTTCAAAAAGGGAAACTCTATCCGTTTGCTGCTCATCATCATCATCACCACTTCTTGAAGAGCTCTGCTGGTGATTGTGGTGGTGGTTATCCGTGACGAGCACGTTCCGGACGACACCGATAACATCGCATAGGACTTTATCAAGGAGGTCTTCGACTGCGTTTATCTTGAGGAATTCTTTCTGCAGGCGCGGCGAGAGGCCTGTCATCATGGCGCGGAGTTTCCGGGGCGGATTGGGGAGATGGCGGATGTTGTACGCTAAGAGCTGGGTGCAGGCGCCGCCGTACTCGGATGCGAGTAAAGGTCCATGCTTGTGGCCGTAGGAGAAGAGAGAAATGGCGATTGAGGGAGGGTGCGTATGTGGTGGCGAGCTTAGTCGTGGTGACGAGTATGGTTGAGACATTAATCTGGTGGTAGCGGTAGTAGTAGCAGCGGTAGTAGTGGTAGTGGTGGTGGTCAATTTGATGGATTTGTATCTGTAATCATGAGGATATCATCAAATTAAGTTTGGGACTAGTCGTTAATTTGAGTGGGACCTACTGGGTTATTTACTTATTTTATATATTTTCCCGTCATTTTCTGAATTCCAAATTCCTCTTTTTTAGTACCAATTCACTTTGAACCAGAGCTAAGAGTGGATATTTCCAGGTGGAACTTGGAAGTTTGTGGATGCGGCCCACCATGGTGCGGATGTGCGGAGAGTGGATAAGAATTCCGATGAGGAGTCAAGCCTGGAAAGCCATTCTGCTAGTTAGAGCAATGATTAAACCGTAAGAAGGCAATAGTATACTAGACATACTATCTACTGTGGACTCTAGAATAGAATATAACTAATATTTAGTATCAGTATCATATCAAACTGTGAGGAGAACATCTCGCTTTAGCAACCACCATGCAAATAAATATAACGAAGCGAGTACTCTGGAGTAGTAGGTAAGGTTGATAACGAAGCAAACCCCGAAAAGAAAGGAATAAATGCTTTTGCCTTTCTGCACAAATCCTCCGTCTGTCCCATGGAGTTGTCACTTGTCACTACTGGCCCGCCAGCGTCAGAACTTAGTACCGACTGATCTCCAATGATGGGACCCAAGGGAAGAAGCTTGACCCCAGCTGAAAACGGGCCCCATTCCATTCTAATTGCTTACTACTGGATCATAGACATAGTTACCTACCGTAGTGTAGATTGATTACCTCTTAAATCCGCGGATATCTAACGTTAAGATCGAAAGAACTTTGTCCGTACTATAATATAGTTAATAACAGAGGTTATCTTAGCTGCTGACTAACTTGGGCGATTGATTAGTAACTAACAAACTAATGAAAGGTTAGTTTCAAGTTTGACTTTGAATACTTCGACTTCGATCTTCATTTATGGCGGGATATACCGACTCAAGTCATTAACTCCGTGGAGTTAGTGTTTGGGTAAAAATCACTCACTGAGTCACTGTCCAGATTTCTGCCGAGTATCTCTGTAGTTTTCCTACTACTAGGTACCTGGTAGTTACTGAAGAGAATGTCTCATTGGTAATTGGTAATCTGCCGCTATGCTTATATATCAATTAGTCAACGTCGCGGTTTCTGGGCACCTCTCTGGAGTATAATACAGAGGATATACTAAGGTATATACCTTGTTTTATTGATTCAGTCTTCTGGGATTCTCTTCACCAAGCTACTCCCAGTAATACCTACCTTACTATCGTAAGTTTGGTGGTAAAGAGTAAGAAGTAAGAGTCGACCCAAGGACAAAGGCCTATGCACGTGGTCATGATCACGCCTTGTACGTCGTGTCGTACATCGTACGTTAGTACGTACCTCAGTGCGTTCTGCAGGCTCGTATGTGGCTAAAAAAAAGTGGAAGATGCGTTGTCAGACTCAGATCGTCAGGAAAATAATCCTAATCATAATAACAACAATCCTAATTAATATAATACAATATAATAATATAGACTAGTAATAACTGTAACTGTCACCGCCAAGCGCACCGTCCCTATTTCGGTCCTTTCCGCCCCAAAACCTGACTAGTCATGCTTCTAGATTCCGACTGGAAATTTCCATCCACACTTTCAGACGATAATTTGTCGTGTCCCGACGTATCCGACTGTCAGGACTTAGGAGGAGAAGGGGGGGCGGGGTTCCGTGACGTCTCCAGCTGTCAGCCAGGCAGCCATTTGAAGTTCGGGGTTTGCAATTAATAATTATCATTTGAGAATTAGAAAACCTCTTTCTGGCTTTCCCTCTGTCTCGAAGCCACTTAAGTCACGCCAAAACATCATGGATACAAAGCCGACTAGGAAAAATGGTACTAGGTTGGTAATTTTTTGGGGGGGTTACATAGTACTAGTTAGTAGTTAGTAGAATTCTAGAAAACAGGCGGGGTCATGGCATACCAGAGTCCTCAGTGTACACTGCAGAGAGGTGTCAGTCCGTACATTTTGTAATGCAGGCCCAGACCCGGAACCACCACATGAAACTTACTAGTCGGGATTAACATCGCATTTCTAGAGGGAAAACTGGCCAGTCGTATCTATCCAATGAATGGAACTTGGTCCTTGACCCGGCTGAACAGGGGATGCAGGAGTGACTAACTACAGTATGGCAGGCTACGCAGAGATGAGGCAATCAAATGCTCGCTGCGGTGTCAGCCAATAAACCCTGGTTCCTTCAGCCCTACTTGTCCGCTACCTTAGGTACCCTTACTACCTTGGTACTAAGGTAGCCTGGGCGTAGACCCTGGTCTCCGCTAGCGGTCGTCAAAGCGCCAAAGAGGGCTGAAATGGTGCAAATCACCATACTATTACCAGCTCAATGAATAAGTGCTCATTCATGCTCAGTAGTTAGCGTGTGAGGACCGCCTCTACAGACTACAACGGTCCGCTGCAAGAATTTGAGCCTCAAATAGAATGGCCTGCTTTTCTCTCTCTCGTGAGAGTTGAAATGGGGCGGAGAAGTTAGAATGTACGTACAGTACACGTACGGTCCACTTCTAAGGAATGCTATCAGGGCTATACACTGTAATTCCGGAGTACGGCCGTACAACCTTCCGCTTAAGCTGAGGGGCCATTGAGTTAAGAAAAAAAAATGACTCGTTATATTAATAGTAGCAAAATATCGAGTCCATGAGTGGGAAGCCGGCTTGGTAGTTGGTAGTGGTCTCACAAGCTTCCCTGGCCACGAGTTTCAGGTAATAGCACCGCAGATCGGCATCGGCATTAAGAAAAGAGGAATGACGCTTGACTCTTCGACGCCTCTGACTCTGGGGCTGAGGATAGTCAACCCCCAACTTTGGGCATGTGGTCGTGGTTGAGCCTTGAGGGGAGGGCGGGTTGGTTTGTGTCAGATCACATACGGAATTCCAAATCTACCGGGGCGTTATGCATAAAAATTTGCTTGCGTTGTAATTTTATGTTCTCCTAACTGGTCGTTCCCAGCAGTGTTAGAAATACAAGTTCTATTTTTTTTCTGTTGGTTTCACAGGCACAGAGTATAGTAGCCTTAGGACTCGTAATTGACCCTTAGCCTAGGAATCAACAGAAGGAAAAAGGAAGAAAAAAAGGAATCCCACTGCATAAGGTATGATCTGTCTGTTAACCGCCCTTTTGGAGAGGGGGTAAGATCTTTATCCTTTGGCGTGGTGCCAAGATCAAGGGGTGCAACGTGGTAGGAATCGAGACCGTGCGCTGGAAATAAGACCTGCAAACTTGCAAAGTCCGGGCCATTATACTGTTACCCAGGTATTATTATTTCTTTGAAGGCCTTTCGGATTGGTCCGCACAAAAGACGCAGGAGGTCATTTGGGCCACTCGACTCCCCCAACCTTGGAGAATGATTTCTCGATGTGATTGGGCTCCAAACGAAATTCCTCATGTAAGGTGGGTGATACTGAATGCGAGTCTAGCACCTGTAATAATAAATTTGTCATTGCCAGCGAGATCTCTACGGAGTATTTATTGCTGCCTTAGGAAATGATGCACGGAGATCATAATAGACCGAACTCGGAACTCTCGTATTCTTCGGAGTCGACCTACTCAATAGTAGTGGTAGTAGTCGTATATCTATTAAGTTGGTGAGGTGGGCCATTTCCCAATACTATTTACTCCGTAATTTATGCGGGTGCATGCCAAGCTCTGGCATCCTCTGATCTCGTCCGTAATCCGTATGGTTCGTCCGAAGGAATCGTAGGTAGCTCTGCAAGGTCGGCAACACTCCGCCTCGACGAGACTATTAGAAATTGAATATTGTTGAATGCAATTTCACCTGATTAACTGCACTAAACTACAGGGCCCACCTTACCAATAATACCCGCAGTATCAACAAGTAAAGAAAAGAAAAAGAAAATAGAGCATACTCCGGAGTAGATGGAAACCAATCCATCATATCATGGATTGAATGCATGCTTCTGGGGAGAGAACGTGCTCGACATTCTTCAAGGCTGCAGCAGCAGCAGCTGCTCCTCCTCCTCCTGCTCCTATTCGGTGGAGTACCACCGTACTCTGGATCCTGCTGAGCGCTGGTACAGAAGAAGAGAAGAATCCGAGTTATGCAGAAGAAGAATCTCTTATGCAGCTCGTGGCTGAGAATGATCAACATACCAGAAACAAAGTATTATGCTCAGCACGCTAATAATAACCGTAAGAAGACTAATCATGAGGATTCTAGTGACTGCGGATTGACTGCCTGTGTAACCATCTTGTTGATCACTCCTAGTAGTACTAGTAGTACTAGCAAGTAGTGTTTAGTTATTTGTGTTTGTATTTTGTCATGATATTACTACCTACTAACCGTTGTTATAATCCCTTCTCTTAGTTAGTATTGTCGTGGTTATGATACTGGTTACCTGATCCAATCCTGGCAGTGGGTGGTAAATGTAGTAGAAGTACGACTGCCAGCTGTGTCCTGTCAAGCCACGCACCCATGCACCCACGCTGAAATTATACCCTTGTTTCAGACCCGCTCGCCCAAAATTACTGACTTAGTCTTGAAACACGCCCCCAGGAATTCTGAATTCATCAGACTCTCAGAATCTCAGACAGGCAGATGGATGGGTAGACAGGAGACAGGCATGCTTGTCCGAATTTCTCTCCTCCCCCCCACAGCAACAACGTGCAAGGTTGCAAGCAAGGGAGTCGAGTGCGTGGTTGTGCGCTGCTTGCCTTATCGATCTTGGGTGGCCTGGTTAGGATTTCCTCTGTAGGATTGGAACTTGGAAGATGTTGGACTCCCTCGATAATGACCGCTAAGCCTGATTGGAAACTGCCCGTACTTGCCGTGTGGTTTTTCACTCTACTTGTTCCGAGTCTTTTTTGGCGTATGCAATATTCAGCCCATCATCGAGTTGCACCTGTTCGGCCTATCCCGCTTTCACCAAACAAGCTGAAGTAGAAAAAGGTAAAAGAAAGGAGAATAGAAAAAGAAAAAAAAAATAGAAGTGGAAATCAAATTCCCAACACAGAGGTATCGGATTGGAAAAAAGAAAAGAAACCCTGGAGATCTACCATGCCATACGTGATCTCATCGAGATACACTCTCTCCTCGTTCTGGAGTTTGGAGGAAAGGGCCCATCAGGTTTCGACTTCGAGAAGTCCGCCTTTGCGAAATCACCGTGGAATGTTGGTATGCGAATAGTATCTGGAACCACATGGTTGAGTTGGTGGAACATAACCCCTGTTTGTTGGTCGAGCACAGCCCGAATCGTATCCTGGGCTTGGTTAATTCCCTTTCGCCCCTAGGCCCTACTACCTTAGTCCCTAGGTCAGCCCCTGGACTCTGGCTGTTAACGCCGTGACAGGCCTCCCTTCTGTCTTTCAGTTAGTACTTAGTACTACTGTCAGTACTCAGTAGTACGAAGCAGACTCTCGGTCATATCGGCCGTCCGGGATCCGCTGAGTTCAACAGCCTCACGCGCAGGTGGGATCCCACCAGCATTATTATTAATTTATCAGGTAGAGTTAACTAGTAGTTACAATTACTAGTACTCTGTATGTACTCTGTAGTGAGTGGAAGCAGCCCTGCAACATCCATTCGGGAAAAGTTCCCTCCTAAACACATGGTCGAGCCATGCACTGCAAGTCCCTCCCCCCCCCCAAAAAAAAAGGGCGTTTTAGGAATTTATTATGATTACCATACCATATCTTGCAAAAAACAAGGATCCCCATCCGAAGGGAAAAAAATAACTAAAACAAACTAAAATAAATAAAATAAATAAAATAAATAAAATAAAAAATAATAAAAAATAATAAAAAATAATTATAGCCTAGAATAAATAAATTAATAATAATCACAAATCCCCTAGGAGCACGGACTAACCCTGTTATCGCAACGGCTCAATCGCGCAAGCTGTCTTGGATTCGGAGTCCGGGGCTTAGCAACACCCAGAAAGCTGCTGCGTCCAGACTGGTTGGTCCTATGGCTTGGTTACTAGGTACTACTTAGCATCTACTGCTCTTTTTTTTAAATACTGAATGCTTTCTCTTTTTAGGTTTTAGCCCGTTGATCATTCTGCCCACGATCCTGCCACCTGGATCTATATAGTCGCTCGATATCCTCCCCCCTCTGCATCGACTCCCACTTCTTCACTCATCTACCTTCATCACCCTTTAGATTTTATTACTTCTTTTTGGTCGTGCCTAGTAATTATTTAATTGAGCTCTGAGTTCATTACTATTCTTCTTTTCTGTTCTATCTGTCCCCTCTACCCGTCCCATATATATCTGCATTCAAGATGCATCGCTCAAACGGCTACCCCTACCAATCCACAAGTTCTAGGACAGCCCATGGCACAAGTAGTGCCTTTAGTCCCAATGCCAACCCAAACGAAGATTGGACAAAGATTTCGGATCTTGCTGAACGGCGTCGCATTCAGAATCGTATTGCCCAGCGGAACTACCGTGAGTGCCTACTGCTGCGTCATGAGAGGGACTTGTGGAATTTGTTTGTTCTGACTTTGAATCACTCTATAGGCAAGAAGCTGAAGCGTCGTCTGGAGGACCTCGAGAAGAGAGCTGCTTCGGCATCCGCATCTCCAGAACGATCCCTCGAGAAATCGGACCCGCCTACAAAGACTCATTCTGCCAAGTCTCGCTCAAAGCACTCTCGTGCATCCAAATCGACTTCTGATGTCCATGGCCCCACTACAGAAAGAGGATCTACATACGACAGCTACTCAGGTCAAGAAGACCGGGGGTCAATGTTCCAGTACCAGAGCACACGGCAGCTTTCAACATCGCCGCCTCCTGTTCTGTCTTATTCTTCATACTCCTCTATGGATCCATATTCACAGTCCTCATATGGGCACCCACCAGCATACCATTCGATTTCTGGGCCCTACAGCGACCTGTCGTACCACGGCGAGTACGGATCACCAGTCCCTTCAATTGTTCCAGTATCAATAAACGGAGCTGGCCAAGCCAAGAAGTACTCCTCATATGCGGACGAAGACATAATTAGCCCATTTAGCATGAGCTACGCATCAATGGCTGGAATCGACTTGTCTCCGGCGCCTCAACACCTCACGGAGAGCCACATTCCTGTACATACCCTCCCCACCATCAGGGCGACCCATGCGCAGTACCAGGGCAAGAGGAGCTAATTTCTTCTGTCAGATGCCACCCTTGTCGCAAGTCTACAGCGATGATCATTCTTCTCCATCGACGCCCGCAGACCCTGGCAGTCTGACCTGCCCTCTCACACCCGAGTCAGATCCGTGTTCTTTACACCAGTACCCTCTACTGTGATTGCTTGATTTGTTCATATATATTTTCTTTTTTTCCTGGCCCCTTTTTTTTGTCTTTTGAATTTGATATGTTCTCTATTCTCTCTCCTTGTAACGACAGCTATGACGATATACTGGGTATTTTTGGGCTATGATTGGCAACGAATCATTTCCCTTTTGTTTTGTATCCCTTCTTTTTGGGCATTGTTTCTATTTTGGGGTGGGAAAGCTTGTGCACTCCTGTCCCAATAAGATGTGAGGCTCAACAGACCTGGCGGGCATTCACCTTTTCCTTTTTCTATATTCTTTGTGGCGGATAGATGCATCGGTATCGGCGTTCTCTTCATGTTGGAATACGGGAGTACCTAGGTATCTTCGGGAAATTGAGCTTGGGGAACACGGTCTTGCAGACGGGAACACTCTCGAAGTCTCAGACTCCTCTTCGACCAAAGCTAGACAAAACACCGCTTTAGTTGCGAATTTATTATATATACGCAGACTGGATAGCCCAACTCCTTATTATTATTATTATCATTATAATTTCTAGTAAGGAATATTCTGAACGGAGGAGCAATAGGTACTACCTAGGTTCTGTTTGTTCATTCTTGTCCTGGTTTGCTCCCTGCGTTCGGCTTCTGGAAGTTGGCCCCCAAAGAGCGACGCCCGCAGCATCAGTACAGGGTGGACTTTGATTTGTCTGTTTAGTTATTTCCCCTCTCTTGCTACTCCTCCTCCTCCTGTAACTGTGTTCTACTATAGTACTGAGGAGTATTAGGTAGTAAGTACTGCACTCGTTGACTGGACTCGGAAATAGTCGCCGGAGTTTGCATATCTCAAGATCAATGTGACCTTCCCTTCCCCCCCCCCCCCCAAAGAACCATACCCACCCAGTAATGCTGCTCTTTCTTTTTCTTTGTCTTTTTTTTTTTCCCTTTTTCCATTCTTTCATTTGGCCGGCTTGTCTACTAGAGGATTAAATTGGATGATAATAGGCCAGTTTCTAAGGTAGAAGGCTACCCAATTTATTAAATGATTTGCCAGTATTAAAGCCATCATACACACGTACCTAGGTCCTAGGGTAGATAGAAGGTGGGGAGGAACTGGGAATAAACCACGATCCATCCGGCTCCATCCGCTCGGATCACGGCGATAACAACAACAACACTTCCGGACGGATTGGGTCTATTCTGTCTTCCGTGTTTTGGGTCCTCTTTCTCTTTCATTAATCGTTGGATATCCAACTTTGGTTCAGGTTCGGGTTCATTGTTTCCCTTCTATAACGGTAAACCCACCTTTAGGCTTCTGGGGCGGCGGGGCGAATAGTATTAGGGGAACAAGTATTGCTACGGAGTAGGGGGAAATTGATTCCAACTTGGAATAATTTTATCCTTTTCTCTGCGTTTCTCTCTCTCTCTCTCTCTTTCTTTCTCTCTGTCGAGAATCCTGGACTATAAAGTGTACTGTGCACTGCTGTAGAGTTGTAGATGAAGAAATATGCTGCTGCGCCTCCACGGTCATGATGTACAATACACGCAGAGTACACAGTACAGAGTAGCGTAGTATAATTCAGCAGACCTTGATGAACAAAACTTAGCTACTAGTTAATATTGCAAAGAAGGACTCTTTTTAAAATAAATAAATAAATAAATAAAATCTTTACGAGAGCCCTTTTCGGTCTCGGTGATGTTTTAGCTCTGGACTATTGATTAGGACTAGTAGTGGACGACCGCCCCATTCATTTCCTCCAAATGTCTGCGTACGTATGTAGTACTTTTGCCTCAGATTCTCGATTCAATAGAAGCTGTCATTATTAATGCTCTATCTCCATGCAGGGTGGGTAGGTAGATTATGGAAGGTCCAGAACATGGTTGTTGCAAGGGTAGAAGTCCCTAGATGCGTTTGGAGCGCATTTTAGGTGCTGAGAATATCAACTGACAGCCGCCCATGATTATCAATCCGCTAGATCCATCGTTAACTACTTCGGTACTAAGGTAGGTATTTTATTTGTCTCTGGTGGAGGATTATAGTGATGATTCGGTGTTGACTGCACGCCACCCGACAGAAGAAATAAAGGTAATGCTGGGCTGAACCAGTTAGTGATCGACGACCAACAAGATGCCTACATAACTACATACACAGTAGGTATTTACTACCTAGTGAAGACTCTGTTTTCCGGAGGAGTAGAACCAGAGTATCCGGTCGTTCCTAGCCTCTCAAAAACGCAAGGATGCTGTCGAGTGTAGAGTGTAGAGGAGAGTGCAGACAACACCATTATTGTCCTTCTTTTTATTGAATATTCGACGAGCGGAGTACGAGCACGAGCTACGAATCATTCTCTGGTTCGAGAGGGGGAGAAAAAAGCCACACCATCCGGAGCCACTTGTACCAATTGCCGTTTTGAGTTATGCTTGAGTGGCCTGTGAAGGATTGGAATTATCGCAAACATCGTTAATTCTAACTTCCAAGATTATTTTTTCTGGCTCTGACTTGACTCTTTTCGCAGCGTTCTTCCCCACCACAATTTCCTGCCTCGAATTTCAAATAAAACTACTCAACCTGTCACGACAGGAGGCTATTTACTAGTCCAATTGCGAGATTGACATCATCAGCCTTATGGGTTATACTTGTAATGCGAGATACCATCACAGTAAGTGCCCAGCGATCCAATCATCCCAATTCTCTATTATTATCTGGTAAGTATTATCATTGTCATTTCCAAATCCAACCTTTCCCTTCTGTTAGGTACTACGTAGTTGTACGACTACGACCCCCGCTCCCAGACAAGGCGTGCCATGCATTATAATAATAGCAATAGCAACAACTACTGGTCGCCTAAAACCACACTGTCGCCAACTGGCCATTTCGCCCCGAACCACACAAGTTACAAGTGAACAACTACACAGTACAAAACAAGAATTCCCCTTCAAATATGCAACCGGGCTACATTATTTTACATAGCCCCCTCCCCACCCCCGGGTCAGCGGGGGAAACAACCTAATACAGTATATGCTCGTATACCAAAGCCTACCTACGTAGGCTGAAAGCTGAGCCTACTCTAAGTCTAGACTGGAGAGTGTAGCAGGACACCCTTTTGTGCGACTCCTCTGAGTCTGAGACATCCCAGCCAACAGCCTCGGATTCGTCCACCAGGAGGTTAGACAGACGCGGCTCAAAGACTGCCTGCTGCCCAGTCCACTGCCTAGTCTAGTCCGCTTGGTTCAAGCGGAGAAAAAGGCCTAAATACCGGTGAAATCCGAGAGATTATCCATTCCACCCATTATTGTGTTTGTTCTTTGTTGAGGCATTATTTTTCATGATTATAACTATCATTATATCTCGTAAAAATATATTCAGAGCAGAGTATGTTTGTCAGGTCTGTCCATAAATGCTATGTTCACTACTACTACTAGGTACTACTACTAAAGGTACTACCTAACTAGTAGTAGGAGTAGGCAAACGTCTGAAGATTACAACGCTATCGGGACCTACCTATCACTGCCAATATTTCAACTCCATCAAGCCTGTAAGTGTTAAGTAGTGTCAAGTTTCAACTAATTTAAACTCCCGCCTACTCCAGCGCGAATCCGGCTCTTCACAGCCTCACAGCCGTATCCCAACGTCAACAGTAATAGGTACCGTCCCAGCCACATCATGTTGCAAAATAACAATCGTGGAAATAAGACTCCATCCTACCTCCATCCTACCTCCCTCGTACCTACAGTTTCCAACTACAAATATAAATATAAATATAAATAAACTCTCCAGCACGAACCTCCAGACTCAAAGTCCGCGCATTCGTATGTAATTCTATGTACGCTACATGGTGATTGGCGATTGGCGATAACATGGCAGCCTGTAGCCCCCCTCCCCACTGCCATTTTCCACTGACTTTTTCCGCAATGAGTATGCAGAGCGTCGTTTAGACCATTAGTATTAGCGTCATCTCGTTATCCGGATTAAAGAAATACGGAGTAGAGTAGAAGCTTCAATAATAAAATGAGATGAGGCTCCATTCTCCATAGTTTTCACTACCTCACTACTACTACTAGTAGTATACCTACTACGTAGGTGGTAAGAGGGAAGGTACTATTTGTGGATTACGGTATTGGCGTCTGCCTGGTTCCCACCTCGTAATCGCATCGCATCGGGAGCTCTTGACTCTTGGTCTAATCTGCTAAACGAATACGCGGAGATGTACTTTGTAGCTATTAGATTTCTAATTGTGTACTTCTGTGTAGACTTGAGCGGAGCTCGAAGTACACTCCTCCGTACTTGGTAATGTATGCATGCTCCTGGAGGAAGATGCCTCGGTAGGATTATTTGGTTTTCTACTCTGTTTACTGTACTTACATCTACTCTTCATCTATATTATTCTGTACCTCTATTACTCTGTATCTACATTACTGTAGATGAATACCTACCAGGTAGACTAAAATGTTATCAGGAAATAGAGTAACTCCATCATATACTAGTATCGGATGACTCCACTGCATTCCGAAAGAATAAGAAAGATACTTGGGTCTAGAACAAGAAAGCTAAGACAAAATCTCATTGTTCAATCACTTCTGTGCTTTTTTTTTCGGTCTTTCTGTCTTTCTGTATTGGACTGCTCTGTTCTGTTCTGGACTGGACCTGTACACCAGAAGAAGTAAAGAAGAGCGAGAAGATGAAGAAGAGGAAGACGAACAAGAAACAAAATTCGATGCAGCGACGCCTCGATGCAGGTACAACGGCAAAAGACGAATGAGAAAGAAAAGGAAGAGAATTAAACAAACGTGAAAGGTGACAAAGGTATGCGTGATGTGTAGGGTTTGATTTGCATGGTGCTGGTGCTGGTGCGTAATAGAAGAAGGTGGTTGGGATGAGTTGTAGGTCGTGGAAAGTACGGGGCATTCGAGTGGATGAAATTGATTGATGGCGAGCAGGAGAGGTAGCAGAAGAGGTGAATTATGGCGTTAATGCGGAAGACTAGATGCGGATTGGATCATCTCTTTAACTGACGGTATAGGATAGGGGAGTTTTGTCGTTTCCTCGTCCTGTCTTGTATTGAGGAGAGGGGAAAATTGGTTCGGCTCAACCTTCTGCTCCGTTGATGCTCATTTGGTCCGGGTTGTAGCGTCGTCTGCGCATCGGGGCCTTTTTCCTTCTCGCTATCGCTGCGTTCTGTGCGCTGATGCTACCCATCTCCGTGTCGCCCTCGTCCTCATCATCGTGAGATCCTCGGTTGAGAAAGGAGTTCATTTCGTCGAGTTCAAGGATATCATTGGGCTTCATTCTCAACCACTTCATGCGCGGGCCAGACCTCGATCGCTCAGAGACTCGGAACCCGTAGATTCGCGACTCGTACAACTTGCCTTGGCCAAGTCCCGGGCTGAAATTGACTGTCCGGACGCCGTTGATTTCGATCGGTAATGCTGGGCGCGCCGCCTCGGATGAAGAAGCGGGGTTGTCTGTCGCTGCGGTCGCCAGAGTTGTTGAAGGGAATGATCCTGAGCGTGTTGGGGGCAAAGTAGTCAGCGGCCCATCAAGACGAGACCCGATATCCAGATCAGGGAATGTCATGAAGAACAGGCAACCGAATGTTGTGCCAAAGAAAGCACCATCGACAGAATGGAACCGGCTGTTCGGCGGCGTGTAAAGATCCTGGCAACTGGGACAGAACAGTTTCACGGTTTCCTGGCCCGGCGTATCGGAACGCCCAACTGGAAGCACTTTGCATCCATTGCAGTAGACTCGAGGGCAGACGCCAAAGTGCTGCATCTCGTACTTCTCCAACATCTGTTGGATACCCGGCCGCGAGGTGATATACCGCTGGTGGATTAACCCGTAGAGCAGCTCTGCAGAGCTCTCAATCACGCTCAAATCGCTTGCCACTCTTGTATGTCTCCGCTCGCCTGTTCGGCGGTACGCGGAGGGCTTCTCGTCGCCCAGTATCTCGTCATCATCTTCCTCTTCTTCTTCCTCCTCCTCTTCGTCGTCTTCGTCTTCCTCCGGCTCCACATCCAGGATCATCTCCAGCGCTTCCTTGTACATAGGCACCTGCGACTGCAGCCCCGTCAGGTTGAAGTCATCTTCAATAAAATCTTCCGACACCTCGGCGAAAAACTCGTGACCCATTAGGGAGCAGAAAGAGGAGATCCACGACTCGGGGGCTCCTTCGGAGGACGACATGTCGAATGAGTCGGATGCGGATGAGGGAGGGGTTGATTCAGACAGTTGACTCAGATCCAGCCTATTGAGGCCGTCGGCCAACGCCGAGCCTGTCTCTCTCGACACGGTGCCGAGATACAACTAGGAAATAGATGGAAATACGTTCAATGACGCTTTCGTCGTTGGATGTGGGAGATCTCTTTTTATCGATCTCCCGTTTGCGCCAGTCGCCCCTATTTTACGCACGGGATGGATTTTTATGTTCCTTTCCCAGCCAAGAACCGAAGATAGATAAGGGGACAGAAGAATCGAGGTGGAGAAAGGTCGGCAACAACGAGTAAATAAGACAAAAGGGGGAAATAAAAGAGACTGATGAAGTGAGCGCTGGATCAAAGATTGCAGTGATCAGAAGAGTGAAGGTGTCCTGCTGATAAGTCGAGGGGTCATGTCAGTGTGCGGGACCAATGCGGATTGTTGTGCGATGAGGAAGCGTTGACGCGATGGAGCTTTTATCGACCCCGCTAACACTATTCAGATGGACATCCACAGTCGCAAAGCAGTATAGATTCAACGACAGAAATGGACTTTTTTTCGATCCCGTATAGCTAGCGCCAGAGCATGACCAGCCCGTACTTATTGGCGAATCTTTTTTTTTTTCCTCCTCTGCGGGATGGTGATGTGATCGATCGACGGAGGTCGACAGGCCTCCGAAATTAGGTTCGTGGGGCGGTAGACGACGAGGAGAGTCGGTCGCTATCAACTCCCAGGAGAGGAGGGACGAGGAGCAAAATTCCTGGGGTTGGATGAGAGTGACCGCAGCGACGGCCCTTTGCTAGGAATTGATGATCAAGAGGCTGGAGAGGAAGAGGAGGTTGAGAAATTGAAAGTTAAAAGTCGAAGATGCACCGCAGGAGCACGAGGACGGTCACGTGTCATGTAGCCTCGCTGCCTTAGGCCAGCTGCGTTTCTGCCCGTCGACAGAATAGACGAGTTCACGATACTCATCACAGAAGACTATGGGATGAAGTTAAGAGATCCGGAGAAATCCTGCATTATCATCAAGATCTGGGTATCTGTTATTGACACTACTAAAAAAAGAAAAGGAAAAAGGAAAGAACGCTCCCAATACAATACACTGTACATCAGCCGTCATATCATACTCAGAACAAATCCCTAATGACCCGTGCAAATTCTCCTTCGTCCTCCAGGACCCCCGAGAGCCCCTCCCCCGTGTTCTGTAGCTCTCCATCGCGGCCGACGAACCCATTGATCCCCTCTGTTGTTGTCGACGCCATGAATGTGCTAAATCCTCCAACGGCCTCGAATAGATTCGTCAGCTCGTGGCTCATCTGTAGCCCATTCAATGGACTATTCCCTAGCTCTGCAGCTCCATTCATGGGCCCATACACCGACAAGCCTTCCATGGGATGACCAGCCAGGCCTGCCATGGCAACTGCCGCTGTCGAGTGCGGGTCATTCGTGTCGGATCCAAAGGGACGTGCGAGCACACCCAGTCTTTCACCAATCTTGCGCAGTCCTTTGATGGTCTTCCACAGGCGTTTCGACACATAAGATTTATTGCTGAATCCATTGACAAGATCAAGTGCCATGTAAAACTCATCTCGCACCTGGCGATTGAACTCTGTCGGGGCATGGCATACAGCAAGAAAGAGGACAGCCAAGGCGGCAACAAGGAAGTAGTTGAATGTGATCTGCTGTGTGCGATAGATGTCGGAAGTTTGGTTGAGTCGGGTGAGTACTCGTATAGTGTCTCTGGCGACGTCAACCACTGTCTGGGCATGACTCTTGTCCTCGGTAATGCTCGCTGCGGAGTGCAGGACTGGTCGGTAGATAAGGATGCGCAGCTGGTTCATGCGCAGATACAAAAGTACCCGTAGTCGTCGGAGACCCCGACTAACAGTCTCCTTCTGCCTGGGAGACTCGGTCGGATAGAACTTCAGCGCGTCGGGAACTTGCTTATACCATTGCAAGGTTTGATAGTCCAAGTAACCAATTTCGTCTCGACGAATGTCTGTTGTGCCCTCAGAACCCAGTCCGGCGTACCAGATCTTGGAACTGATTCGATTGTACGAAATCATACATCTCAGATACGGTAACGATGGTTCCTTTGGGAATATGGTGAGCAAAAGAATAGAATGGAGGCGTGCATGTGTTTCTTACCGGCTCTGGAAGATTGGGATCAATATCTTCGTCCTGGATGACAAACGGCAGTCCAGTTCCCAGACTCCAGCGTCTGTCCAGGCTGTAGACCGTCCAGAATATTTTGACAATCTCCGGCCATTGGGCCTCGTTGGGAAAGGACTTGGTAAGTGCATCTCGACGATGTAAGCCCATCTCCAGGCACATACGCGCTGCTATGCCAACGATGCGGTAGGCCATAGCGTCATCGTCTGTATGGAAATGATACGTCGCCTATACCTTATATCAGTACAAATTTATTTATTTATTTTTTTTTAAAAAGAAAGAACAAAAGAACCCTACCATAATCCCTAGGAGCTGGATGGTCTTGATGTCGACTGCCCCCCAAAGTTTCGACTCAACGGCTGGCCTCACGGTCATATACAGGCGTCGACCGAGATCACTCTTCCCACCACCTTCCACCACAAGCGTTGTCGCGAGGATCATCTTCAGAATATTAGTGCTGTCGTCATCAAGGCCATCCGACCCTCCGCGGATTTGATTCATAAGCCCAGTGCGCATTGCCGCCTCCATGAACGTATAGAGCAGATTGACCTGGCGAGTGACCGGTTCGATCTCCACGAGAGGGTACATAATGCCGATTTCCTCTTCGTACACCCGACATAGCCGCAAAGCCTCGGTTCGTTTAATAGTCCATATCGGATCCTTGGACGGATGCATAGAGGGAGCCACGGAAGAAACGGGAGGAGGTGAGCCTGCGGGCGTGACATGGTCTGTACTGAGGTCATCCTGTATGACTTCTTCTGTGGGTGCAATACCCATATGCTGAAGACTGGATCTAGCAACATCGAAATTGAAAGCTGAGCTCGTAGGCCCGTGAAATCGAGGGTGTCTTACACGCGGCTTTGCCGCGGGGGTGGGCATGGGGGTGAAGGCCGGCTGCGAGCCATCGCGGGAGAAGCTGTCGAAACTAGGAGTGCCGAAGGAGGATTTCTGCGAACGGATCTCATTGAGATTTGTAAAAAGGTTACTGACTTGATCCTGCAGCACTGCAATCTGGTCCTTCATTGATCGGAATTCCCTAGAGGATGTGCATGTTAGCCGCAGGCGGAAGAGAGGAATTCCGAATTGGGAAAATAAGTGGTGGGAAGACATACTCCGAGTCCTTGAAGCTATTATTGCAGCAGTTAGGGGCATAGCGACCTGTCCGAAGACTCAGTTATTGTGCGACGAGAGAGCAGAAAGGCAACACACATTCAAGCTTGAGATGCCCACAACGTTGGCAGGGAACCTGGCCGTTGCACTTGATCTTACGCCGTTTGCACTCATTACTGAGAGGTAACAAGCCTCGTTAGCTATCCATTCCACATGACATGCAAAAGAAACAGAAATGAAAACATAATCATATATGGATGTTGAGGACTCAGCGTCATACCAGGCAATGGAGATATAGCGATTCCGCTTGGAGCGCGTCTGGGTTCCGTTGGGCTGTTCCGCCTTTCTTTTCGCACTGTCACCAGGCGAAGTATTGGTTTGTTCTGCTCCTGTAGACTGAGACAGCGTTGAATCAGCCTGAGGGGAAGCTGAAGCCATGCTGCGCTATCTTTTGCGTTGTTTGATCCGTCTGTGGTGTGAGAAATCGTCGCAAAGAGTGCGGAGAGATTCCTTTTTCAAGTCGCTACTCCTGAAGCCTGCGCGGGGTTTCCGTTTGTTCCCCAGACTTTCTTCGGGTCCACGGCTTTCAGTGACCAATAGTTCTGCGATTATAACAGCTCCCTAAGCACACTAATGGTAGTAGAAATAGAGAGGCTACGATGGAGACTGCCAAGTTATACTGTAGAGTATTCGAGAGAGCGAGGCCAGGGGATCAGGGATTCTCGTCCAGGTATATTTCTTGGGCCTTACACGAGGGTTCCGGTTCATGCGAGTGGCGGGATGCTCTGTAATATTCTTAACACTGTCATATCAATAACTTCGAATCTATTGTTGTAGTAGAATGATAAAATTCCAGATATCAATCGAAGTAGATGCCTCGAGAAGCTGGCAGAGACGGGCCCGAGCACGTGCCTCGACGCATTTCTTGCTTCATCCGATAATCCGAAGTAATAAACTTCAACAATCCGCCGACTATCCGCCGCTCAACTCCTCGCAAGATCTCTGGATGAAGGCCCAGAAATGCTTATTGCGCAGTAGCCCGCGGGTCCGTTCACAATGGCTCTCAACTCCCCGAGTCACCCAAGAATACCTCCATAGACGCCACAATTCATCCTCGCCGCGTCTCTGCTTCCATCCTCTCGAAGTCCTCAAAGATGCCAACATCACTATCTTTCGCGATAAATATTTCTCTCCAGAACGCCCCATTGTGCTCTCCCGCCAATCCTTCCGCGACCTCCCTGCCTTTGACCGTTGGTTCCAGCCCTCCACATCAAACCCGGCCATCTCACACCTGAATACCGCATACCTCGAGCAACACGGCGCTGACGCCGTAGTCCCGCTCGAACTCACCCAGACCGAGCAAGAACAAGCACAATCACAAACCAACCTAAACCGCCAGCTCAGCTTCCGCAAGTTCCACGCACCTCTAAGTTTCTTCCTCGGATGGATACGCGCCGCAGAATCCCAGTCCCAGTCGGCACGCCTGTATCTGGCGCAATGCCAGCTACTCGACCTGCCGCAAGTGCTGCGCGATGACTTCCCCACTCCACTAGTCGTTGCACAGGCCGGTCGAGGCGATGTCTACGATACTAATGTGTGGATTGGGTACCCGCCCACGTATACCCCTCTGCACCGCGACCCGAATCCGAACCTCTTTGTCCAGCTTGCTGGGCGGAAGGTCGTGCGGCTGCTTGCGCCTACTGAAGGGCAGGCGGTGTTTTCGGTGGTGCGGCGGCGGCTGGGTCGGAGTGGCGGTCGCGAGGCGGCTGCGATTCGGGGGGAAGAGATGATGCAGGGTGAGGAGAGGGCGTTGCTGGAACAGGCTGTTTGGAACGATGTCGCTCTAGCTGGGGGTCAGGGTGAGGTTGAGGGCTATGAAGCGGAGCTGGAGGCTGGAGACGGAGTTTTTATTCCGAGGGGGTGGTGGCATAGCATCAAGGGAGTAGGGGAGGGTGTCACGGCTTCGGTGAGTTCTCTCAGAGAGCGTCTGTTCCTGCTAATGCTTTCTAGGTCAATTGGTGGTTTCGATAGCTTCCGGGTCTATCTATCCCATTTTATCGTGTAGCTTGTATTTGATACCAGGATTGCTGCGTAGGTATCATAGGGTCATACTTGGCAACGTAGATCCAAATCCACAATTTCTAAATAACAACAATAATAATAGCAGTAACAATTCCTCCGAAATATCTACTCTATACTCTTCACAATCAACAATTACGTAGTCCAGAGTTCAATGCAGTTGACCTCCAAAAGTGACTAGCGGCCCAGACCTATACCAAACCTCACCCGAAAGTTCCAGAACTCTCTCCTCCACGTCTTTCTCTCTCTCTCTCTCCAACCACAACCCCAAGCATACAATATTAATACTCACCTCAATTCTTAATGCACTCTATGATGCGCATGTCTCTCACCACTTTAACCCGCACAACAACCCTCCTGCATCTCCTCTCCCTCCCGCTTCGAACAGCAACAGCAACACACGTCCACCACCCTCACTGTCCCGCAACAAACCTCTACTACACACATCCACAACAACCCACATCAAACATAACCCCCTTCTTCTCCTCCTACTCAACAATGTCCACCCCCCAGCACCACCAAGTCCCAGATTCAAAACCACACTCGGAGTCCCAATCCGAATCTCAATCCCACCCAGATCCAGACTCAGAAACAAACCCACCCAAAAAACCCGTCCTCGCCCTCCCAGACTCCACGAACGCCGACGCCCCAACAACCCTAGATCTCAGCGACGGCGGCTCAACAGTGAAACTAGACCATTTAGGCCCGTTGGTGGTGAACCAGGACGGGAGCCTATCGCGGATTTCGAATTGGGCGCAGATGACGGAGGTGGAGAGGCGGAATACGCTTAGGGTGTTGGGGAAGAGGAATAAGGCGAGATTGGAGGCTTTGAGGGGGGGAAATGGGGGGGAAACGTGATTTTTTCTTTTTTTTTCTTTCTTTTTTTTTTTGTTTATATGTATAATGGATGTGATTTTTTTTTTTCAATTTATTACTACCGTGGGTAGTGCTACTAGGAGCATACTATTAGGAGGGAAGGTGGATGATACCGATATAGAAGGAGTAGGTAATATGGCATTCGTTTATCTCATAAGTACTTAGTAGGTACCTAGTGCCTACCCATTGGTCTCGAAGAATATATACATATACACATGTATACAGGAATCTCTGACTAGCTAAATAACCAATCCCCGAATTTCGAAAAGATATTACTACGCTTCGTTAGCAAGCAGACTCAGAAACCCTATGCCCAGAGAAGGAAAGAAGGGAACTAACCTCGCCGGCTCCGGCGTGTACGTCCTCGTATACTCCTCGATATCGTCGACTCCCGTCGTAACATCGATATCCTCCGGTCTGCGGAACTCGGTGCGGTGGAAGATCTTCCACCCGAAGTAGAGGATGGGGAATACGCCGATCATCGTGTACGAGAAGAAGAATGTCGGTACGTCCCAGTTGCCCGGGAGGAAGACCTCGTAACCGCCGACGAAGGCCATGACGGTTGTGGCAACTAGGGCGATATATGCGATGTACGGCTGTCCGAGGCTCTTGTAGGGGAGGGATTCGCGTGGGATACCCTGGGCCATTATGGCTTTGCGGAACCGGGTGTATGTAAATGTGATCACGGAGAAGTTGATTAATTGTGATGCGGTGACCTGGGTGAGTAGGTTAGTCCCCCCTCTCTCTCTCTCGCGCGCGCGCTATTTGGTTTCTTTTTCCTGATAGATAGGGAATGTCTTACCAAACTGACGAACCAGGATAGTACTACAGAAGCGCTGTTGGACACTTGAAGAAAAGCAAGCAGTGTGATGAGAAGGACGATCCCCACGCAGTATATTGGGACCCCGGCTTTCGTGCACCTTGTCAAGACACGCGGGGCTTTACCCTCGAGTGCGAGGCCGTAGAGACTCCGACTCGCGCAGTAGACGTAACTGTTCCCCGCGCTGAAGGCTGCTAGGAGAACCATGGCGTTGACGATGTGTGGTAGAACGGGGATTCCGAGTCGGTCCATTGCAATCACGTAAGGAGATGCAGCGGCTCCAGGCAGGCTGTTATTAAACGCGTCGCGCATCTCCTTGCTGTCATAGGGGACCAAAATACCGACGCAGAGCGCGCCCAGAATGAAAAACGACGTCAATCGGTAGAACATGCCGTTGTATGCTTTGGGCAGATTCCCTCGCGGGTTCACGGCTTCTCCAGCAGCCATGGACACGTAGTCGGGTCCTGCAATGGTGAAACTAGCTTGAATCAAGCATGCAAGAAACCCCATCCATCTTCCCAGGTCTCCAGTTTTGTAGTACTCTGCAAACGCCCCGGGATTGTTCCAGTATCGAAAGCCGAAACGGTCTCCTTGTGGATTGCCGCCAAGCATCACGATGAATGTAAACAGGATCAATCCCACACTGAGCAAGACCTTGCTGAGGGCGAGCCAAAACTCAGACTCGCCGTACCATTTGACCGCGAAAACATTCAGGAGGCTATTTTGAGTAGTCAGAGCACCGCTGTTGCGGACACACGAATTTCACTAAAGATGAACGCACATATAAAGCACAAGCATAATAGAAATCATCGCTGCCAATGGAACTACATCGCTCCAGTAGTGTATGATCAGGTTACATGCGGTCATCTCGAACGGCACCATCGCTGCTTCAAAGATGAAAAAGTTGTAACCCGCAGCGACTCCAAAGGCATCATCAACGTAGCGACCAGCAAAACGGACAAAGGGCGAAGAAATCGGTAGGTATGTAACCATTTCAGCAAGACCTAAAATGAATGCTGTTTAGCAATACCAACACAAGGAGCAGGGACGCCCCGCCTACGGAGTCTTATGGGAGGGTTTCAATGGGATTGACAAGGTGCACTGGAATCGCACTGGGACTTCGCATTGGAGGATGAAAGACTGCGTTGGGCGGGAGATGCTGTTGCCAGTGGGAGGAGGGAATTGGGCTCCAGATGGGAAGGGCTTCGTACAAACAGTTATACACAATATAACTCCGCACCTATAAGTAAACGACGTATAAGATACCGGAGGCACAGCAGAGCCGGGTGACAAGGAAATTTCAACATGGGGATGTCCAGGATGTATGGAGGGCAAGTAAGTAGTCGCAATGGTATCATGGATGTTGTCCAGGAAGGGCAGGAATTTTTTTTTTACTTCGAATTGACTAAACAGTTCGCTCTACCTCTTCAAACTGACTGTATCTCCATTTTGTCACTCTCCAAGGGTATCTCTGCAGGCCTGATCCGGGGGGAACCATAGTCCAATGTTTAAGGGAAAAAACCGCAATACCGACGGGCATAACGCTTACCAAAGAGTAAATGCTAAGAACAAGCTTCCAGGGCCTCCCTTGGCTAAACTCTTGCCGATTTGGACATAGAGAGCTGTACCGATTGTACCGCCAATACCGATAAGTTGGATATGTCTGGGCTTGAGCTTGCGGTGTGTGTGATCGTAGACTGACTTCGACCCCTCCTCAACAGTCTCTTCATGATCGTCGATGACGGGGTTCTTCTCGGCGAAATCGCTCTGGCTTCCCAGCCGCTTTGTTAGGCCATTGTCATTGACCGGGGAAGAGACTCCTGCATTATGAGTTGCGGGGTCTGTAGTAGGCGTCGACATTGGAGGAGATCAGTAGAAAGAAAGTAAAGCTATGGAGGGGTAAAAGAAGAATAAAACGATCCCCGCATTTGAACACGAAAGTAGAAAAGTAGAAGAGGAGAAGAAGAAGAAGAAGAAGAAGAAGAAGAAAAGAAAGAAATGAAAGACGCGAACCACCAACTAAATAGCAATACGTAGGTATCAAGTTGGAACTTGACTTCTTTCCCAGCGAGGTATCACGGTAGCATCAGCCTGCGCTCGTGGCTGGCCGGAAAAAGAAGCGGAAAGCAGAAAAAAAACTAACCTTTAGTATAGCAGCAACTACTCCAACATAGTGCAAATGCACCACAAAGCCAAGATGCAGAAACTTGGGAGAGGCATCACTCACTCACACGTAGGCAGAGAGGAATTGGAAATTCAGATAAGAATCATAGATGGATGGAGTAGATGGAGGATATTTTTGCCTTTTTGTCGCGACAGCTGCTTACGACCACGTGACATATACTCTCTGACAGTACTTGGAAGATATAGTACAGGGATATAGAAATACCGATAATTATAGTATTTAGAGAAGTCAAACGATTATGGTCCTTACTGTGTTTACTCGGAGGATATTAGTGTTGGTGGTTGAGTTTAGGTTAAAGATAGAATTCAACCTAAACTATACTCTACCTATATTAAAGGCATTTAGATAAAATAGCTCATATCTTTTGAATCGGATAATAGATTTAAATTTAACACCAACTCCTCCAGATACCCAACATGCTGAATGCAGAATCTACGCAATGATAGGCTACACATGATAAAGCAACCCATGTCGAATCTCTCCCAGCTCATCCTCTGCTCTGTCGGGATGAGAGGAAGTGAGTACTCCATTCGTCACAGGGACACCAATGTTCCTAAGCTTGTCGCCATCCAGCTTCGAGAGAAAGACAGTAAGCGCACCCTTGGACAAACCCTGCGATTCGTCGACGCTGTCAATAATCTCTCGGGCAGACTGGAGGTATTCCTGTTCCCATTGCTGAAACGCCGTGATCAAATCCAGTTCTCTGAAAACACCAACCACTTTGGCGACGTCGTCGTCGTCCTGGCTCCCGTAGCAGGATTCAAGAGTCCGTCTCTGTGTTGTATTGCACCGCTGAAGAGCCTGGACAATTAGCCACGTGCATTTGTTTTCTTTCACATCACTACCGATCTTTCCTGTGTCGTTGGGATTGCCAAACACGTCGAGATAGTCGTTTCTCGCCTGGTAGTATTTGCCCATGTGGAAGCCAAAACGGTGGACGTGGTGAAGGTTTTGCGGTGTTCCAAGGCACAGATACACAATTGGGAGAGCCAGTGGCATGTAAGTCGTATAATAGGAGGTCTTGCAGTCGGCAATAATCCAGTACTTCTCCAACGAGAAGCTGTGGATACCCTGGGACTTTGTTCCGAGGAACATCTCGTATGCCTGGCCGAGATCGGTTTGCAGGAAGGACTCGTGGAAGATGCGTGAAAGCTCACTGTATGCAGGGTGCTGTGAGAAGTGTTTTTCGAGGAAGACGAAAACCGTGGAACGAAGGAACGAGGCGTCGTTGATGGCTATCAGTCCGACCTCGGGCTGCAGGTACCAACAGGGCATTCCTCGTCGGGTGGTAGATCTATCGATAATATCATCCCAGATTAGGTACACGGCGTTCACTATTTCAGTCAGCCACCCAAGAATCATCAAGTCTGTGGTTTGGGTGCCTGTGAGGGATACTCCGTCCAGGGCTACGGCAGTGTCCAGCACTGTCCAGCACCGGTTCAGCTTTCCTCCTTGGACGTTGACTAGGAGACACTTTCCCCGTCTCATATGTCAGAAATTGCGCATTGATCTTGATAGTAGCTAACTGGACGTACATTTTTCAACCGCTCCGCACCGTCCGCCGGATAGCCTTGCTGGTGTAAGTGTACCACCAGCTCGGCGCTCATGAGAGCCAGAACGGCGTCAAAGTCTGCCCGGCCAACCCCTCTCATTGTACTATCTGCCTTGGACTGTCTCTTAGGTACCGGACCTAATGTATCGGTCATGGATGGCTTATATCAGGTGTACGACTCGCGGGTTAGATCAACAAACCCAGCAAGACAGACAGATATTACCAACAGTTCACGCACAAAAGCACTATTGCTGGAGTTGTACCTGTGTAACACTACTATCCACGGAGAGACCTGACCAGAATGCAAGGCTAGTTGTTCAGAGTGCAGGATCTGCCCCCTTGTAATCAAAAGTTTCCACTTGTATTACTAGGTGTTCGTTTTTAGGTAGTGTGGTTATCAAAACCGGGGCCACGTAACAATGCATTGAGATCGGACTTCATGAAGTGATCCCTCGGATACGCTGATAAAGGTGGAGGAGAGGATGAGAACTTGCTGGAACTTGAATTGGCCAAGTATTTATCTTGAAAAAAGGCAATCCAAAATGCAAACTATCTCTTCTTGCCTCGCGGCGTGCAACTGAGAATCAGAACCAACATCCACACAGAAATGACCACCCCAAATGAAGCAGAGGGCGTTTTCAACCTGCGTGACATCGGTGGATACCAGAGCGACCTCTCTCTAGACGCGCGTATCAGACATGGTGTTCTCTATCGATATGGACACCTCGCCGACGTGACTGATGCCGGTTGGGAAAAGCTGCATGAACTTGGGATCTCTGCTATCATCGATCTCACAAGCCCCGGAGAAATCGAAATGTTGACTGGAGTGCCGGCCATGCCCGACACCCCCAAATGGGCGCAGGATATCCGTATTCCATACAAGAATGGACCAATCTCCATCGCCAATCAAAGAGAAAAGTACAAGCTGTACCGCACCATGGGGCTAACGGCGAGTCCACACCCGGAGTGAAGTGCCCATGAAGTGATAATGCACGGAAATTAATCACCGCAATCAGGCTATTGCGCAAGGGTACTTCAAAATGATGAAGACTCGGCCGGAAGTGTTCAAGGAAGTATTGACCTGCATCCTGGACAGTCTCGAGCATGGCAAATCAACCTTTTCGGTCCACTGCACCTTGGGGAAGGACCGCACGGGTCTCGTGAGTGCTTTGCTCCTGTCGCTTGCTGGTGTTCCAGATGACATTGTAGCAGAGGAATACAGTCTCAGCGAACCACACCTGAAGCATATCCAGCCACAGTTGATGGAGTTGATTCTCGAGGTAGATCCGTTTGTGGATGATTTGGAGGAATTGGCGTACTTTGCCATTGAGTGCAGGTAAGACGCCTATCTTAGATGGTTGCACCGAGGACCCACCGGACACACATACTGACGTCGATACCAGAAAGGAGACTATGATGTCCACGCTGAAGATGGTCCAGGAGGAGTACGGTGGTGTGTATTAGTACGTGAGAGACTGCTGCAAGGTGTGCCACAAGGATATCTGTAGGATCCGACAGGCTCTTCTTACACGGATATGAGTATACCGATGAGTATCCAGTGGTTGAGGTGAGATCTTTGAGCTGCTATGCCGGCTATTCCGTTGGGATGCATGCAGCAGTAGCCTTATGCGAGTTGATGCGATACATAGCATGGGATTGTGTAAACACTAATCTGATTCTGTGTTCGCGTACTTTCTGATGCATAAGCAACTAAGCTCAGGTACTCTGAAGAACCAGCTCATTTTGATAGAGATTGGCGAACCAGCTCTACCGACACTGCATGTATTTGCAATTGCCAGCAAGGAAAGGGTGTCCAAATAAAAATAAAGAGGACTAGCGCATAGGCTGCGGATTTCCTATGATATACCATTATCCTCGGATCCGAGAGACTTAATCAATTCACCCGACAATCCACTAATGCAAATTTCGGGGTTTATGACGGCTGCATCTAGCCAGCCACAGGCCAAGACCTGGCACGATGTATCCTAGCTCGATGTATCCCGATGCATTCACGCCAGGTTGCCAGTAAGCGGCTTCTTGAGCAGGCACCTAGTAGGCAGGTTCTTAAGTACCTACTAAACTGACCGACTATAGTCGAGATACGGCGCAGACCTCACGATCAGATCGATAGGAGATTATCAGTCTGGACTGACAGGAAGGGTGCAGAGAGAGAGTACGATAAAATTCACAATATATGAGTCTCCCCCCCTGTCTACGCAGGAAGTACATGATGCTGGCACTGCATATAAGCCGGACTTGTCCTCCCGAATGATGTATTTCTAGTCGTGCCTCAATGGGACTGTAGATCTGCTCTTGAGTATCAGAGTTCCGGTCTACTCCGCACACAGTATCGAGCAGTGTACGGCATTGAATCCTTTGGCTTGCTTGAACTGGTCCCGCTATAGCTCCGATTACCTTGACAACGTTCGCTGTGGACTCTTACAACCATTTTCCTGAGACTGCTTCATAAATCGCAACAATGATCCCCGAACAGCGAACGGACTATCCGGCCTGGAGCCCGGACTTTGACTCGCCGACGTCAATCGATGACGATGCGCAGGAGCTACTCGAGAAGTATTCGTCCATCCCACCAAGCAAGATCAACGCCCATGTCAAGGCTATAGTATGGTCCCCCCCCCCCCCACCTCCCTTCCCTCCATCCTCTCAGTCCCGGTAACCCGATGCTGATGAGCATATACAGGCCAAACGTGGATTCGAAATATTCCCCTACCCCAGCATTGGCCTGTTCTGGTTTCTCCATCTGGAACTCGCCAAGTCCCCAGCCTATAGCGAAATCCTGGCAGGGGTAAAAAACAGGTCTGTCCTCGTGGACCTGGGCTGTGGCTTTGGTCAAGACATCCGCCGTCTCGTGTATGACGGAGCACCAGCCGATAACATCGTCGGACTTGAGCTGCGCGAAGAATTCATCGATCTAGGATTTGACTTGTTCAAGGACCGGTCGACGCTTCAGTCCGCCTTTTTGACTCAGGACTTTTTCGTGGATTCCCCGGAGTTGAACGGATATGCTGGACGGATCAGGTTTATCAATAGTAGCTACTTCCTGCATATGTTCGACTGGACACAGCAGATTACTCTTGCTGAGCGTATGCTGGCGTTGTTGCACCCCGCAGAAGGGGGGATTATTACGGGGACCCATGCCGGAATTGACCAAGCGGTACTGCTAGAAAAGCTTCCAGGGAATCATGGTGGAGGCACAATGTTTAGACATGATATGACTAGTTTCGCGAGGTTCTGGGATGAGGTGAAGAAAAGGACAGGGAAGCAATTGTCAGTCGAGACTCGGGAAGAGTATGGTGAAAAGTACAAGGCCTTGCATCCCCAAGGCCGCTGCCTGCGGTGGTGTATCCGGGTGCAGGGGTCCAACGAGAGGGGTAAAAAGCTGTTAATGGCGTAGAGTGGTCAGGTAAATCTAGGCAGGTCGTAAATAATCATTACGATTTGGCACCCATCGCTCCTTTCAATGGTCTGAAGGAAATTTTCATTCCCAAGCTCTCGACTCTTACAAGGGTGGCATCTGTGTCCGCGTGAGTGAGGCAGTGATCCAGTGCAGAAACAGCTCCAGATGCATGATCACTGATATCGTATCGACATGACTCAGGATGGCGGGCAAGCATGCAGTGATTTCCGAAAAGCAACAGGGGGGTCTCTAATTCATGTTTTAGGCGTCTATATTTGCATGAAGTCCATTCGGGACTCGTCAGGCTGACGAAAGAACCCTCTCAATCTGACGATTTATTCAGTTTGCAAGTTTCCCGGTTCGAAACCCTTGTGCAAAATACGGTACGACTATTACAAACGTTATTCTATATCTGTACTCTGTTGGGCATAAGATGTACATACAGTTGGGGAGTGCTAGAGTCCTGCTCGGAAGCAGAAAACAACCCTCCCATTAAAGCTGGGAACAGGAACCATTCTCTGCTGCTTCATGGGTACCAGGTATATAATAATGCATTTGTCAGTCGATTCTGAGCGCTCTGAGATGCTTACAAGCTGTTTACTTCTCTGAAATCCGTCTAAGAGCTACCGACAGCCCTGTCTGCTATGTCTACCTTGCATAATTTCCTTCCCACTCCCAACTTCATCGTAGGCCCTCAGACTACTAGTAATATATGGAATGATACGTGGAGCTTCATGCGAGCGCTTGCGGTGGTCAGCGGAAACGCGCTTCACCTGTTGCTCTACCAACATGGCGAATGGGATAGTTACTCCCCAAGCCTTGTTTTCGGGTATCTTTCAACTACTCTTCTCGGATCTGCAATGCTTGTTCTGTTGCAGATCATTGGCAATAGCTCTACTTTGATGACTCCCATGGCGTTCATTCGCTTGTGTGGTTATCATCTCCTAGGGCTGTATGGTAGTATGCTGCTCCACCGGGGATTCTTTCACTGATTGTATAGCTTCCTAGGGCCGTTTCTCGAGCGCTTCTCCAGTCTCTATATTTCCAGGTTGTCAGCGAAGAAGCCGCTTGTGCATGAGGAGGTGCACAAGCTCCACGAGCAATACGGGGACTATGTCAGAGTTGGTAAGTGCTGGTGCGGTTCCTCGTCGATGTGCAATGGAGCATTTTATTCAACGATTGTAATATGCAACTGGCAGGCCCCTCTGAACTCTCGATAATAGACCCTGCGTCAGTAAGCATTATATATGGGACACAGGCAAAATCAACCAAGGGACCTTGGTATATTCTGTTTGACTTACGCACTAATCTCTCCTTCACCCGTGATTTCTGAGAACATGGCTTGCGACGTAAAGTATGGGATCAAGCATTCAGTACAAAGGGTAGGTAATCAATCATGCTCATCCTGTCTCTTGCGTGGATAAGATAGAGGTGTACTAACCTGCATTCCTAGCGCTCAACGGCTACGAGTCCGTTTATTTTGGATGCATCCAACAACTACTTGAAAAGCTAGGTGAAGGCTCCGCTGCACCAATCAATATGACAGGGTGGGTAAGTCGGTTTTCTTTTGAGGCCATGGGGAATTTGGCATTCGGAAAACCGTTTCATACGATCTCTAAAGAGGGAGAAGGCTATTCCTGAAGGTGATTAGGAGTGATATGAAGATGATTGCATATCTTAAGCATTTCCCTTGGCTGTCACGGCTTTTTGTGAGGACACCGGTTCTGAATAGGAACCATGCGAGGTTCTGGAGATGGCTTGAGTAGCAAATCGGAGAGAGGTTTGAGGTACTGTTGATCTCATGCGTCACTGTCCCCAGCCAGTTCGAGACTGATGGCGTTGGTCGAATAAGAACGGACTGCAACATCCAGATGTATTCTCCTGGATTCTAGACGCGTACGAAAAAGGCCCAAAGACCGAAAAGGATACACTGAAATCGGAGATGGGTACCTCATTGTCGTTGCTGGTAGGTAAGCATTCCTCAATATAGGCGGACAATCAGTCGCTTTACTGTCCATCCGATTAAATGATCAATCTTCGATTCTAGTGATACCACATCGTCAGCCATAACAAATGCATTTTCACCTTGCCCGTGATGGACAGTTGGCAGCTAGGCTCCAGAAGTAGCTGGACTCATTACCAGAGCTGAACGACCAGATTTTGAGGGAGGTGGACCTCCTCGAAGCCATCATCCTAGAAACCCTTCGCATGCATCCTCCAATCGCCTCTGGTTTGCAGCGTGTCACACCGAATGAAGGAATTACTATCGGTCACAATTATATTCCTGGGAATACCATCATCCAAGTTCCCTATTACACCCTTTTCCGTGGTACCCAATTTTTTTTCTTTACCCCCATGATTCTAGCCTTTTCCTCGACTACGCTGACAAGAGTGAAGACGAACGATCATTCGAACGCGGAAACGATTTCATTCCAGAACGCTGGACAACGCAACCTGAGCTGGTGAAGGATCGATCGGTCGTTATCCCATTTCTAATTGGTGCGAGATTTTCCTACCATGGGGAATCACCGCAGTCTAGTCTGATACTGACAGGACGACAGGACTGAACGCCTGTGTTTGGAAACGGCTTGCGATGATGGAAACGAGGCGTGTCATTGCGGAGGTTATACGGCGTTACGATGTTTATTTCGCCCAGGGTCAAACCGAGGAGGATTTCATCCAGGGGAGGATGGATACCTTCACGATGGCTGCAGGGCCGTTGTATCTCACTTTTAGTCGCAGGGGGCTGTAGGAGAGGTACACGGGTGGTATGTGATGCTAATCGGAATACCTGGCTACCAGCCATGAATGATAGAGAAGGCTTGTGTGGCTTTAAAATGTGTAGATTTTATCTATCTACGCTACCTATATAAGGATATAAACTCGCTGTATCTCTTGTCCTTTTCCAGTATAAACTACCTGTCTCGTTGTCATTCTTCTCTACTCTGTCTCCGCTTAGCTTAAGAGTGTGCCATTGACATGGCAACAGCCACTCTATAGTACTAGGCAGCAGTACTAACACGATCATATACTTAGCATTGCGATGTTATGTACGGCATACATACATACATATGTGGGTTGAATAGGTATTCCAAAGAAGGTCGTTCCCAACAGATACCAAAACTTATCTGACACGAGTCAGTCTATAAGTCCACCGTCCACCATCCACTTGGTTTCCCGACTATACCTTGCGTAAAAAATCAACCCCCAGACCTTATGAGCCATTATGGTTGTTGTGGTTGTGGTCGTGGTCATGGTCACTGTCCGTCCGAACAAGACCCTCTCCCAGCCAGTTGGGAGCAAAGAAGCAAGCATTGTCTTCGTAGTGGAGATAATGTGAAATATCCGATTCAACAGAGCCAGTTCCCTCGATGGAATTCTTCCGCAGATGAGTTCGATCATCGTCTTTGAGGCTCTGATCAGCCCCAGATAGAGGGCGAAGTTGTTGTCGCGGGCTGGGTTTTGGCTGGGGGGATGCCATGATTTATTACAGCAAGAGAGTTATGTGTTAACAGATGGTGAATTTGGGAATGTGAAAAACTGTATAAAAGGGTCATTGTAGAGCATAAATATATTGCATTCTTTTCAGAGTATAGCATTTATTTGTGTTGTAGTAGGGTCGGTGCGGACTGGCTTAGGTTGACGTCTGACGTCAGAGTGGCCAGTCCTTGCGCCAGACAACGGAACAGGTGGAAATGCAGCAAACATACAAGGTGTGTTTAGATCTGCTTTAAAGCTGCTATAATACTGAGAGACGGTATAGATACATCGGTATTGAGCTGATCAAGACTGGTGGCAGTAAATAGGTGTCTACCTAGTACCTATAGGAGGTAGTCTGGAGCACCCGATACATCCAATAGCAATGAAATCAATAGTGCTCCCAAGTAGATTAGCCAGTAAGTAAGTACCCATAGGTACCTGGTAGTATGTTTAAATCCGGTCTCCGAATTCCCCGCCTGCCCCGCATCTGGAGTCTGTCCCTCATCAACCAAGAAAAAAAACACAAAACACAACCCTCTTTCTCTTTCCCACAGATACTCACTCTATCCAACACCTTTTCTCTGTCTAACATATACCCACAATGACTGGAACAGAACAGTCTGGCCGCTTTGCCCCCAAGGTGCCTGTGCAACTCGATCCTCCCAAGGACGGCCCTATTAGTGTGGAAGAATTGTCCAAGTGCGACGGTGCGTTTTTTCCCTCGCGCAACTACCTACGTGCTTTAAAGTTCTATACGAGGAATCCATATTGACTGACTCTTTTGCTTTTTGCTTCTTTTTTCCAGGAACGGATCCTAATCGTCCCACATTGGTGGCTATCAAGGGCATTGTCTTCGATGTGAGCCGAAACGCTGCCTATGGTGCTGAGGGGCAGTATCGCGGTGAGTCCTCTTTTCTTTTGCGATGCAAACAAAGATATACCGGTATTTCTACCGTACAGATCTAATCTTGATGGTGTAGTATTCGTTGGAAAAGATTCTTCGCGGGCCCTCGCCTCTTCGTCTCTGAAACCCGAGGATTGCAGGCCTGACTGGTACGATCTCGATGACAGCCAGAAGAAGGTCCTGGATGAATGGTTTACCTTCTTCAGCAAGCGATACAATATTGTTGGGAAAGTGGAGGGCGCTACAAACTTTTGACGGCCTTTTGAAGTTGTCCACGTTGGATTGAATTTCTTTTATACCCGCTGACTTATAACTGCACTGTACTTCTTTTTTTCTTCTTGCTTTCCTCTTCTCTTGCAGCAATTGTAACGTCTACGGGAAATACTATACCTACGGTCTTTTGAAGCCTCGAGAGAATGATATAATTACAGAGAAATCGTTCACCTGCACGAAGCGCTCATTATTAGATGTCTATATGCCTTTTTATTTTCTCCCCCACCACATGTCGCTCCAATCAAGCCTTCCCTTTTCGGCCTCTTCGTTGCATCCTCTTCTTCGCGATGATCCGATTGCGTTTGGCGATCTTGTTCTGCTCCTCGGGATCTTGTTCGTTGTCATTGCTGCCTTCGGGCCTCTTTCTCTTCTTCCCTTTGGATGTTGACTCGCCCTTAGATTCATCGTTTCGTGGCGTAGCGTCGTTTTTACTGTTTCCCTTTTTGAAATTGCGCGCCTTGGCTGCTTGTTGCTCATTTCGGCGCTTGACAACTTGGGCGTTTTCAATGGCAAACTCGACAATGAGACGTTTCTTCCTGTCCTTGATTTCCTCGGGGCCGGTCTTTTTGGCGTTTTTGGGGTCGTGTTTGGGAGGTTCGACGGCGTGTCCGTTCATCCATCTTAGACCCATCAGTGCGTGGCGGTGGGTAAAGTATTCAATGAAGCCGTAGCCTCTGCTTCTTCCTGCGCCGCTGGTCTCGTTGACTTTGCTGCCGTCGCGGCCTTCAAAAACGATCTTTGCTTGTCTTACAACACCGACTCCCTTCTTCTTTCTCAGCTGCTCCGCCTCTTTCATTGCCTCGGAAGAACGCTCGTTCTCTTCCTTTGAAAGCGGTTGTCGTAGACCTTCCTTGGCGTCCTTGGCGAAGCCGACGATGGCCTGCCGAGCCAGTTGCTTCAAGTCCTTCGAGGTAATATGGCGGGGGATGTTACGCACGGCAAGTCGCGTGAGACTGAGGTGGAGAGTTGGGTTCTTTTTGATGAAGCTCTGGCGTTGTTTGTAACTGTCTTCCCTCATCTTGATCTCCGATGGGGAAAGCTTCTGGTAGAGCGGGGTATTCGGCGAGACCGTTCCTTCAGAAAGCAGATATAGGCGTCGCTTATCAGTATCGCGAACGAGGCGTCGTGAGACTCCCTCTTCCTCAAGCTGTGTGGCCCGAGACTTGCTCACTGCGCGGCTGACTTGTAGCACGCGGCCGTCCAAGGTATAGCGACCACTGGGGTCGGAGTTTTCATTCTGCAGGATGGAGTGCTTAATCGCAGCGCCCTTCTTTGCCTTTTCCTTGTCGGTCGTGAGGGTTTCCTGTTGCTTAGGAGCGCCTTGGACGCATGCAAGAGCGTTCTCGGGCTTCCAGAAGCAGACGAAGCCTGTGCCGCGAGGGCGCTCGGTCTCTGGGTCGACGACAATTCGTGCGTATCGAAGGGTCCCGAATTGGGCAAAGTGTTCGTAAAGTGACTCGTCTGTGCATGTAAATGGCAGGTTTCGGATGAATATCGTCGCGGCGTTTCTTTCGTCTTCTTTTTCTTCTTCATCATCTTCTTCTTCTTCTTCTTCCTCTTCTCCTATTTCCTCCAAGTCATCATCCTCGTCCTCTTCGTCGCTTTCGCCCGTGCTCACATCTTCGTCCTCTTCAGAGCCTGCTTCTGCTTCTTCATCAGCCTCCTCCATGTCAATATCCTTGGGCTCCTCGCTCTTTTCATCCAACTTCTCCCGCTCTTCCTTTTGTAAATTCTCCCAGACGTCCCTCTCAACGGCCCAATCCACCGCTAGAGTCCTCCCGTCAACTTCCTTGCCGTTCACGGCCTCCAGGGCTTTCTCGGCATTTTTCTTGCCCCTCAGAACGACGAACCCAAATCCTGCAAGTTGGGTTCCTTTCTTTGGAAGAGTGACGAACTTGACTTTCCCGAAACTCCTAAAATGCACTGCGAGGTCCTCTGGCTCCTTGATGCTCCACGGCAAATTTCGAACAATCAGCTTTGGCGGCTGCGTATCTGCTTTCTGCTGTTCTCGCTGCTTCTTCCGCTCCAGCGCAGCCGCAGACGGCACACTCTTCCCGACAGTTTCGTCAACTACACGTTGACGGGGCTGCGCATATTCAACCTTGATCTTCTTCCCTTGAAAGGCGGCGCCATTGAATTCCTCCAACGCGGCCTGCGCATCTTCGACGTCGGCAAAGGTCACGAAACCGTAGCCCTTGGACTGCTTGGTCTTGGGATCGCTGACGACGACGGCATGCTTGATCACGTAAGACTGTGAGAAGTGTTCCGCGAGGCTTTCGGATGTCGCTGAGGTGGGAAGAGACCGGACAAACAGCTCTCTCCTGGGCTGAGAGCCGGATTCATCGTGAGATTGTTTCTTGTTTGGAGAGTTTGTGGTCGCATCGACTGCTAGAGGAGTATCCGTGCCTTCAGCAGAGGAGTACTCTGGGCTCGTCATTTCGTCACTGTCAGCCATTCTTCCTTGACAGTGTACCCTTTTTTTCTTGTCTTCTTCCTCTCTTTCGGGGCAGGAAAAAAAATGGGCGGCAGAAAAAATTCCCACTCGATGTTTTGGAGCGGAGTGGGTCGAGGCGGTGAGCAACGCCGGATAGAGCTGTCTACAGAAGACTACTACTGATGCTACTACCTGCCTAGATACATAGTAGTACTTCCACGCGGTCGACGGTTCATTCCGACGCGACAACTGCACAGGAGAAGAAGCAATGGACGAGGACTTCGGCGATGATGCTGACTTTAGTGCTTTGCTTCGGGCGGAAGCTGTCCCTCCGAGAGGTTCAGATACCTCCACGCCTAAAGCAGCTTCTGAACGACCTCCACCAGCCAAGGTCCAGCAGCCAAAGCCTCAGGCCCTGACAACTAAATCTGGCCCCTCGGCCATCCTAGTCTCGACAAGACAGAAGGGAAACCCTATACTGAATCATATCAAACTCCTTCCATGGGAGTATGCCGACATCCCAGCCGACTACGTGGTCGGGGCGACTACCTGTGCGCTGTTCCTATCCCTCAAATATCACCGTTTGCACCCTGAATACATATACTCGCGGATCAAGCTGCTAGCAGGGAAATATCTGCAGCGTATCCTCCTCACCATTGTGGACATTCCCAACCACGAAGAAAGTCTCAAAGAGCTCTCCAAGACCTCGATCATTAACAATCTCACCCTTGTCCTTTGCTGGTCTGCCCCCGAAGCCGCGCACTATCTGGAATTGTTTAAATCATGCGAGCATTCTCAGCCAACTGCGATCCGTACCCAGCAGGCACAATCTTACAAGGACTCGCTTGTGGAGTTTGTCACGACTCCGCGCAGCATCAACAAATCAGACACAGCTAGTCTTATCTCTACATTTGGCAGCTTACAGAATGCCGTGAACGCTCAGCCGGAGCAAATCAGCGCAGTGCCTGGGTGGGGCGAGAAAAAAGTTAGGCAGTGGTGCAGTGCTGTGCGCGAGGACTTTAGGGTTGGAAGTACGAAAGGCGCAACAGCTCCAAAGCGTGATGTGGTGTCCACATTAAACTCGACGGCTGCTGTCAGACGGAACGATGAAGAAAGCCTTTTTGTGGAGGCAGATGGTGGTCCCCTAGGAAAGTCGAGAGAAGAAGCTCAGCAAGAAGAAGGAATGAGCGAAGGAGTGATGGCTGCGCTGGCAAGGCTCCGAGAAACCGGAAGCTGACCAAGTGTTAGCTAGCGTCACTTGATATATTAAAAGAAAAAAAAACCCACACAAGACAGGCCCGTCTTCGTCAGCGGTATATGCAACGAACCAACCGTAATATTCGGGGTTCACCAGCTCCTATTCCCAGGACCGGAATTGCAATCGAGACCAGAAGGTATTGCACATGGCGCTTGACTCTGTTGTTGGGTTTTTGATGATCTGACTGCGTAGGACGACGCCTGCATGAAGAGATCCAGAACGGTACTCCTGCAGCCTGTATGGGAACGTGCAAGATATAACTGCACCAACGAGACCTCTCCATACCATGCCACATATTATAAATTCGTTGCCATTTTTTCATCACTGGTTCCCGCTGAAAACCTCATTTGGTCTAGCGGAACTCAATCTCTGCCAAAACGCACCTACTTACTCGTAGTAACTAGGAGTAAGTAAGAAGCTGTCTAGCAGTTACTCTTAGAAGTTAGAGGCTTGGAAGCCTGGTGACGTCCACACGTCGCCAGCCACTGGAGTTAGGCTCAACCTTCAACTAGGAACGCAGGATTGACAAACTCTACCAGTAGCCAGGATATTTAGAACGCTAATTCTGCGGCCTGGGGGGCTTGCCACTGTGAGAGAGGCAAAATGGGACCGCAATTGCAGCCAAGAATTAGGTAGATCGGTGCAGTGTGGAGCTCGACTGGAGAATATGCGCAGGAAGTTGGCACTGGGCAGCGTGCAGAAGTCCTGGATCCATGCGCTTCACCACGACATGGGAGAAACTCTCGTCCCTCGTCTGTCATGATCATCCCATCCAAAGTTTCCATACTGGATTCCAGAACTGCTGTTGGTTCAGTCTTCACAATAATGTTGCCTGGAAACTCAAGGCTGAGTAAGCTCACGTGGGAGGAAGTGGGGTGGCCTCCGAAAGGGGAAATCGGGCAGGAGCCGAACATTGGACTTCTGGACTTCTGGACTTCTGGACTTCTGGACTTCTGGACTTCGAGACTTCGAGACTTCTAGAGGTCCGAACGTTCACACTGCTCCGACTTGGAACTCGGAATCTTGGGAAACCTGGAAATTGTCCTTTCAACCTTTCAGCCTTTCACAGACGCAGAATCAGGGATCCAACCCCCCCCCAACCCCTGGAAGACAGCTCTGGAGCCCACACTTCCAGCCTGTGTGTGTGTGCTCGTTTTCGAACCTTACCATCAGCAGCCGACCGCCTCCTCTTACTTCCTCCACCAACGGAGCTAGAACTCGACCCCCCACACACACCAGAGCAGGTTTAATCAATTGATGATCCGATAGTCGTCGATTCACAGCCCGTACTATACTCCGGAGTAGTTGTTTGCTTTCCCCGTCGGCCTACGGGTCCCGATCATGAGAGGATGCAGAAGGCTGATAAGGATGCTGGGCTGAGTAGGCGGCCGGATGATGCCGGTGGTCAGCCTTATACTACTATTATTATAGAGGAGAGCTCCTCGTCTGGCGCTCTGCCTGCGCATCAGTCTTCTACTAGTACTCGTAGTAGTAGTACTCGTCATGCTCGCAATGGGTCAGGCACATCCCGGCCACCCAAGACGGGTCAGCAGGCATCGCCGTCCCCGTCCACCTCTCAGCCAAAAACCTTTGAGTTTGTTCTCGTGACTGATAATGAGTCCCGCCGTCAGGTCCGCCGCCATGCAATGCGCCAGTATATGCATCAACGGCGCTTAGATAGCATCGCGCGTCTAGGGCCGTCTCGGGTACCTGCTAGTGGATGGACTAACCGTCTCCCGTCTGAGTCTTCTTCGTCTTCTTCGTCTTTTGAATCACCGGGTGGCAAAGTCGTGGGCAATGTTGACGATGAGGTGGCCGTGACGATAGAGGAAGGCTCGCCGCCAGGTGATGAAGAGCGACATGCTATCAAGGATAAGGGGAAAAGGCCCTCGCGTTTGCCGTTGCCCAAACAACAAGAGATCGAACGGGAAGATTCTGGGGCTCTTTCCCTCGTGCCTAAGCCCAAATATTCCGATCCTCAAGTATTCCCTAAGCTTAACGTGCTTGCGAATCCATTTTGCACATACCCGGTCCCAATCAGCGATGCGGATAATGAGCTGATCCAACATTGTAAGTTGTTGACTTATCTTCCCTGTTATTTTGTTATCTAGGATGAGGAAGAAAAAGTATATATGTATGAGATTCAAGATGATTATCCTCTTTTGTGACCGCATCGTCCCCTCCAGACTTGACTGAATCCAGGCTTACATAAAAATCCCTTGCTAAGTTGTCGTCACATATCCTACTATGATGTACAAGTTTGCCAAATCTTCTGGAGGCAACATGAACCCTATGGTGGAGATATTTCGACAACTTGCACTACATGATGATCTCCCCTTCCAGGCCATGCTTGCAATTGCCTCAAAACATCGCGCTGGTGTAGAAGGCAAGGCGGACTCTGTCGAAAGCCTCACCCACAAGATGCGTACGTTGCGATTGATAAACGAGCGTATTCACTTGGACTCGAAGGAGCAGCGTGATGGCATTATCTACGCTGTTGCTACGATGGCCGTGATCGAGGTAAATAAAAATCTAGAGCTTGTTTCTTACTTTCTTCTCTTCATTAGCTAATATCCTGTAGAAATGGTCCCAAGATCCCTCAATCGAGCGAATGCATTTCCGAGGTCTAGCATCGATGATCCGGAATAGAGGAGGAATGCAGGCCGTGCACGCTTCAAATCCATTCCTAGAGAAACTTTTATACTGGTACTTATATTCCTTCCCGGGCAGCCACCTTTGCGTTTAGTATTCATTACTTACTTTTCGCGTAGGGTGGATACTAGCTGTGCCCCAAAAGCTATAGTAGGCACAGCTCTTCCCTGGACTGGCTTTTTCCCAGACAGGCCGCCTGCTGGCTTCGACTTCATCAACCCGGACATGCACCTGGCTATTCCACATAACTCCAATACCCCCGAAAGCATAGAAAGCCTGTGTGACCAGTTCCGCTCGTGCGAGGACTTCCTACGTTTCTTCCGTGTCCTTCACGAGCTCGAACGCACTGTCCTAAACTCCCCCTCTAGCCTTGCATCCACAACCACGGCGCCTCGCCGCAAGAGCTTCAGCCCAGGTACGAGACTACACTCGATCCTCACCCTCCTCCCGGACCACAACCGCGGTGTCTACGGTGTCCGCTTCATCGACGAATACTCCTGCATGTCCTGCCTCTTCTTCCTCGCCGTCGCCCTTCACTACTGTTACTCGACATCCACCAACTTCGACGTCTACGTGAACTGGCTCGATGGCGAAATCCAATGCCGAAATGCCTACGACAACCCCAGTATCACTTCCATCCTCTGGCTTTTTCTCCAGAATGGCGGCTTCGGGCCTCCCCCCCCTGCTCCCGAAGATGACCCAAACATCACCCCCGGCGCCAGATGCTGGCTTGTCTCGCGCATGGTCCGCATCGCAAAACACCTTGAATGGAAACGGCAAGGTACGATCTGGGACTCCCTCCGCCAAGTGCTGATCGATTTCCTCGTCACGCAGCAAGAATGCGCCCTTGGCGCGGGGCACGTCGACGCCGAGGTTTTGGCCGCCAGAGCGCGAAAGAGGGATGCAGCGCCCTCGTATTTCTGGGATGAGGACGTGATGCGGCGCGAGATTTTGGACGTGAAGATTCCGACGACATTGGAGCTGGAGACGTCTTCGGCGGGTGTGGATGTGCCGATTTTGACATGACTTCTTCTTTCCTGGTCTATAGTATATATGGTAAGTATTTTTTTTATATAGCATAGCATAAATTATGAGAGTTGATGACTTGATGATAATGTTGGGAAAGAGTGTTGATTCTGGGTATATAGAAGGGACAATACATATGTTTATTTGTTGGTATATCGTTCTCCACAACATTCTTTACTTTGCCATCTACTCTTTATTTCGTGAGGTGCTTGACCTAGCTCGATACCTTCACAAACTACTCTCTAGGGCACAGATAATGTCAGTATTTACGTTTTGGCAAAGGCGTTGACCGCAGTGACATTATCAGTCTCCCCAAGATCGTCTAATGTTGTCATTCCTACAATGGCGGCCGATTTTTAGGCCACACTCGCTTTATGATATATTACGAAACCATGGTGGGCTTCTCGTAAATCCTCTCAAGTGGACCTCGCGCCATCTTGAACTGGTGGGGTTTCGATTCGAAGATGTCGAAACTCCTGTCATTACAGAACCGACTGAATACAACCATGAGAATAATGACGGTCAAAAGTCTTGTCCAACGCGGCCAAGCGTTGGTGAGGTAATCACTATGAATCCTTTTTCCAACTATAAAGCGTCGTCATCTCACCAGCATCCTGGTAGGCGAGGGGCGCCCATTTGCACACCACAGGTAAAAGCTCCAGCTTGACAGAGTAACTGAACGTGGCTGACAGTCCTGCTCGGCAGCAATGGGACTCCCTTTTATTTTCATGGTCGACCCGTCCACAAACCAACCTATACTGTGTATCGTCGTAACCAAGAAGAATCCATCGCCCACACCCATAATAGCTCGCCGTCGTTGCTAGGCTACGTGCATTACACGAGCGTCAACGGAGATCGCAGGAGACAGTTTGAGCCTTGTCCAGGTCTAACGGGAGCTATGAACCCCATCGGTGCGAGGATCTGTCAGAAGCGACTAGCTCAGATCACCCCGAGGGAATGGGATAAAGGACCCATATTTTGTGTGTCACTTACTGGCACTTGCGCAGCTTCAAGAACAAGGTTCCAGTTCGCCAAAACAACCCGATTATACAGTACGTTCTCCTAGTCTGGTCCCGTTTGCATCATTCAGGTTCCCAGCTGATTTAATTCCAGTCGCGGCTTCTCGTGACGAATGTATTAGATCGGGAATACATATTCCTCTACGAAACCAAAATTCACTTCCGAGCTTCTGCGCGCTCTCCAGAATCCGAAAAATGCAACCACCCCGCTCAAGTGGCCCACAATATGGCAGAAAAAGATTCCATTCAAGCCTTATGATACTTTCGCTCGTCGACTCGTAGCCGAGTTGGTATCGGCTACCCCCTTGTACTCCAGAAAGCTTTCAAATTTGTCGGGGAATGTCAAGGACGCCCTTGGGCGGGATAGGAAACGGTCATGCAAAGAAGAAGACAGCAAGCCATCCAAGATAAGGCGAGTTTTGGAAGGGTGTCAGGACAACGGACTAGCAAAAAAGACACCGGAGGTATAGACGGATAGGAGCCGCCGCATCGAGCGGGAATTCTCACTTTTCAGTAAGCTATAATGCTTTCTTTCGCAGGTCGAAACACCACCGGAACGTCCCTTGATGCCAGTACTCTCCGCTATAGAGAATAGATGCTAGTCGCGTCCTGATATTCAGGATGGCCCTGGTACAGAACGTAATAGTAATATAGTTTAATGATGGATGTAAGTTAGTTACAGTAGAGAGATTGATGGCAAATTCAACACATACATATGATGAATGGATATATATTCCCTAGAATGGTGGTAAGACAGTCTATTAGCTACTTATTTTTACACTTACTTCAGAATCCACAAAAAGTAGCACCCTTATGTGACCTATAAGAGCCATTGGAGGAAGAGACTATTTTCTAACACCGACCTACCTACCCAGGTACCTATCTATAACTAATCATGGCTATTTACTATGTAGCTACTCCGAACTAAAGTATGGATATGTACTATGTAACTATACTATAGTAGACCCATTCTCCAACCCCGCCGTCACCCCATTCACATACTCCGCAGCACTAACCCCTAACCTAACTACATCAACACCTCCCTGCCCAGCCATCGCCCTCGACATAGCCCGCACAACCTCCTCCTCCTCCCAAATACCCGTCCCGCCATCCGTTCTCGCGGCGGTGTTGCCAACGGAATCCATCACAACAACAGTCCGCCAATAATCATCATCCCGATCCTTGAGCACCCTGTCCCGCACAACCGCATTCCGGGTTACACTGACGGCATGTAACTTTGTTGTTGCAGCTGATAAGGCGGTTACGGACGCGGTGGCCAGGGACTCGATTTGCTCTGCCTGCGTGGGTAAGGTGACGAAGAGACGGTTTGTAGCGGAGAGGTAGATGACGAGAGACAAGGTTGCGTCGAAGATTGCGAGGGAGAGCGGGCGGAGGAGGGCTGATTGTTCGAAGAGGGCCGTTGGTGGGGATGGCTTGGTTGGGTCGAGGGTGGAGGGGAAGGAGAGGACGGTGTAGATGTCGAGGGCTGCGAGGGATAAGCCGGCGATTGTGGATTTTGTGCGCCAGCGGGCGGCTTGGCGGCCGGCGAAGGGGGCGGATGTTGTTACTCCGACTAGGGCCATGTGGAGGAGATGTGGGAGGAGAGTGTTGAGGGGGAGGTAGTAGAGGGCGTAGGTGAGTGGGTTGTCGAGGGAGCAGAATTGGCATTCTGTTAGGGGGTCTGCGCCGAAGCGGAGGTAGATCTTTCTTGCAGTTTGGGAGGTGAGTTTGGATTTGAGGAGGTGGTCTGCGGCTGTTAGGATGCCGTCTGGTCGGGTTCGTGCTAGACGGCTGAATAGGATGTCTATTGGGGTGTTGATGCGAGAGCGCGTGATGGAGAAGATGCTGGGACTCGGCGCGTAGGGGTTGAATGGGAGGCTGAGGAGGAGGAAGAGGAGGATGGCGCAGAAGAGGAGGTTGAGTGATCGTGAAGCACTCGCGGGTAGAGGCTTTGGGTTTGGCTGTCTTGCTATTGCTGCTCGCGTACTTCGGTAGAAATTGAATATGCGGGGGAGTATAACCGGAGCAAAGAATATCAAGAGAGACTTGATGCTGTGGTGGTGTCAGTTCAGCACTTGATGTAAATATTGTGAGAAGAGATGGAACATACGTTGCAAACGAGATTCCAACTTCGACCATCTTGACAGATACACTCTAGAGTGCTGTCTCTGGTGAGTGAGACAGCAGTGCTTGAACGGCGATGCCCGGAAGGTGATGAGGAGATGAAGCACAGCTGGCGCCAACAACTCATTTAATGAATCTTATCATCGATGCCAAGAGATTAGCCTCACAGTTGTTTCTCCAGACATACAGACTAAGAATGTATTCTTGACAACATTAAGAAAACATCTATTAATCATGGAATGAATGCTTCCTTTAAATATGAACTGCTATAAAAAAGGGAATCCGAAATACCATCAAAAATAACATAGAATCCTGCTTTCGCTAATGTCGCCCATAACCCAACGCCAATTTAAGCTACATTGTACCAAGTACTCCCCGCATTTCTTCTTTGGCCAATCTGTTTAGATATGTCCCGACTGCAATGCCGGATGATGTGCCAGGTTTGGAATGGTCACCCCTGATGAATCTCTGGAGTATTTGGACGACGCCGCATCGCTGTTCATGTTGACCGGATTGAGTGGGCCTGAGATCTTCAAAGGCAGCCGAGGCATGCTCGCTGTCGATGCTCGTCGTATGGGGCCCTGCGAGCTGTACGTTGGCAGTGTCTCCTCTCGTTTGTAGCCCAGCCGAAAAGACCGCTGGCTGTTGGTTCGTGAAGCCACCTTCTGAGGCGCAACGGCCCCATACACTCGAACGTGGCGAGCACTCACACCGATGTCGCGGTCTGCAAAGGCAAAGCTCTACAAATTAAATCATCAATGGTTAGTATAGTGACAAGCACATCACGCAAGAAAATAATATGACAATACTTACTGCAGCTACGTTGATCACGCTTACTACGAGAGCCAGTATACCCGCCGAAATGATGATTCTCCAGAACGTAAGTCCAAGGGATTCCTGGCTTGTGGCTGGTGTGTTGAGATCGCCCAGTGCTCCCACCCCGAGAATCAGCATTGCAAATGCTAGTGTGAGGAACCCGGAATCTTGGCCCAACGATGGCCAGTAACGATCGAAGTAGCCGCGGAAAAAGGGAAGCTCTGAGACTGTCAGAAACACTGTTGCACTTGTTAGCTCATTGGTTTGAAGGGTGATTATATTATTGTATGGTGTCTCGGAGGTTGAAGAAACCACTTACAGCTGACTCCAATACACACAGCATGTGAGACAGCCTGGAAGAAGAAGAAACTCGTCAAGAGATCAATCTTCACCAGCATGACCACATGAGCTGCAACCATGTCCAGAAAGACAATAATGTTTAAGACCCGGATGGCATTTAGAATCACATATCCTGGGCCAGCCAGAGACTCTTTCAGTGAAGCCATCATGATAGATGTTGAGGAAGAAGATGAGAAATCGAAAAAAGCGTCAGTAGTAGTATGCAAGTTTCTGTATGAACGCTTGAAACTCTGCCGCCAGGAAACCTGCCTGCGAGAAAGCCAGAATCGAGGAGAAAGGAAATATAAGGAAGGTGGATGCTCAGACGCCGACCAGCAGCGTAAGTTGGGACTGGACAAAGACTGAAGGGAAGGGGTTTTAGAGAAGGAACCACGAAGCCCAGTCGAGGCTTAAAGAAAGAACGAAGAGGTGGAAGACAAAGAGAGAGGAATAGAGAACAATGGACGATTCAGGCCAGATGGGCGCTATTAATTCCACCCAAGGCGCGAGAAGCCCATCGTGAAGCGAGTCCAGGTGAATCACCGGACAAAGACCACAACAATAAGCTCAATAGACAGAAATAGGACCTGAAACATATTCGAAGCGCCATTGAGGAGCGATCTCCATTCAACTTGACGCTGCAGGGGCTATCTTGGGATTCCTTTTCTTTCCAGCCCTGGTCGCTGTCCTGTCTGAAGCCGTTAGTCGTTCTTGGGGTCCAATTTAGGCGCTGAAGAATCCTCCAGGGTCCATGTCTCATAGTATTCGCTGCTATTATTGCTAGTGAGGGATCTCGTAGCGCTTAGACCGATGCACTCCCATGATGTCTGAGATTCTTCGTCTTTCTTTCTCCAGAGGCTGTTGCAAGACGGGGTTGACGAAGAAGATGCAGTGGTTGAGGAGTCAAGATCTCGTGCGATCTGAAACTCGTCGATTGTCAGCGCCTAGCAATTGGCTGTCGGTTCTTCTTCTCCCGCCTTCAAACATGCAATTCCCAGGTCGTTCTGGTTTGACGACTTAATTTAGCTCTAGTCTACTGTACTAGTATCTATTATTTACATACAATCTACAGGAAGTTGAAATTATTGTCCTCTGCAATAATCACGTGACCAGCGAATGTATACAGGACTTCAATCGAAAGCGATACTCAATTATTCTACATCATGTAATATCGAGAGTCTTTGGAATCGCGTGTATTAAGAAGATAATAAAATAAAAAACATACAACTCCATGTATATGCTGGAGCTACCGGACAGGTTGCCGATAGTTTATGGACGAATTCACAACATGGGAGCCGGGACGCGGTAGGGAACTTGCAACGCAGGATAAGCTCACAATATAGGAGCCAGCGCTCGGCTCTGACGTTACTATTATGCCTAAAGATTGGCTTGATAAATGTGGCGCGTTAAAAGTAAAAACTTTATTAGATAAACAGGCATTATCTCCTATAACTAACTGATACAGTAAACTTTCAGCCATGTTTATTATAACACTAAAATTAGATTTCTGAAAAGATTAAGTTGTCTCTCTTTCATTACTATCTTCTCTCTCTTCCAGTATGCCTTGTATCTTTTCTGTTCTAGAGCCGCTTGCTTTATAATTAATTTGTGATTGACTGCTTAATTCCTTTAAGGACTCTCATATCTTGATTTATATTGTAAATTAAGGCTCTATTATCTTCTTTCTTAACAGCCAATTTTTCTATATGAATTGTTAGTTTCTATGTAAGTAGTAGGATCCCATGAATATTCTAACACGTTATTATCTGCTTGGCTAAATTTAGTTAGACTACCCATTTATCGCAATTGATAAGTCACTTCATTTCCTTTATGCATCCTTTTTCCAACTTGCTTTCAGCCATGCCTCTTACCATATCTCTGCCTCGAGCTGTCTTTCTTCTTTTCTGCAATTCTTCTTCATTGTTTATCAGCAAAAATCATGATATTCTCCAAAATCCGCACATGGCTCCGTTATATTATTTGGCCTTCTCCAATTCAGGTGTCGGACAAGTTGAAGGTGAGCTTGGCCGAGTTCTCTGTCTTCTCTTGCTAAGTTACTGATTTGGAATATCGCAAAATTACAGCTTGATAATTCCCATGCCCTTCAAACAAATAAAACGGAACATAGATCATCTCTCAATGCTCAACCTCAAAAGGACGAAATAGAATCAGCCAATATCTCTGGGCAATCTCACAATATTCAACCTTCTCTGTTTTCCCATGACCCTTACATTGATCTCCCAGTTATTGGGAATGGAATGACTGGGATGGTTCTTGAGATGGGCGAAGGCCGCGCCGTTAAGAAAGCTAAGCAATATCAACCTGAGCACTTCCATGACCGCAAGGATATGGAATATATGAATGAAATAAATCAGCAAATTCTGGAGAATGAGATACAAGTCTTTGAGCGCCTGGGAAACTATAAAGGGATTATTCCCTGTTTTCGAACATCTCAGTATGGGATTGAGTTAGCCCTTGCACAAGGAGATCTTGAGTTCTATCTACAAACCTATCCAGAGCGCGAGGATTCCTTTAAAATTAACTGGATATCAAGTCTTATTGAGACCTTGGCGTATGTCCACTCTCGCAAGGTATTTGTGGATGATATTGCTCTGCGCAATATTTTAATCCTGGATGAGCAGCTTAAACTTGCGGATTTTGGACAGTCCATTTTATTACCACTTGATTCCGACATTGCTTCTACAAATGAAAACGATTTAAATGTTCGGATTGAGATACTCCATCTTGGTTGGATTCTCTACTCTATTGCGTCCTGGCATGTCCATAAATATTATTTCTTCAGTCCTGAGAACCCTGACCTCCATTGGCCTGAACCGGGCTCATTCCCAGATGTTGATGAGGTTCTATGTGGAAAAATAATTAAGAAGTGTTGGCGTGGAGAATACGCGAGTGTGGATCATGTTAAAAATGAGGCTCATCAATTGCTCACTACCCACTTAGTTGCGGAGATCTGATGCTTACCCAAGTGATTGGTTTGGACCCGAAGAAAATCTCGGAACACTTGCCCGCCTTTCTTGATCGGGGTGAAAGGTTTCATTTACTGTTAGAGGATCTAGGAGGGTCCTATTTCTCCTTCCCGAGGAGAAAGGTGAATCCCAGTATGTACTTCTACAATTGTTATAACTGCTTTCTACTCACCTCGTACAGTTGGCAGAGATTGCCAAAAGATGACCGATCCCGTGGAAAAGAGAGCTGCAGTTCCATGCTCAGGTTACTTGAGCAAAGCGGGATTGTTCTGAAAGCCACAGAGTTAAATGCACACAATACTGCGCAGGGTGTCTTGAATTACTCTTTGAAAGGATTTATGTCAAGACTATCACAAACCTACGGTGTACCCATGATATGTGAGTATATCAGCTCCATTCTTAAGGTTCTGGCTGTTGATAGCATAGCTCGTGATTCTACCATGTCAAAGAAACGCCGGTATTCGGAGACAGAGTGCTTTGATGTAGGGATTCGTACAAGCGGCTTCGACTCAGGCAGGGCAAAGTCTTGGAGAACCATTGATGAACCACCACCCATGATGCACTCATGCAACGCCACCCTGAACACAGGAACAATTGTACCAGATAAAAACGCAGGCAAGCCTTTGCGAAACTCGGCATACTTTCCTGATCACTTGTTACCGCATGAAGACAGACTGGAAAGCACTTTCGGGTTATTTTCTCAGAGCCTGAATGACACTTCTATGGCTTCACAAGAGCTTGCACCAGAACATCTACTATATTTAGATGAGTCCTCAAACGGGATCGAAGGTTCAGTCAGGGTCCGCAGAATTATTGAGGACATGGGTATTGAACATAGATCAGGACGGCATATCCTCAAGGCACAGTGTACATCTCTTTTTACAGGTCAAACTATGCCGACTAACCACGCCCAAGAAAGTCTGAATTTTAGCTTACAGGCGGAGAATCATGACGAAGCAAACCAACCGTTCGTCGAAGCCCCCATGCAAGCTCTGAGACTGCTTCGCCTCCTGAAGCGTCAATCAACCAGCCGTCCACCTCGAGGCCTCACGATACTTTAACGCCTCAACCCCAAATCAGTAGAGCGGACGGTAATATGTTGCAGCGCAGCTCTCCCACTTGTGGCGACACTTCTACAGTGCTCCATCACCCGGTCTCTTAAGGCCGGCTCTATTGAAACGGTTGGTTCGATGCAGAATACAGTGTCTTGGCCAAACAGTAACCAGTGTTATTCTCTGCGCAACTCGGCTTTTGAAACGCTCCAACTTGATGAAAGCTCTTCTTACCATGCTCCTCAACCTGGAGATAAAGATGCATGGGTTGCGGATCTGACAACTGCCTCTAGTGAAGCTTGTTTTATCTTCTGTCAACTACTCTTCCACAACCTGAGGCTACAGATACATGGATCGCTGGTTTAACAGTACACTGCGAGGGGTATCTTACTCTTCCGCCGGACAGCAATGCCACAGGTCCTGTTGTTACTAATTCATGCGCCTCGCGAGACTCGCAGCCACTGACATGCATTAACTCCAGTGAATTTCGGAGAAAGGATACTATCCCCTGTACGCCCAAACCTTTTTCTGTTCGCAGACAGAGTATTTTGGAGCAAGGGAGTGCTGCTCTTGTGATGGTTTGAGATGTTAAGGAATACTGTAAGTATGTAAAGCACGTCCATAATTTCTGTGACTTGGGATATATATGTACACGGGTAATTGCCAAAGAGTATATCAGAATAAATAATGGTCTTCTGGCCATGGCTTCTCCAACAGAACAAATAATGAAATACCACCACCTCCCCTACTCAGTTGTAATTCCTCATTTCCCGGTATCAAGATATAATCCCCCGGGGCTAATTCGATCTTTGTAGGAAGTTTGGGAAGCCTGTTATCTATATTCACATATTCCAAGTTAATAATCACAAGAACTTTCCCTGGAAACAGTGATTCAAGGATACCAGTTCTGTAGTTCCAGATTATTAGATAGTAATCACTAATCTTAAACCACAGGTCAGCACCAAACAATATTCCTGTAGTATAAAGGCCCAGAGAATGCCATGTAGCAAAGTCAAAAAAAAAAAAAAAGAGGGAAAAAACATACAACAGCCCGGATTCCCATGTGGTCACCCACCATAGTACTAACGGGCCGGCAAGTGGCTTGAGTACGGCTGAGCGGACGGGAAGCCCTATTTTCCACTTCCTGTGGTCGTATGTACTATCTGTTAAGAAAATAGGAGATATATAGGAGAGTAGATTCAAAAATAAGTGAATATATACTACTAAGTGGCTGGTGTGCGGCTTGAATACGATCCTCGCTGCTATCCTGTAACCCTAAATTGCCTAATCTGCTGGGGACACCGTGGTGAACTGCTACCTAAAGCGTAGAAGCTGGGAATACCATGAAAAGAAAGTGGAATCTCTTCCGGGTATAGAGCTCGGTAGCTTATAACCTTTTGGTTCCCTCCCCAAATGCGAGAAGCCGGACCCAGAGGTATCTTGTGGAAGAGGGTTCAGGGTGTGGAATAGCGCTGATTCGTTTTCACTTGAGCAGGTGTGGCTTGTACTGTAATAAGAGTATGAGTAAATAAACTGAAGACAGTAATAGACATAAAGAATAGAAGATTGAAGGACCGCGTTATAAGTATCATCTGAGTGAACTTTTCATTAACTATACAAAATATTCACAAAACCCAGCAGGAACTTGGATTTTCTTTTAATTATTTAGAGCGCAAACACCGGGATGGTGAAGTATTGAGCCAGACACAGAGATACCAGCGTGCCTGCCAGAAGGTAACTCTAGCAGGGATGAGTGCTTCCAAAAAGCTCTTATACAGCGCCTTGACCAGCTGGCGTAAGTCCCGCTCTTAAGCAATATCAGGGCCGAGGTAAATTATTCTTTGAAAAAGGTGCCGCTCTATCTGATAAGTTGTAGGTCTAGCAGGGATTATTTCCTATCAGCTCTGGATGTGTTTTTGCTTTTCTTTTCTTTTCTTTTCTTTTCTTTTCTTTTCTTTTTCAGCCAGTAGAACTCCCGAGGTCAATATCAAAAGAAGAGGGTGACCTGATGCAGTCCAATGGGATGCTGCTTATCTTTCCTTTCTTACTGAAGCTATGGGGCAAAATCCCTCAACTGTCTTCTGTTCTTATATTTCCTTTCTTTTACCAGCTTTGATTCCTCTTTAATTTGCCAATAGCGTTAACTTTATGTTGCTGTTGCAGGAACTGAAGTAATATTTAAAGATATAATATATTCCTGAACTTAGTGTATTAATAATATATCTATATCCTAGATTGCATTTTATGTTTTTCATTGACTTTTAAATATTTGGAAATAGGTCATGCACTAAATCAGCCCAGTGCACAGACATAATGATGGGAGTTGACTTCCAGATTACCGGCGTGGGGGGGGGGTTCCATATGAGGGTATAAATCAGTAGGCATAGAGCACCTGTACACTATCCAGGCCATAAAAAATTACATTCTTCTCCATTCTCCTCCATTCTCTCGACTGGCGCTTACAAAAATTAAGCCTCTATCTTTACTCTCACTATGAGCCGCAATATTGCGAGGGGCTTTCAGAGTGCCTCTGCTGCCTTGATTCGATTTACCCGGAGCCCCTCTTGAAGAGATGGTGACCACCAATGGCGCCATTGAGGGCCCTATTTGGATGGATGCAACAAGAACAGTCTGCAGTTTAATTGAGAAAGCTGTAAGCTTATTAATTACAGGTATAGAATGGCTGGGGCTGCTTCTTCTAGATTCTATAGATTACTGCTGCAAATATTTAGTATAATTTAATATCTACCAGAATAAAACTTGGAAATTTCTTGCTTCTCGCGATAGAAATGAGAAGGCTGATCTTCCAGGCTTTATTGCTAGCTAGATGATTCTATGTAGAAATAAAGCGCTCCTTCTTCCATAAAGGTTTGGGAAAGGGATCCAGTTCTGGATGTTGGGAGGCTTAAGGATTTTTACTTTGTATGTGATATTTCATCTATAGTCATAATATAATATATACAGGCACACTCTATACATTTAGTAGATTAGCTTATTTCTAGTAAAATATAGAAAGTAAAGATCTGTTAATTTATAGTGCTGCTCAAAACACCAATAAATAGAGGGTATTTTATACCCACACGATCTGTCAATGGCTTTCTCACTTCCAGCTAGGGGCTGTGTACCACCCAATTTCTTCTGGCAGAGGGAATAAACACCAGTATTATTTCTCCTTTGCTTTATCTGCATATTGCCTGTTTTCAATCTCTGTGATCCAAAATCGGAGTCCCAATGTACAAGTCTTCAAGATACCCTAGCAATCGGTTTGCTTCTCTAAACTGGCTAGCCTCAAAGCGACCACTGCTCTCTACCTCTTCGAACCTGTTATATTTTCTCGCCCCCAAAAGACCTGGAAGTTATCTACAACGAACAGCGATGTCCTCTTCTCAGTGGACATCTATGCCACGGAATTTTCCATCTTCTGGGTTTAAGTTACTGGACTCATCCTTACGCATTGAAGAAGAGACTTTACCTACATATCACGCCCAAAAATATTATCCAATCCAACAGGGAGAAGTGCTCAACAATCGATATCAGGTATTAGCTAAATTAGGCTATGGAGTCACGTCCACTGTATGGTTTGATCGCGACTTGGTGTAAGTACATCTAATTAACTATGCTTTTTTTCAGGATTTTATTAATAATGCAATGCAGGAATTCCAGCTATGTTGCTTTGAAAATATACATGACAGGCGAGAAAAGAGAGGATGAACTGAATATCTATCATCATTTGAATTCAATGGAGTCCGAACATCCAGGTAAAAGATTTATTCGAAAATTATTCGATCATTTTTTTTTATCACAGGTCCCCATGGTCAACATATCTGTCTTGTTCATGAACCTTTAGGGATAAGTGCAAGTGAGCTGCTAGAATGGATTCCTGGGAAAGCAGTGACTCTTGAGGATATGAAAGTCTGTATCCGACAGTTACTGGTTGTATTGGACTTCTTACATTCTGTAGCTGGTGTGATCCACACAAGGCATGTATTACTTTCCTATCTAACGATTTTGAGAGGCTGACTTGCATAGATCTTCAACTTAAGAACTTGCTTCTTCCCACACCAAAGCCAGAGGCGCTTTCTAGTTTTGAGGAAGAGGAGATAAGAATGCCATCAGCACGAAAGGTGCTTCAAGACCGTACAATCTACATGTCCTCCCGCTTCTCTCCTGGAGACGGACTGCCACTTCTCAGTGATTTTGGCGAAGCTCGACTTAGCAATGAGAAGCATAACGAAGATATTATGCCAAATCCTTACAGGGCACCTGAAGTGATTCTAAGGGCAAGCTGGGATTATAAGGTTGATATCTGGAATGTCGCTATGGTTGTAAGTACATTACACTCGTTAAACAGTTGTTCAGCTCGTTTAATCCGTTGGCATTGTGAGAATGCTAATCTGTATTCTGGAGCGACTCTGGCACCTGGAAAGGATTAGCCCCGATTCCTGATATTACATTCGAATCTTTAGCTGCCAACATCAGGGGTGAAGACAAGGACGGGTTCCTACAATGGATCCGACGGGCTTTGCAATGGAACCCTTCTGACCGACCGACAGCTCTGGAGCTCTTGTATGATGAGTGGTTGATGAAGGGACTTGAACAAGTGAAACAAAAAGGGGCCACTAAACCTTGATTTGCTTTTCTTTGTCTGTCTTTAGTGGAACCAGGTGTTGCTGACATATTTCTGTCCTCTGCTCAGTCAATATATTTCTTAGGGATGCTGATTACTTGTTCTGTCTATAATAGAGAGACGGAAACAGAGGCATAGATCCTAGATATGTCTACATAGTCTGGCCGAGGGGCCCTACCGAAAATACAACAAAGTTATATTACAAAAGCTATTGCTCGGATAGTACAATGCTAGTGATGCCTAGCACTAGACATTACATAGAAGTCACTAGCTCCTACTATACCTCACAGTGGCTCTTCTGATAACTGTGATCTCTATCCATGGAAAACACGGGGCATAATCATAGAATAGTCAAATTTTGACTTATGAAAGGAAGTCACCTTGACTTATACTACGTGCAGCACCTAATCTCTTGATTTTATTTCCAATCAATTATCACTTCCAGACTCGTTACAAGTAACGGAATGAGCTCCCAAAATCCCTTCAAATAGTTATAGAAAGGCCGGACCAGCCCAGCCTGCGCCCCCACCACGCAGGAAAAGCAACCTAGACGCAAGTATAGAGAATACAGACAACATATACGCAGTACAGGATAAGGACAGAAAATAGATTCTTCCTTATTATAAATCCTGCTAAATGGTTGCTAAGTGAGCAAAAACATACAACAGCCGGGATTCGCATGTGGTCACCCACCATACTACTAACCGGCCGGCGTGTGGCTTAAGTACGGCTGAGCGGACGGGAAGCCCTGTTTTCCACACCCTGTGGTCGTATGTACTCTTTAGTAACAGAGTAGGAATTATATAGGAGAGCAGATTTAGCAAATAAGAGTGGTCTTGACAGCAGGCTCTTGTTTATAAACAGACTTTTATGCATCTATAGATGTTATAGAGAATCCATCAAGTATCCATCCAGATCTGGACCTCGAAAACAGGGCTTCCCGTCCGCTCAGTCGTACTTAAGCCACACGCACCCTGTGTAGCTCCAGGGCCCAAAAACCGTGGATTGACCTATGTTACAGTAGGATGGATATTGGTTAGCAAGACCTGTAAAACAGCTGCCACATTACCATTGCTTGATAAAATGGAACATCCATAAACAGATTATAGGGCGTAAATCAAATTCGGTTCTGTACTAGGTCTGCCTTGGGCGTGGCCAGGATCTTGATGTGATCATTTGGTTTGACCAGCTCCTTGAAGCCCTTCTCTACGATATCATCTAGCAAAACGCGTCTGGAAATCATCTTCTCGACACCTTCAAACTGTCCTGTTCGCAAGTCAGTACAGTACCAGCACAAAAATGAAAAAAAAAAGGGAATATCTCTGTTTCAACTGACCCTCAACAAACGCAGCCACTGTTTGCTTGAAGTCCTCTTGGTCATACGCCATCGAGCATTTATACGTAAGTTCCTTTCGCATAAAGGGTCCGAGGGGGAATGTAATCTGCACCAGCACACCTCAAGTCAGCAACTCAATCTACCACTGGCTACTGCCCATGATGAGATGAGGGAAAAAAAAATGCAATACTTGCCTTCGTCTTCGGTATAGCCAAGTTGACATAAACTCCCCACAAACGAAGACTATCACATCCAGCATCAAGCCCAGGCTGAGATCCCGCACAGTCAAAAACAACCCCGACACCACCGCTCCCAGTGACCTCTCTACATCTGGACGCAACATCCACCTCGGTCGGATCCAAAACACCCCGCACGAGACTGGTACATCGCTGTAGGAACTCCCTCCTTGCTCGCGAGGGCTCCGAGACAAGAACCGTCCGCACACCCCAGGCCCTCAACACGAACGTAGTCGCTACACCCACCGGCCCAGCACCGATAACTAGAGCCGGGACGCCGCTGAGCTCGTCTGCGCCGATGACAGTGGAGGAAAGCCTTACCGCGTGCCATGCAACAGCGAGCGGCTCGATCAGCGCCGCAGCCGCTAGATCGACATTCTCAGGGAGCATATGGATCATTGATTCCGGGACGGCGATTATCTCAGAGAGTCCGCCGCCTCCGCCGGAGAGGCCTAGGAAGCCGATCCGCTCGCAGCAGTTTGTCGTGGACTGTATGCAGGATGTGCACGATGAACAGTAGAAGCGGGGGTCGACTACGACGGCTTGACCTTTAGATAGGGAGGTCGAGGTCGAGGTCGACGGAAGGTGGATGATTCGACCGGCGAGTTCGTGGCCCATCGTGACGGGGAGTGTTTCGCCTGTTAACTTGTGCGGGCCGGTCCTTGCGTTGGGGACAACGAAGGGTCCTGGGCGATGTTGGTATTAGAAGCATCACTAATAGAAAGAGATAAGACAGTTACATACCGAAGAGATACTCATTGAGATCACTCCCGCAGATTCCGCACCATTCTACAGCGACGAGGACTTTGTCGTCGGAGGGCTGGGGAGGAGGTATATCCTCAACACGGATATCACCAGCGTTGTAGAACCGCACTGCCTTCATGGTGGATTCTTGTGGGTGATGTAGGCAGTTGAAGAAATCAAGTCCAATTAAGATGGATGTGATGCTTTCTTTGTCCCTAGCAGGTCCACGGGTGTTGGGTGTCAGCCTTGCAAGCTTCCCCTCACCCATGCCTTTATACTTCAAGACACGCATCAGGCCTTGGCTTGGCTAATATATCTCATGTTTTTAAGATATTTGAAGCATTTAAAGATGATATTATTCCATTGGTTATGTGAGGCAGTATCCACGGGTGGCTGCCGGCATCGCGCATATACAGATACAGCTGTTCAGGATTTGTAGACGACTGTCTGCTCTATTGATTACATTGAACCAGTCTCTTGATGAGTTCAAACACCCAGGTACACCTATACTACCTACCTAGGTAGGTAGGTAGTGACTGTCTGTATACAAGAAGTCGTCGGGGACGAAGACCTGAACCAAGGAATTCCCAAAGAGGAAAGGCCGAGAATCAAAAGACGCTAGTTATCACATGACATGGCCTAACCCAATAAAGGCTAGCGCACAGCCAAGCTCCAGAAAAATAAACTGAAATTTCCACCGCTGAACAAAATTCCTTCTCTTCTCTTTTCTCTCCTTAACTCCTCGCTCAAAGAATCGCGTTCAAAGCTTACGCACAGAGAATATATTCTCTCCTCTCCCTCCATCTGGAGATAGAGGTCGCTTTGGAGAAAGTCCCCGGACACCCTGTCTGGATATTTTCCTGGTCAGGCAATGCGGAAACGCGCCGCCATAGAAGCAGTTTGATAGCGGCTTACTGCCCTATTCCCTCCCGGTATCTCGAATCCATACCCGACGCCTATATGGTGGAATCAATGGCGGTATGGCTGGGTGCCGGAGGGGGGCTCATTGGGTTGCCTTTCGTCGTGTTTGGATAGTTATGCGATTGCCTGGTTTCTTTCAAGGAGCCAGGTAACTCAATGGGGCTCATTCTTGAGGCGAGGAGTTCATTTTTCATCCTTTTTCTTTTACACGGGTCTGTAGCTTATGGAAAGCGGTGATGGTCCTTTCTGGATTGCTGTCACAGAAGCTCTGTCGAAGGAGCCGGACTCTCTAACTACACACGACTGGAGAGGATGCTTAACCGCTTCAATGATGCTGGTTCGCATGATGATATACCAATCATAGAGTCAAGCCCTGAGACTCCTACTACGGTATGGGGTTGTTGACGATTAACGATTGTTTTCAATATCTGACGAACATCACTTCATATTCTCGTGTCCATCATTTCATTATATTATATAGAAAAAAATATTGTTTTGGTTTAATTCCACGAAGACAGCCTGGTTTTCCCCCCACCCCATCTATTTTATAACTGTTCATCCCACAACCTAGACTCCTCTTTTGTAAAATCATTCATGGATCAAGTGATCAGGAACCCATCCCAAATCATTGCACCTTTTTAGCCGTAGCAGGGCCAGGCGTAGTCATCCTCTCCCGGATATGCAAAATCACCGCCGTGACGATCTCTGCAACAACCGTAATCGCCGTCGCACAAACACTGTTCCACACCTGGACGCTGACCGCACCATGGGGAGCACGCGGGAACGCCAACACCCATTCCACGTAGTAAGGCAACCAACCGCCCGGGAGCGCAAAAACAGGTGTCTTGGAGTATCGAAATTGAACGAAGAATTTCAGGCCGTTTGTGCTCAGCCATCGGGCGATTTTGACGGTCCAGTCGAAGGAGCTTTTTTCCGAGGAGAGCTTGGTATCTGTGTGGAAGATGGGGGGGTTAGTTCGTCCAAGAATCTTTTTTCCCTTTTTCCTTCTTATAGAAGAAGGGTAAAATAAGTAATACAAAAAGAGGATACGTACTAAGCGCCTCGTACTCCTTCATCGCCTTGTCGTGTCGCCGCTGCAACTTGGCCCATTTTGCGAATTCATCCTGCGAGCTGGTATTGTTCATGTCCCGCTTCAACTGGACGACCTCGCGCTTTAGCTTGCTCTGTTCTCGGGCGGTTTGGGAGGTCGAAATCGGGAGTTTCAGGTATAGACTCCATAACTAGGAATCGTGCATTAGGCATACTTGTCTTGTGTGTTGTGCTGCATGAGAGGGCAGAAGACGTACCAGGTTGTCAATTGTAGCCGCGCCGATGGTATTGACCAGGAAAATGGCGACGTGAATGAAGAAGACGGTCCAAATGAGGGACAACATGGCTGTGGAGGATCGCTGTGGTCGTGGGACGAGGTTTTGAATAGTGAGTTTGTGGGAGAACAGGCCACAGACTCACTTCCACTGGAGTTGTGGGGTTTGACCTCCAAGCAGTCGCAAGACGAGCGCAGAGAGAGTCCACAGATTGCGGAGATCAAAGATCAAAGAGAAGCTCCACAATCTAATTTCAAGATAAGAGGAATCTTGAGCTTGAGCGAAGCAGCAAAGGAGAAATGACGTTGTCACATTTGACCACGGAGTTGCTTTTGACTGTCGGCTGGCGGCGTTTCTGATCTCCGGTCTTCAGCGGGGGACCTCTTAACTGCCTACCTAAGTACTACTACTACAAACTTGACAACCGCACTTCATCGAGTCATGCTGCGAGATTGAGCGGCTCTCAATGCCATCCGAATGTCCGCCGCAGACAGCTGCCTTCCGAGATCTTTCCCAGATCTTCGCGACCAGAGATGGCCGTGTCCTTGAGATCGAGATCCTCCCACCGGCACTTGGTCCGTTCCTCCAAGATGGACTCTCAATCGGAATCACGAAGAAACATCTCGTTCAAGCCTTTGTAACAGCAAGGAGGGTATTTTTCGACGCTCAAAAAGCCACATCTGCAAAACCTCACAGGGAGGACTTAGCTCAGACACCCGCCAAACAGGCACGCACAGACGAGGTAGATGCTGCTGCTACTACACTCGCGATTGCCTCAGAGATCATCCTCCTCTTCGACTGCGAACATCTCACAGCATGTAACTGGAGAAAGACGCGCCTGGCCACTCTCCTCCAAACCTACGCAGAAAATGACATGGACATGGACATGGTCAACCATGCCCTCGACACGGAGCTGTCCCTGATGACGACCTATCTCTGCTCCCCCCTGCACCGTCACACCAAATCCCCAACGCTCTGGCAGCATCGTCTCTGGGTGCTCACGCACCGTACCAAATTACAAAACCCGGGCCCGAAAGTCATCCAGGACCTTCTCCAAACCGAACTAAGTACTGTCCTGCGTGCGGGCGAGTTGCATCCTAGGAACTACTATGCGTTCAGCTACATGCGACAAGTCCACCACTTGCTCGCTGAATGCAGCCGCCAGGGAACGGAGTGTCAAGCCGCTTTCTTGGCTGGGTGTATTCTCGACGCTACTGTAGACTGGTGTCTAGCCCATCCGACTGATACATCAGGGCTGATGTTTCTGTTCTATCTACTAGAAGCTGTTCCGGACGAGAAAAGTCGTCTTGACACGGTTGGTAAGATAGCACAGTTTGCCATGGATATCGGCTGGGAGGGCCAGGGTATGTGGACTTTTGTGGATTTGAGTGTTCGGCGGTTTAATTTGCTAGATGCACTCGGTGAAGCCGCACAAGGATATCCGTGGGATGTCTTAGTCGATGATGCCCTACTAGAAAGGTTGAAACACAGCCGCAGCAATGCAGGGCCCACGTGGACGGTATGGCTAGATAGAGCGCGAGGTTTCTGGGCTGATACTCGATCGAATGCGAGGGCCGTCTAACCGCAACTCATTTTCAACATTTTTAAGAAATGTACAGGGAGAAAGATAAACGCTGCAAGATTGAGTTAAAACGCCTCGCTAACAAATCAGAGGTTACTATAGCTCATCATCGTAAGTAGTAAAATGCGCCGATGACTCCGTGTTGTCCACCACCCTCGCTCTACCCACCCTCATCCAAGTAGATACCCGGCACCGTCTCCACGCAACCCTCCATTTTGGCCCGTAAGGTTGTGTCTATCTGCTCCCAAAGAGACTTTTCTTTCCAGGGGGGGCATATGCGATCCCCAAAAACCATATATAACCGATTAATCCACTTGGGAGGGCCACGTAGCGGAAAGTAGCGCAGGAAGAGTTCAACGTATAGAACTGGGTAGGTAGAATCTATATACACTCCCCGCGAAGATGGAAGTATACAAGGAAGTCGAGAGGGCGGCCTTTATTTATTTTTACCCCCGCCTGCACCTTCGGCAGCTTTGCGCGCGTCGGCTATAAAAGAAAGAAAGGTTCAAGTTAGCGCTGATAAGCATGATATGCCACTTAATGCAGGTATTCAAAAAAAAAAAAAAAAAAAAGGCAGTCGTAAATAAAAGAAATATTTCTTTCATTTGTTGTATTTGTGGTTGGAGGTGGGAGAAAGGCTTACCCTTGGCCTGTTTGTCACGCATCTTCTGGGCGTCGCTCTCCTTCTTGCGCTGGAATTCGGATCCGGTCATCGAGGTCGCGTTTTTCTATTTAGATGATTAGGGGATTAGTTAGCTGGTCCAACGTTCCGGTAGCTGGTTATCAAGAGGGATCATGTATCCGATGTCTTTTCTTGTCACGTCTTGTTGAGGAAAAAGAAAAGGGAAAAACGAAAAGAAAAGAAAAGCAATGCAAAAAAAGAAAGAAAGCAAGAAATCCCACCTTTTTCGCCAGCTCCTTCTGGTTCTTCTCGCGATCTCTATCTCTCTGGTTTCCACGAGTCATTTTGATCCGGGACGCCTTTGTTTCTTCGATCGTGCCAGGCTTTGATTTGAATGGGGTGGTCGTAGAGGTAGTTGAAGAGTGGAAGTTCTGCTTTGTATGGGTTGGTTTGATTGGAGAGGCTTTTTTCTTAGCAAAATCCGCAGCCGCTAAAACGCCTGCTAAATAAATCCTTTTTACTGGCTCTGTATCCTTTCTAATGCACCACAGGAGGTATTAGGGATTTTACTTTTGTGGTGTGCGAGGATGGAGACAATCCCCATATTGACACTTATTCTTTGGATTTTTTTGGAGTCTTCGACCTGGATTTATATATCGGGTTAACAGTAGTGGAACTGTAAGGTATCGGATCTATGTCATTGACGAGGGCTCATGGAAGAGTAAAAAGTAATTAGAAGAATGTATGGTGAGATGTACACTCGAACTGTGGACTTGCATTGAACATTATCGCAAAGTTTCAAGCTTTTTTGTTATAGACTCTGTGACGAGATGGACACATTTAGACACCGTATACTCCATGTAATCAATTCAGCCCTATGCGAGGAAACTCTTTATACTATACGAGATACAAAAGCAAAATAAACATATTTATGCCTTAGCCTTTGACTTTGACTTTGTCTTCTTGGGCTTCGTTGCAGGTGAAACAGCAGCAGCAGCTTCTTTGGCTGGCTTGGGCGATGCCTTCACACTCTTTGGTGTCTCCTCTGTAGCAGCAGACTCTGCTCCCTTCTTTTTTCCCTTTTTCGACTTCTTTGGGGTATCATCAGCTTTCTTCTCTGGCTCTGCCTCTGTAGGCACAGGGTCCGAAACTGGGGCCTCGATGGCCTTGGTTTGTTCGCTCTCCTCAATAGCCTTGGTCTGTTCGCCCTCCTCGATAGCCTTGGGCACGCGAACAGGGAGATCATCCACGCTCTTCAATTCAGGGAGCTCATACTGGTACCCCAGCTCCTTAAGCTTCTTTGCCTTCGCATTACGTCTGCTTTGTTCCTGGAGGATACTCTTGGCCCACTTTTCGCGCGTCTTGCCCTTGTTCAGGCGCTTCCGCTCGATTCGGTTCCATGGCGTTTGCTTGAAGCGTCGGTTGGCTCCCTTCCAGAGCTCAGGGTGAACCTGCTCCGCCGGCACATGCTTACACTTCAGGATGTGGCCGTACATCAGATAGTTGTCCATTGTTGCGGCGACGATCTTGGCGACAGAGTTCGAGGCGAATTCAATGAAGGCATAGTGCTTCGAGCGGCCCGTGAGACGGTTCCGCGAGAGACGCAGGCGGGTGATGTCTCCGAATTGCGAGAAATATGCGCGCATCTGGTGTTCGTAAAAACCGTGAGGGATACGGCTGAAGTGATGTTAGATATAGAGGTTCATAGATACGTAATCAGAGAGAGAGACTCACCCAACGTAAACGACTCCCGGTTGCTCTGGGGCATCCGACTTCTGCTGCTTCTGCATCTTCAGAATCTTCCGCTTAGATTTCTTCGAGTCGGGGATCTTGGGGACAGGGGCCTCGGGATCGAAGCCCTCGTCTGCGGAGTCGTCCTCGTCACCACTACTCTCGAACCCTCGGATCAGCGCAGCGGTCTGGTCATCCTCCTCATCGTCCTCATCGTTTCGGTCCTCAATATCACTAGCAGCGGATGCTTCTTCATCTTCGGAGTCGCTAGCCACGATCTCTACTTTCTGTGCCTTTTTGCTGGATTTTGTGGGCTTTTCCTTTGGAGCTGGGACGGCGGTGCCATCCTCTTGCTTGGACTTCTTGCTGCTCGGCTTACTCTTCGTGCTCTTCTCAGCTACGGGCTTCTTTGTAGGAGCGGCCTCGACCTCAGCCCCATTGTCCTCCTCGTCGTCACTGAGAAAATCGGCTGCGCGCTTGCGAGGCTTGATCGGTCTAGGAGCATCGCCATTGGCTTTCGGCTTCGACGCGGACTTTTCCTTCACAGCTGCACCACTGGTCTTGCCCTTCTTAAGAATAGACTTGGGTTCTTCTTCAGTGGGTTGCTTGGCAGCCTTAGCCTCGACTTTCTTGGTCTTTTTCGCGGGCGAGTCGACAGCGGTGGTTGAGGCCGCTATGAGTTTAGTATTAGCACATCGATATTCCAGAATTTTTTTTAAAAATACTCAAATTCAAGGACGGAAAATAATATAAATACCCTTGCGCTTCTTGTCCTTCTTATCTGGGGCCATTTTCGCAGCAACCGCAGTAGAATGAGTTCTTGTCGTCTGAAGCTCAGCGAGTGCGGGAAGTATTTTTTTCTTGAAAATAATTTTTCGTTTTTGCGCTGCAGAAAACGCCAGGCGGTGAGCCTCAGTAAATTCCGCCTTTCGTCTTGCTGCCTTCGTCGTGACACCACAAACAATAACAATAATCCGGACTATCCAGCAAATAAATCGGCTGGAGTATATGTCATGGGGAAGAAGAAAAGGGCTGGCAGAGCTCTGACGCAGGAGGAAATTTGGGATGACTCCGCCCTCGTCCAGAGCTGGGATGAAGCTGTCGAGGAGTACAGGGTACGTTTCTTTGTCGGCACGTGACTTGCATGTAACTGACTGTCGTGATAAAATAATAGCTCTACCACAGCATCCACGCGAAGGGGGAGAATGTTGAGGATGTTCTGAGAGAGGCTGAAGAGAAGGCCGAAGCTGAGGCGGCTGCTGAGGCTGCTCGAACTCAGGCTCAGGCTCAAGTTCCAGATGAAAAGGATGACGATGACATGGCGGACGCTGATGCCGTTGAGCCTGTTGTATCCGAGCCGCATCCAGTTCAGCCGGTTTGTTTGTCTGCTTCTTCCCTTTTATTCTTTCAGTGTGCTGATATTCTTCTAGACATCACAGGGGTCAGCTGAGTCGTCTGGCCAACAATCAAAGGAAGGAAACGTACTGACCGGAGCGCCTCCTATGCCGCATCCTGTACTGAATCAAGGTAGAACACCTCCAACTCTGCTGGCCCTAGTTTGAGCGGTAGTCCAGATACTGATTATTCCTACAGTTCAAGATGAGAGTTTAAAAAACTTGATGATGTCCTGGTATTTTGCAGGATATTACACTGGTCTCTATGAGGGACAGCAGCGCGGAAAACCAGAACGATAAGAGGCCATGGTCGTCTTTGGAACACCATCTTTTCAGACCATGAAGCAATATACCCAACTGTCTCAAGAAACCCTCCAGTACCTACCCTCCGGTAAATTTAGTCGGGAACCTGTTTGCTTGTTTCACGACGCTGCAGCAAACGCATTGGCTGGAAAGAACCCTGACTAGCCATGAAGCGTCTGGAGAATTTCTATGGACATATCAATCATAATCTCCTTCACTTGACATGATTCTATGTGATGTGAATACTTCATCCGCAGCTTTTAGGATATTCTTTAAGTATATTTTAATCCATTTATTCTCTAAGGCACTATTCTAGAGAGAGACTAATGTTCCATATAAATTCACTATATCTACTACTATCTTAAGACTACATAGCGTTCCTTTTTTTCATCGACTAAGCAGACAATTCACCATTATCATGATATATGTCTGGATCGATATTCAACTACCTTTCATCAAACAGAACCCCGTCGCCATATGAAACAAGAAAAGGATGAATGCACTGACTCTCAATCATCTCCTTCTCTCGCTTAAGGACCAGAACTCCTTTCAACACGCCTATTTAAGGACCCTCCCCTCCCACTCTTCTTCCCCCTCTTCCTCTTCCCTTCTTATCCTTCTTCGTCAATATATTCGGACTTCAATATCATATCTCTTACCTCTTATAAATGTGAGCTTTATATATCATATTATGTCTCTATTATGTCCCTAGTGGTACTTTCATTCCAACCTTCATCGAATTGGTCAACACATCCCACTGAGCCAGAGAACCAAATACGAGTCTCTGCAAATAAAGGGTCATCACACGGCCAATCTTATATGTCGTCTTCGTTTTATTCAGTATGTTTTTTTCTTTATTCCCTCCTTGAAACCCCCTATGTCGCAACAACCCCCCTCAAGTACGGCAACTTCCGAAGTACCGAAGGAAACACACCACTCCCTTTACGTCGAAATCCAGACTTAACATGTCCTAGAGGTAAGTCCCTTTCAGATATCTTCTTTCCTTCATATTCCTAGTTGTCTACATGAAGGAATTGCAACAAACTCCATCACATTACACATTTTCAATAGAAGTTGACTGATTCTGGATCTCAAGCTGGATGACCAGGCTTATTTGCACTCTTCTCTTTACCACTCTAGCTATAAACCCATCTCGAATGCAGCCCAATTTCCGGCAACGTCGACAATGCGTGTTGGCCCTGCGGCCATCAACCTCCATGGGAATAATGTGCATCATTACTCCTTCGGAGTATGGGCCGGTTCATGCTCTGTCGTGACTTACATTACAGAATTCTTCCGGTAATGACTTTCTCTTCATTTTATTTTCGCAGCCCCCATCCCCTCCTCCATCCCTGCCCCTCCCCAAATCTCTCCCTCGCTCCTTAGATCCCTTCCCGTCAATCTACTTACCACTTGAAGCCCTTCCAGGTTGCGAAGAAAGCTCGGTATATGGAGCCTCCAAGGGTCATCTATGGATACGATACTCCGATGAATGAAGGTTGGAAACCTAGGGTTTCGGATGATTCAACGATCTAGTTAATTTCTGATAATAGAGCGTTTTCTCGGGGTCGGAGACTTCTTCCGGTTTTACCTACGACATCTCGACCCGCCCAACCTACATCCGAGCCACGAAGTGAAGATATAAGACCTAGCGTGGAGGAAAAATCTAGGCAGGGAATGCAGAGTTTTGATGAGGTTATTGGACGTTTTGATAGGAAGTCATCGGCGGTTGATAATATTCCGATATTACGACCTACACGGCGCACTCCGGAGGTTGAATATCAATATTCTGCGCCGATACAAAATGTCAGATGATGAGGTCATTGGATACACTATCCTAGAAAACAACGTTCCTTTTCTCGTTTTGCACGATATTCAAGCTCAAATGACCAATATGGCTACTATCCCGATGGACCTCCTGCATCGCTGATTGGGTCATGTATCGATCAAACAGTTGAAAGATCCCTCAGAGTGAGAAGGATTACCGGTCCTGCATCGCAAACTATTTCCGTCCCCTTTTTTCTATTGCTATTTGACTGCTTTTTCTTTTCGTTCAACGAAGGTTTTTGGTCGTGGATACAAAAGGCATATCCTCACACTATCTCAGGAGACCGTGGATACCATCAGTGCAGCGTCTCAGGACATGTGGTAAGAGTTAGTACTAACACTTACATTCAGGATTCGTGAAGAAAAGAAGTTACTAACTTCTCCCCAGCAAAACATGTGAACAATCTTCCTTGTCGCCTCGACACGTACACCATGATGCCTCGTCGAGTACGTGATCGCGATGCTAACTCTACAACTGTCTATCTCAAACCCTTTTTTTGCATCAAGTGCCTCCGCACGAATGCCAAGAATTTTGATGTGGACAGCGAGGTGACCCTGACGATCTCATGCCTGTTCGAATTTCCATGCCGCTCTTCTCGGGAGCCAACAAAGGCCTCAAGTCTGACCATCTTTATTTCTGTTACCAGTTGAAACAATAGTCAGGAGGAATATGCAATGCAGCTGTACGCATTTCTTGATCACGACCTCCAAAAACAGCCGTCCTCTCGGATGTGTGAGTTTACCATTGCATTAGAAGGGTATCTAGACGCCAAATTAGGCATGGTACAGTAATTTATCACGTCAACATACTCATGCCGTTGCAGATAACGCTGATATTCTGGACTCAGATTCCGATCTGGGGGACCTGCCGGATCCGGACACGCGACCCGCCAGCAGTGCAGAACTCGAGAAAGCAAAAAGAGGGGAATGTGGATGCCGCGGAATTCCCGCTGGATGTATTCGCGACATCACCTCAGGAAAGAAGCTAAAAAGTTGCCAGGTTGCCGCACTACTGGGGAGAGTCGGGGATGCCGTGTCTGGATTGGTGTATTTGTGTTATGCTCACGCAAAAATGATGGGATCAAAATTGGGAATGTACGTCGGGCCTGAACCGTTCGATGCTACTTATAAGACTATGCTATCTGTACGACCGCCGCGACGAAATCGGAAACATGAAAGCATCTGAAACACACCATTCATGATTTCGCAAGGGGGATTGACCGGCCCGTCCTGAAGATGCATTGGGCATCTTCAAATTTGCACTATCAAGAATCCCACTGGCACGGAACAGCAGGCACACTGACAGTTGACTGGATACTTATGTCACCCTCCGCCCGAACGCGTCGCTGAATGGAACAATATTACTGCAAGCATGGAACAATGATGGAAGTATTGTTATCCCAGGCCTCATGGAGTGGTGGAGAAACCCGGTGAATGAATCCACTACACTACTGGATGATATCTTCCGGGAATTCGATCTTTATATGCATCATCAGCGAGAAATCGGCGGTCACCCGAATTTGGGGTGGCTAAGGTCCATGTTGAGACCCGAAGTCATCCTCACTATCTATGCTTGCTTCTTTGTCCTCCGCTAAATCCTGGGCTCTCCTCATGGACACTATACACGAGAAACCCGATATATTACATAACATTCTGACCGGAATGGCTATATTTTTCTAGGCTCCTGGTCAGTGAAGAAGCCACCTCCATTTCAATTGTCGCCAATGCTCGTCTGACTTGTGCACCACGCATAAGTCTGAATTGGCTGTCTAGGTGGATTTCTAGTGCGATGGCCCCGTTATCAGATCATTGGACCTTCGCATACAGCGTCTGATGGAGCAAAGGCCGGTCCCGAGAAGGCTTGGGATCCTAATTAGGCAGATTCTCAAGGTTTGCGAGGCCTGTTGTAGGATGGTCTCAAATGGGAATGTTTATACACTTCCGCCACCGCGCCCACCATGTGAGTTGTTACTCACCGCAATTTTATGGCCAATGTGTGTTGTATTTGACTTGGGGCTGCCCCAGCAATCAGAGCAAGTATCACTCTTCTTCGCAGTTTGCCTCCCACGAGCTAATACCCTCGCAGGACCAATCATACCATAACCCATCCACTCTTCCTTTGGAGACTTCCATGGATGTCTGAGACAGGCAACCTCCAGTTGTCGTGACAGCCGGAGCCTCGGTTAGCGCCTGTCATTGACAGCTAAAACTTGTCGGTGGCCTAAGACACAAGTGGGTTATGCAGTATCTGAACCAGTTTACCGCGGAATGTAGAATTCGGCTGCCTCAGACTTGCATTTAGCGCAGGTTTTGGACTTGGCATATTAGCTAGAATACCAGGCCTCCCATTCATGCCTTTATTAATGAAGACTTTGATATACATCGGGTATTAGTCAAGAATGGTCACAGGTACCGGCCCAAGTCTGAAAGCGCCGGCTGCCGTTCTACCAATGTACATCTGCTGCCAAGGTCTAGTCCTTCGTAGACATAGTGGACATAGAGGCATGGTTTTCGTCACTCGGGATGCTAGCAGTTCGCTTCATTCACCCTGTTGTTCGCCTTGTTGGAATAGGGTTCTTTGTACATGGTTTTCCCATGTACAGACCCCTACGCAGCATCGAATGAAAGTGCACCTCGAACTCTTGACGGGAATAAGAGAAGAGTAGCTTTGCGTAGAGTCGCTTATTCTTGGTATCTCATTGACATAATGAGGGACAACGCTAGGTTTAGTCGCAGACTAGGAAGAAGAGTTCCCTTCCATGACTGGAGTAGAAAACAGAATGGCACACCAGTCAAGTGTGGCTGAGTCTTCTGTCTGTCTTATTCATTACTAAATTGCTCTTAGATAAAGATTCTTTCAAGGCTATTATCTAAATAGCACAAATCCTTAGAGCAGGGCAGCCCTAGCAATATTACAAGTCTATTCAAACAAGAGGTATGAATAGACCAGGGCAGAGATTGAAAGGCAGAGGCGGAAATGATGTGACTGCAAGAGGCCCTTGATGACCTTCTTAAAGTCAGCTTAGAATGATATTGCCATGTATCAGCCATTCGCTCATCACTACTAGGAGTACCACAAGAATGCCATCCTACAAGCAATACTTAGATATATCGAACACACTCCAAATTGATAAATTCAACCATCTAACAGCACTCTATCAAACCCAACCCACCCCCCTTAACACAACACATTACAAATAAACCCCCCATATCTTTTACACTTGATGACACTTCATGTTCAGTAAAGGGAAAGAAAGAAAGGAAGAAAAATCTACAAAATCCCACCTCCACTCAACAACCCACCCACAAGCGGCAACCCAGAAAGCGGATCATTCTCAACAACATGAGACGGACTCGGCGCCGCCTGCGCCCCAGACCCAGTCGAGGTCTTCAACTCCTCACCCGGGACAGCCGAGGGAGAAGGCGAAGCAGATGGCACTGCGACAGAGGAGGGCTTGGACGCCTGTTCCTCGTCTTCGCCGTCATCCGTGCTCGACGGCGTGACTCCGAATTGGTCGGCGCCCGGGAATGTGGCCTCGCTGTTTGGGATCATGGGTTTGGGGGACTTGTTGCCGACGTCGTTGTGCTCGGAGGCGGAGGCGGAGTCGGAGTCGGAGTTGGTTTTGTACATGTCCTCCATTTGGTGGAGGAGGTCTGTGGCTGTCTGTTTAGGTTGTTAGCTTTTTATGTCCTCTTCTTTTTCGTCTTTGTATACTGGGGGAGAAGAGGGGAGGGGGTGGGTGGGTACCTGGAGAGAGCCGGTCGTCGCCTTTGATGTCGCGTCTGGGGTTATTCCCGTGTTTTCCATGCCGGGGGTTGTGACTGGTGCGGCGACGGCCAGGAGGGCCAGGTTCAGGCAGAGGGCGAGGAAGGAGAGACGAGGCATTTTGCTTGTGCTTTTGGATTGTTGTCTTGGACTGGACTGGAAATAGAAAGAATTGGAGGGTGGATGGTGGGCAAAGGAGCGGACAGGCGAGGAGAGCCAAGGTAGAGAGAGTAACAGGTGTGAGGATAGATCAGCTAGAGGTGCAAAGAAGCAGGACGTGTCTTTATATCTATGCTGTCGCATTCCTGCGTAGGACTAGATACTACCTGGACAGCTGGATACTGGGTCGGCAGGGCGCAACGAGGGATGTCCTCATGCCTCGAGGGAATTTCAGCGTACGCCGTGCAATATTCGGGGCGTTTCGAATCGGACATAGGCATACTGAGTATTCCATATCTCGGGATGATGTACGCTTTTCTTCGAGCGGGATGGCGCGGACGAGAAATGTTTACGCAAGGGGGAGAAGCTTGGATTTCTCTCCTGGACCCTTCCTCTAGCGAACAGCGACAGCGAGGACGAGGGATCGGAGAGAGGAGAGCATTCCGGGGATCAGCCTCTGACCCTTGATTGCGCTTTCTTGTTTGATTGATCAGACTACCTACGAAGGAGGTATTTCCCTCATATAGGGAATATAGGGATCGTATATAGAAGAGAAAGGAGTAATGAATGCATTCCTACACAACCTGAAGAATAATCGCTCGTGAGAGCCCGGAATGTACCTCCTTCTGATTGACACGTACCGCGCCATTCGTTCGACAGCGGCCGCAACACGAGGGAGCGCATAAAGAAGAAAGAAACTTGGTTCTAGCTTCCAGTCTTTCTCGGCACGGTTTTGACCTCGAATATCATTGACAGACGGACGAGACTTCGATAATGCCGGATCTTCTGTAGTGACATGTCCAGATATCATGAACAGTCATAATAATATGAAGAATAACCTGTCGTTAGTCATGCTACGTGTTAGTGTTATTGTCGGGATAAGGGGAGAAGAAGACATTATCCCTTCCCCTCGAACCGCTCCATTCCAATTCGTCTTCCACGCTAGAGAACGACGGCATGTAAATCGTGTCGATCATCATCCTCTAAAAGAGTGAATGTAACCAACTTCCCTCCTTATGTGTTCGATGTGCTTGATTCGAGTGAAGTTGTACGTGATGTGTGCTCAAAGCGAACCCAACAAAACCTCGGTGGCCGGTTTTAAACCAGCCAGACGGCAGGCGATGGGATTAGAACGAGCATGTTCGGTCACTCTCGGTCTCTGATCTAAATTTGCCAACGGAATCAGCGCTCGAGGGCGTCCATCAGCAAGGGTATGTTGGAGACCTGCAATATGTTTGAGGAGAAGAAAAGAAGAGGAGAAGAAATTTGTTTTGTGTCTGAAAAATCGCGCCAAAGATTTGTGCTGCTGAGTCAGCGGGATTTCTTTTCTCCGGCCCTACCCTACCAAGGGATGAACAACACTGTCACTACACACTGTCAATAAAACTCGATGAATGAAGAACATAACATTCAATTGCGCTGGAATCTCAATGCTAATGGTATATACATACAAAAAAAGGATTAAAATTAACTAGAACCGCCCCAGAACCCGCTCCTGCGCATCCCCCAGCGCCCATGCATTACTCGCACTCTTGCTGAGAACCTGCTTGGCCTGGGCAGCCGTGAAGCCCTTCGCCTCGACTGCTGGGTTGTACCCAAGACCAGTAACCTTTCCAACAGCATCAGAGGACACGGCCTGCACGACCTTACCGTCCGCACGCTTATAGACAGTCACGACAACAGCACCCCCCAAACCCAGATTGTGCTGCAGACAGGCGTCTGTACCCGCTATCAGACGGTTGTTTGCCCAGCCACGCAGATGCCAGACCAGTTCTGCGCACTGGGCAAGGCCCGTTGCGCCGAGTGGGTGGCCCTTGGAGATGAGGCCGCCCGACGGGTTGATGACCATCTTTCCGCCGTAGGTGATGTCCCCCCTTGCGACCATTTCGTGGGCCTTGCCGGGTTCGCTGAGCTCGAGGGCATCGATGGTGATCATCTCGTTGGCGGAGAAGCAGTCGTGCAGCTCGCAGACCTTGATGTCCTTGACGTTTACGCCGGCCTCGGCGGTGGCAGCTCGGCAGGCGGCGCGTGACATGCCGAAGCCCATTAGGTCGATGGAGCTGCGGCTGTAGAGGGAGCTGTTGTCTGTGAAGAGCTGCTGGCCGGCAATCAGGATTGCCTGTTCCTTGAGATGGGGCCGGGCGTCCAGGAAGGCCTGGGAGACGATGACGGCGGCTGCGGCGCCGTCGGAGGTAGGGCAGCACTGGAGCTTGGTTAGAGGTTCGTAGATCATGGGCGCCTTCATGATCTGTTCGAGAGTGTATTCATCCTGGAACTGGGAGTAGGGGTTGCGTTTGGAATGCTCATGGTTGATGCGAGCGATTTCAGCGAAATGTTCTGGTTTTGCGCCATATCTGTTATTATTAGCACCTTGACAAAGATTAAAGAGATAGATAGATATATAGAATGTTAGTACTTCTCCATATATTCACGACCAGCATTACCAAACATCTGGGCAGCGCTTGGAGCATTGGTAACACCACGCGTCTCCGCCATCATCTTACCGAGCAGACCAGTAGGGTTGGCACGGTCTTTGTAGACCGACTGCAGAGATCCGGGGTTCATCTTCTCGAAACCAACAACGAGCACACAGTCCGCAGCACCATGCGAGACCATAGTGCGGGCCATAGCTAGACCAGTAGAACCGGTCGAGCAGTTATTGTTGACATTGTAGATAGGGATCTGGGTCAACCCGAACTGGTAGAAGACACGCTGTCCGCAGGTGCTGTCGCCGTACACGTAGCAGGCAACACCCTGATCGACATCATCGTAATTGATGTGGGCGTCCAACATGGCCTTGACGCCAGCCTCAAAGCCCAGTTCATTGTAATCGACCTTGCCTCGGGGCTTGATGAACTTGGTCATGCCCACGCCAAGGACGTAGGCTGGAGCAGCTGGTTTCTTGCCCATTGCGGAAGGGATTGTAATTCGGAATAGAATGGAACACTCAAGTATATCGAGAGTAACAAGCTCCAGTATTGGTGTTAAATATAAATCCGGCCCAGGTGGCTGTTGCTGTTATGCGGAGAAGCTTTGCGGGGACGCGGTGGCCCGTCACCGAGGTCCCGAGGATAAACACAGCTGCAGTTGGTCATTCTGCGTTGTAGAATTATTGCAGTTGCTTTAACCAGGAGGATGAAGTATTCGAGTATTCGAGTATTCGAGTTTAAGGAGTAGTTCTGATGTTCTTGCAGTGGATCATAATTCGTAGTGGTGGGTTTACAATGGAATATATAATAACTGCTGCCAGTAGATACCTAGGTACTACTAGTAAGACACTACTAGTACTTACATACTTATATAGTACCCTTGGACGAGACACCTTGAATCTCGACTCTTGAAAGACTATTTCTTCACTGATCATTGCCTTGTAAATATTACTATAAAATGTACAGGATGTAATTTTGAGGATATATGCCTCAGGCTCTACCGGACCAGGCTAGGTATGAGCCTAAGGTGTCTAAGGTTCAAGTGCATCCCAAACAGGTTAGCGCTGCCACTCTTAGTCATCCTTTCACATGCAACAGGCTGCCTTCTCCAGCCTCACTCAGCTTAGACTCAACGCTCCAGAGTATAGAATCCAACCTAATAATATACTCCACAGAGTATCATCATACTGGTACTTGCAGTCAGTGCAGATTACAGTGTAAGTACAGACTGTAGCGGGGTCGGCCGGACTGGTTTGGTCCGAAGCTGCGCCGTTGCCACGCTGTCTAGCCGGATACAGTTAGCGTCTACACAGTCGCTGTCCTGACAATCGCAGATGAAGATAAAGAATCAGACAGTTTCTGCTGTTGTATGGATATAGCTAGGATATAGTACACAGTAGTGGCATCTATATCCAGGCACGAGGAGTAAATAGTGTACCATAGTCAGAAGCCGCCCAGAGAGAAAGGAAGAAACAACTCCAAGAAGCAAGAAGCATACAGTACAGCAGCACACTGTGCAGGTAGAAGTATCATGACGACACTGAAAGCCCCTAAACCTGTTCAGTCACGCCCTCTTCTGGACGGCGGCCCACATTCTACTTCTCCTTCAGAGTCAGACCAGTAGTAGTTGTTCAGTTATTATTGCTCTTTCTGAGTTGCAACGATGCTCTTCACCTCGTTCTCTGCTGTCTGAACTTTAGTCTTCTTCTCTCTCCTCCTCCTCAACTCCTTCTTGTCGCTCCATTGAGACCCCCCAACCCCTCCATTCTCTGTCTGGGAGCTGTCTCTCTGTATGTATTTGTGTCTTTTGTCAACTTCCGTGTCTATCCCACTTGGTGAAGAGAATGGAAGGAAAAGAGAATTGTGACCTCTGTGGCTAATGCTCTTTTGGTGCTTGATTTAGGTAGCGACTGTCCATCCATATATATAGACGCATATCCTCGCCTATCCTCCTCGTCGATCGTCCTATCTGTGCCCTCTCTCGTTTTCTAGAACTCTCTTCGACCCCTTTCGATCAGGAGATTCTATCATAATAATCATAATATAAGAAATAAAAAAAAAGGGTTCGACCCGCTTCATGGACAATTGTGGGACGCCGAACGGTCTGCTCGCACGTTGAGAGACCGCTTTGCGTTCCATAGGGTTCCCCAGCCTGTCTGTTGCCAGCTGTGAATTGGATTCACTTCTGGAACTGCAACGACTAAGCGACAGATTGATTAGAACCGTCTTTCTGTTTATGCCCCAAATGGGATGCCTACCGGGATGACTCTTGACAAACACCCTGAACATGCCCCCTTTGCCCCTCCCCCCTCACAATCATCACCTGTCATAATGCCGGCAGGCAATACCTGGATTATGGATGATTCTACGCGCAACAAGCTCCTCAAGAAGTACAAAACCCAGGTGGCCTCGGCGACTTCCACGATCTGTGCCACTCTTGCTGTGGTATGTTTTCTCTGATCCTCTGCTCCTAGCTACTGCGGAGTACTTTTCCGCACATGCTAATTTTTTTTCCCTTTCAGACTCCTCTGGAGAATGTCAAAACTCGGATGCAGACGTAAGCAATTCCTCATGCATTGGTTGGCTGCATAGTGAAAAGAACTGACTTTGTCTAGGCACAATTTCCAGAATGTCTCCCAGTGTGTCCGATATTTGTGGCGTACCGAAGGGCCCCGCGGTTACGTTGCCGGTAGGCTGGATAATATTTCTTGTTGATTTGGAACCCAATAAAATTGACGAGAAATTAGGAGCTCTTCCCCCTCTGGCTAGTGTGACTGCAGTCAGGGTCGTGAACTTTTCTACCTACAATGCTGCTAAACACCGTATTTCCGACTTTATTGAGCGAATGACTGGTCATTCTCCTCTCGCGATCTACCACCAACCTGGCAGCAGCCCTACTTTTTCGACACTTTTCACCTTTACTACTGCTGGTCTTATTGCCGGGCTCATCACCTCTCCGCTTGCTTGTACGTCGAATCATCCATCATCATTTTAGATGTCCCACCAACTAACTTACTAAATAGGTCCCTTTGAACTGGCCAAAAACGTTGTTCAGACCTCCGTCTTGGTGTCCAATCGCGCACAGGCGTCCCCCGGTGCGATCACAGACCCCTCGCTACGCAACAAACCCCGTCTCGGAACCATTGAAGCGATCAAGCAAATCGTGCAGCGCTATGGCTTCCGCGGGCTGTACACAGGCTTCCACCTGCATGCAATGCGCGATACCCTCGGATCTGGCTTGTACTTTGCTGTCTATGAAACGGTCAAACAGGTTGCTGCGAAGGAGCTGGGCCCGGACAAGTCTCCGTTTGGCGCACCCATGATTGCCGGTGCGATCTGCAGCACTGTGCCATGGTTCTGTGTAAGTCTAGTCATTATTATTATTATTATTATTATAATCTATGTCTGTACTAACCTGCCTAGACGTATCCCCTGGATACCCGCAAGACGCGTGCTCAGAGTCTGTTGCTGGGCAAGTCGAAGGAAATCGGAGAGGCGTCTGCGGCGGTTGCAAAATCCAGCATGTACAAAGGACTGTCGATTATTCTGATTCGCACTGGTGTGAACAACATGATTCTGCTGAGTATTTTCGAGTACATCAAAATGCAGATCAATGAGCTGGACGACTAGGATGGGCAAGACGGTTAAGACGAGTGCTATGGGTTTCTTTTTTCGTTGGTGTTACGGTTGGCGCATGGTTCCTGGGGATGTATTGTGATTCGTACATAGTAGCCGACTACTAGTTGCAGATAAGTTGAATATCGGAGTCAGAGCATAGAGTCCAACGTTTAGGTATAGCATTTCTGTAGTATCGTAGTTTCGTAGTATCGTAGTAATCTGCATTGGACACCTCAGGCACTCATGCCCCACGTGCGGATGTTTTCACCTCAACCCGAACTCCCAACGAGCTTCACAGCTCACTAATCTCGACGCCATGGCATCGTACGTCCCCAGTTCTTCCGTTTTTCCTCTTAGAGTCGCTGTACTGACTAGAGCAGCAACATTCTTCAGATCCCGTTCCGGCGCTCGCACACCGTCTCGCTGTCGGATGCCATAACGCAGTACATCTCGTCCAAATATGACCAGCGCCCAGACATGTTCGCTGACGACCTCCTGATCATCGACCGGCTTCGTAACGAAGCAGTCTACGTCCAGGAGGCCCATGTCAGCGGGGTCAGCCGGCTGGTCACCTATGCGGCGCAGCTCAAATGGCTTGGGGGGAAGTTTCCGGTGGATGTACGTTGCCTACCTGTCTGAGGATGGTGCTAGTACTGACTAGATAGGTGGGGGTTGAATTTCCCTGGTACCCAGCATTTGGGCTGAATACGTCGCGACCTGGTATCTCGTCTTCTTCTTCTTCTTCTTCTTCTTCTTCTTCTCAAGCGTGACTGAAGCTAAGTGAAATAGTCTCGCAGAACAACATCCGCTTCGAACTCGCAAACATCGTCTTCAACCTTGCCGCACTTTACTCGCAGCTCGCCTTCTCGCTGAACCGCACCACAACAGACGGCCTCAAACAGGCTTGTAACTACTTTTGTCAGGCCGGCGGGGTGCTCGCGCACCTCCGCACCGACATCCTTCCGGACATGCGCATCGCGCCACCAGAAGACATGGACGAGATGACCCTACAAAGCCTGGAGCGGCTTCTCCTCGCCCAGGCGCAGGAGTGTTTCTGGCAGAAGGCAGTGAAGGATGGACTGAAGGATGCGTCGATTGCGCGGCTGGCGGCCCAGGTATCCGATTTCTACGCCGAGGCCTGCGAGCTCGCGGTCAAATCCAACGCCATTAGCCCCGAGTGGATCCACCACATGACGGCGAAGCAGTACCATTTCGCCGCGGCAGCGCAGTACCGCCAGTCGCTGGATTGTCTAGAGAAGCGGAAGTATGGCGAGGAGGTGGCGCGGCTGCGCGACGCGGAGGCCTGTGTGAATGATGCGCTCAAGGAGTCGCGGTGGATTAACCGCACTGTTCTGGGGGATCTGCAGGGGCTGAAAACGCGGGTGACGGAGGATCTCAAGCGTGCAGAGAAGGATAACGATGTGATTTATTTGAACCCGGTGCCGCCCAAGTCGGAGCTCAAGCTGATCGACCGGGCGTCGATGGTGGCTGCAAAGGCGCCGGCGCAGGTGACGGATGCGATCTCAATGCTGGGCGAGAAGGGTCCCTTGGGGCAGCCGTTGTTTTCGAAGCTGGTGCCTTATGCGGTGCATATTGCGGCGAGCATCTATTCGGACCGACGGGATAGGCTGGTCAACGAGACTATCGGAGAGTTGGAGACGATGACAGACCGACTACGCGAGTATGTTATTTTTTTTTTTTTTTTTATCGTAAACGTGTTTTACTGGCGTGTCGAGGAAAAATGCTAATAAAATAATTACAGTCTACTCTCCTCGCTCAACCTACCGGGCTCACTACAGGCCCTGGAGAAACCGCTCGGCCTCCCACCGACACTTGTTTCTCACGCGGAAGAAATGCGGCAGCAGGACGGACTCAACCGGTTACGCAAGTCGCTCCAGGATATCGCAAAGGTCAAAGCCAACGACTACGCCTTATACAGCGAAGGCGTAGAACTCCTCGCAGCCGAAAAGGCCGAGGACGACGCCTCGCGTCGCAAATACGGCACGGACCGATGGGCCCGGCAGTCGTCCGAAGCCGCAGCACCAAAGGTGTACACCTCGTTGACCGAGATCAAGGGCTATTTCACCTCTGCACAGAGCAGCGACAACCTAGTTGAGCAGAAGCTACGCGACTCGGAGGCCGTGTTCCGCGTGCTGACGGGCACGAACCGCGACCTGGAAGCTTACGTTCCGAGTAGCCGGCATGCAACGGTGCCGCCAGAGGTCGAGCAAGAGGTGAGTCGGCTCCGAGGCAGCCTGAGCGAGGTGAACCGACTGGAGAGCCGGCGGAAGCGCAAAGCGCAGGCGCTGCGGGAGAAGGCGCGCGGCGACGACGTCAGCCAGGCGCTGGTGACGGAGGCGGCGCGACTGGAGCGCGAGTTCCCGATGCAGGCGATCCAAGCGAGCCAGTTCGAGGAGCTGTTTGAGAGGCGGCTGCGGCGGTACGACGAGGAGAACGAGATGGTTTTGCAGGAGCAGGCGGAGCAGGACCAGATCGCGGCGCGGGTGCGCGAGGCGAACCGGGCGTTTACGCGGGCGGCGGCGGCGCACACGGGCGATGCGTCGACGCGAGGGCGCGAGAAGGCGCTGCAGGAGCTGGAGAACGGGTATCTGAAGTACAAGGAGATCATCTCGAACATTGAGGTTGGGCGGAAGTTCTACAACGATTTGGCGAAGATTGTGGGACGGTTCCGCGATGACTGCAAGGCTTTTGTGCATACGCGGCGTATGGAGGCTAGTCAGTTTGAGGGGTACGTTCTCCTTCCTCTGGGTTTCATTTTTTTTTGTGAGCTAACATGAACAGGGAAATCTCGAGTGTAACGGCGATGGCTTCGTTGAACATTGGATGGGCTCCGGCGTTACCTACGCAGAGCCTACCTACACAAAGCCTACCTCCTACACAAACAGCAACACAGCCGTTACAGGAACTAGAGCGAGAACTAGAACGAGAACGAGAAAAAGAAAACGAAATAGAAAGAGAACCTCTAACAGCCCCCCAACCAACACGAAACCCACGCGTCCCAATGACCCCAGGAATGTGGACACCAGAAATGGGCATCCGATTCCAGTGACTCAACCAAAATATAGACCGGGGTATTAGCTCATATATAACTATCATAACTATCATACCAAATGAAAATAAATTAAGACGGAACAGAAGAAGAAGGATGGGGAGGAGGAGGAGAAGAAAACGAAACCCTCCCCAAAACAGCCGCCGCCTCGGCCGCCGCCTCTCGAGCCTCAATATCCAAATCCTCCCACAAAGACAAGAACCGTAATCTATCCAACCACGCCTCCCAGCGCTCGGGCGGGAGACTATCCCGTCTCCTCGCGAAGAGTTCCTCGCCCATGATAATCAGCCAGATCCCGGCTGCTGTGACGGGGAGGGAGAGGCTGGGGTGGCAGCTTAGGCCGGGGATTATTTTCATACTCTTATGTTTTCTTGTAGCTGCTGCAGCAGTCGTAGTCGTAGTCGTAGTAGTGGGAGATGTAGTAGGAGATGTAGTAGGAGAAAGAGAAAAAGTACGCGGCGGATCCAAAACAGAACATATCTCAATGGCTACCTCCTCGCCTGTCCCCGGGAGGAGAGATTCCTTTGTCAGGAAGGCGAGGAAGGAGATGAGATTGTAGTATTTTTCTTTTCCTTCTTTTTCTTCCTTCTCTTCTCGTTCTCGTTCTGGGTCTTGGTCTCCCCCAGATACTCCAGGTTCGGGGTTATACCTAGACCCATAACTGGATCTCGAACTAGAATTGGAAATAGAACTTGAAATAGAATGGTGGTGAGAATGGGAATGGGAATGATAATGAGGTAAAACCTCAGATATACATTCCCTCACCACCCCATCGAGAGAATCTTTATCGAGCGATATAAATCCTGCTCCTGTTCCTAACCCTGACTCTGAGCCTGAGCCTGAGCCTGAAACAGAAACAGAAACAGAAACAGATCCAGGTCCAGAAACAGAAACAGAAGCAGGAATAGACCAAAGAACCCGCGCAAAAACAAGCAATTTCTCTTGGACAGACGAGGGTCTATCCGGCGGGGCTGTGGGATCAAGCGCCGTGCTTCTTGGGAGGGAGGAGGCGGTTTTGAGGAGGGATTTTAGGATTTCTTTTCCTTTTCCTCCATTTACTTCTCCTTCTTTTCCGTCTATTGTTTGTTTCTGGGGTTGGGGTTGGGTTTGAGCGTGGGTTGCTGTGCTCTTGGTATTAGATTCTCTTCTTTTTTCTTTTTTCTTTATAGGGAGTGGAGAGGAGAGGAGGGGGGTACCTAGTAGGGCGTCGCGGAGGGAGAGGGTGTCGTTCATGTATTGGGGGATTATTTGTGTTATTTCCATTTCTGCATATATTCAATTATTGATTATTGATTTTGATGATTGATTATTGACGATTCGATTGAGTCAACTTGACTCTGGACGGGGAAGAGAATGCGATATGGGGTTGGTGCGGAGTTCGGGTATGATGTCAATATGGCACCACCTATATTACTCTTCTACTACCTAGGTACTCTTCTACTCTTCTACTCTTCTACTCTACTTAGTACTACTACTCCTGTGCGACTTGTAGTTCTGGATTTATATATATATATATATACATACTTTATATATATGTGATATATGTGTTGTGATGTGTGTGATGTGTGTGATTACTCCTTCTCATCCAACCCCTCCAAGAAAAAATCCAACTCGCTCGGCCCCCCCCGACTATGTTCATTCTCCGCCAACTGCTCCAACAAACTCAGGAACGGATCCTTTTCCGAATCTGGGGCCGGCACTGCGCCGCCGCCGCCGCCGCCGCCTGCGCTCCCCGTGCTGGACAGTCCGTCTGGGGTTCCGGCTGGGGGTGCTGTGTCGAAGGGGAAGGTTGCGTAGGTTGGTGTGTTGAATTCTGGGGGATTTGCATTTGCAATTGTACTTGTACTTGTACTTGTACTTGTACTTGTACTTGGGATGTCGGAGAAGGCGGTTGGGTCGAGGAGCGGCGGTTCTGTCGTGGGGTCGGGCCAGGTGGGGTGGAAGAGGGGTAGTCGGAGGGAGTGTGTGGGGAGGGTTGTTGCGTAGAGGTGGGGATCTAGGTCCATTCTACTACATTATCAGCATATTTTACCACTAGGATGGAGAAGAGAGGATACGTTTCGTCAATGTCCATGAGACGCACGTGGCTGCCGTCAATGACGAGACCCGGATATCGGTCGAGAAAGTCTTCGAGGTGGAAGACTGGCGCGAAACGGACGGGTCGCGCGGCGAGCGTGCGCACTAGGTCGGCGTGGCAGGCCGAGAGGGTTTGTAGGAGGTCGCGGTGGTGCTGGACGCCCGTCCAGACTTGACGCAGCCATGCGAGCTGGTGCATTTCGCGCGCGAGAAAGTCCGGGCTGGAGGCGAAGACCTCGCCGTCGCGGCGGCCGTGGTAGTGCACGCCGTGGATGTGCACGGTGCCGGCGATAGTGACGCAGTAGGCCACTAGTGCGGGCCACTCGATGCGCGGCGCGTGCCGTGCCAGATCGACCAGCTCGGCGATGGCGTTGGCGTGCGAGAAACAGAGCGTTGTCGCTTCGATCTGCCAGCTCTGGTGCTGGCCTGAGCCGCGCAGCTCGGCCAGGTCGATTGGCAGGAAGGGTCGGTAGAGCAGGCAATGCACGAGGTGGTAGATGAGCTTGCTGAGCAGTAGCAGTGTGCTCTCCGGGTGACCGAAGAGGGCCTCGATCGAGGCGAACAGGTCGTGGGTGCCCGCAGCCCACAGGTCCAGCTCCTGGCGGATCTTGGAGAGATTGGAGAGCGCATGCCAGGGGAAGTGTGAGTCGCCCTTCACGCCGCCAGCGGCTAGGTAGCGGTGCGTCACGCCCAGGATGCGCGTGATGTCGACGAGGAGGCCAGCCGCGCAAGACCCCACAGCGCCCTTGCGGCGATCCGAGGACGACGACGACGACGACGAGGATGACGACGAGTAGGGGATATTGGGGCCGACCGGATTGAAAACGTCGCCGGGTTCAGTGCCTGAGCTGCTCGAGGCCGGTAGCCGCACAAGAATCGAGTGGTCGGCGATGAGACACGGCCGTTTCGACCCGCACGTCAGGAACCGGTCCATCACGTAGACTGACCAGAAGAGTCGCCGATGCATCTCGCGCTCGGGCGGCAGAGCAGGGTGCGAGGGGGGGAGTTCACTATACAGGTCCAAGGCGAGTACCATGGACACTGCATTTGCTTTTTTCTCTTTTAGCACGCAGGGCTTAGCTACGAAACTGATAGGTAATTTACCTAGTGTCATGTAGGCTTTCTTGCCACAGCCATATGCGTAGAACGTCTGCGAGAGAAGCAAAAGCGTCTGCAGGTTCTCGATTGACGGCCGGTCGACATCGACCAACCGACGGGCCTGACGCGCGTACTCGAGACTGCCGGGGGGAGGATTCAAAGTCGTATACCTGTCTCGTTAGGACCCGTTAGACACCCGGAAAAGAGAACGAAGAGAACGAGGAGAGGAAAAAGTACCGAAGAGTCAAGGCGTAGATAGCCATGGACAAGTACACAGGCAGCTGGCCACTCTGATGCCGCTGCCGCGTAGACGTCTCATCCAGAATAAAGAAGGGCTTTCCATGCAGACGCGCAAAGAAGGCATCGAGCATTGCATCCGGCATGCGACCGGGATTCAGCGGAGGATTCAGCGGTTGGACGAAGGAGACGCCGCTAGACAGCGCGGACGGCTGTAGAAACGGAGTTGAGGCAGAGGCAGAGGCAGAATCTAGAGCCGGCTTGACAGGCGACGCAGGCGAGAGTGGACGATGGTTATTGTTGCTGTTGCCGTTGCTGTCATCCTGCAGACGCCTTTCGAGCCCATCAACACGCTTCAACAAGGCTTCAAGGACATCCGTTTTGGGCCCTCGTTTTTTAGGAACAGCGTCTAACAATTAGCCTAGCAAAAGACAAATAGATAGAATAGAATGAAGAAGAGTCAGAAAATACCGTAGATACAAGGACACTGGAAGACCTTGCAGGCCTCACAACTCGGGCGCAGACGATTGCATTTGATCTGCTCATCGCATCACAGCGCATCGCAGCGCATTGCATCGCATCAGCATCGGCATTGAATAGTCTCAAGACGTAGAGAAGAGGAGAGGAAGAAGAGAAACCTTTCGCTTGCGACACGACTTGCAGTTCATCGTCTCGCGGGGCTCCGCAGCGACTCTGCGCGGCGTCAGACGGTCGATGCTGACCGTCGGACGCGATATGGGCGTCGACATGGCACTGGCACTGATGGGATAGGGTAGTGAATGAACGAATTAATGATAGACGAGGGATGGAGAGGAATGGAGGAATGGAGGAGTTGACGATGGAAGAGGAGAAAACAGCAGAGAGGGATTCGGCCTCATTTAAACACAGAATTAGCACTGGGGACTAACTGGAACAGGCTCTTCAATATATTTATTTCTGCAGCTTTCTTAGTTTCTCTAGTCTTTACTATTCTTTAGCTTGTCTACCTTTAATTAATTAATGCTCAGTCGTATTATAAAAAACCCTTTCGTGCGGGGATGTCGATCAACCCCGGATAATTGCATTTGGGCCGGACTTTGCCCGTCCGATTCAGCTTCTTGAGATTCATATCCACGGAATTCTATTGTTTATTCTGGAGGAATGCAATTCTACCTAGTATACTCGCCCTGACGCCATCCGCACAAAATCAAACGGCACATTCTGTCCTACCAGCAGCCGCAGCGTTTCCACCGTCGTCCATGCGTTCACCTCCTCGATTCCGTACGCCGTCCATCCTGCGCGCTCAGCAACGCCCACTGGATCGCCCGTACGCTGCGGCCCCTTGGTCAGGTCCAGGTAGACTTTGCCGCGCGTCGACGGCGGCGACGCCCGCCCGTTCGTGCGGTAGTGTCGCAGCAGCGGCTGCACCAGCAGCGACTTCTCCGGTGGCAGCGCAGACACAATCACAAACGGCTGCTCGACCAGCTTCACTGACTGGATCGATGTGAATGGCTCCAGCCCCTCTGCGAGCGGACCGCTGCCCCGGAATCCCACCGTGTAGATCGCCCCGACTCCCAGACTGCGCAGCGCGAAGATGCTGGCCGACGCCTCGCCTTCACTTCCGGCTAGGATGATTGCTGCCCGTCCGCGGTATGCTGAGGGCACGTAGTCGCGCGTCAGCGTCGCGCGGATTCCCTTCCACGTGGCGTTTTCGCCAACTAGCGAAGATGTTGCGGTTGCGGCCGCGGCCGCGGCTGCTCCTGGTGTGGTAGATACTACAATCGTGTCGACCAGTCCAATCGCACGCGCGGCATCGCTGACAGCCGGTAGACACGACGCCTTGCTGCTGATCGGCGGGTGCAGCGCAGCGCCGCCAAAACTTGGCTGCGCAATTACCCGCTCGACTGACCCCGCGGGGACTCGGTCGATCGAGCTCAGCGTGTGCGGCAGACTGAGCTCGTTGAAGCACTTCTCCATGAACATCGACTGCGGCGTCGACCGGAACGACCCGATCGCGTAAAGATCCCGCTTGGGCAGCTGGCCCATTATATGCAGCGCTTCGTTGATCTCCGCCGCCGTCAGCTGGCCCGGCGCCGCGATCATCGGCAGCAGCGGGTGTGTAATCGGCGAGAACACTGTATTCAGTGCCCGCGACAACTGGCCCATCTGGCCCATATTCACCGCTGACAGCAGCGGATAAGCCCCGTGCGTCTGCTTGACTGTCGAGCGGAAGTACTCCAGCTCGTAGTTGGCCTCCACGGTCTGCACCATCGCAATCATCTTGACAATGTCCGCGTACTTGGCGCTCTCCTCGAAAATCCGTGGCGCCTCCGGTGACGTCCACTTCCACGTGCCCGAGAAGTCATGGAACGCTGACATGATCACACTGTTGCCCTTTTCTTCTGCTAGTTTGCGCCGGATCTCCTCCGGCAGCCACAGCTCCACGTCGATGTATTCCACCCCCCACTGGATCGCCCGCCTTAGATATCGGTAGAACAGATTCGGGTCGTCCATAGGGAACTTCCCGTTCTCCTTTGTACATCGTGTGGTAAAGATAATTGGTAGTTCCGTGTGCTGCCGCAGCAGCATCAGCTGCCGCCCGACATATCTTAGACTAGGTACAGCACTACCGCTGTTAGACTCTGCTTGCTCCTGCGTTGGCGGCGCCGGGTCAACCAGCAAATCCACGCGGATCTCAACCGCATCAGACCCCACAGAGAGAATATCCAGGTTCGGCAGTGCCGCGTGGACGTCTGGGAAGGTCGTCGAAATGAAGTTCGTGCGGTTCTTCGTCTTCAGGTCCTCATGCGGTCGCGTTTGACCGAGAATCAGCGAGAGAAAGCGCGTCAGATCGCGCCGGAAAAACGGACTGCGCAGCGAGTAGAGGAACTCGTAGTCGCACGCCTCACTCAGTACCTCCTCGGGGGAGGAGCCGTCATCGACACAGTGCGTGTTGACGAGAATACAGGCGGCCCTGTCGTCGCAGCTCTCAAGATCTCGGGCTAAATCGCCCGCCTGGATTCCAATCACCACTGCGTTACTGCCACGCCCCAATGCTGACAGCGGCGTCTCTGTTGTCCATGGCTTCCCTAGGATATCCGCGACCACCTGGACGATTGTGTCCTGGCCCGGGCCATATATAGTGACGACTGTGTGCGTCGGCTCGATGGAGAGGGTCTGTGAGGGAGGGAAAGGAAGATTAGAGAAAGTTGGGGGAGCTTTGAGAGCGGTGGTAATGGAGTCTGCCCTGAGGGTGGTGGTGGCCACAGGTTGATGGAGGGCGGTTTGCATCATCTCAAGGCATACTTTGTGTATAAGAGAGAGAGAGAGAGAGAGAGTATTAGAGTTAAGAAGGAGAGACAAGCAGGAGAGGAATATAAAGGATAGTAAGATGGATAATTAGGGGAGAAATGCGCGGAGTAGCATTGATGATCGCCAACGCGCCACACAGATGATTTCTCTCTAACCTAGATGGAGAGGACAATAGAAAGGAATAGAGAAAAGAACACCTAGATAGATAGAAAGATAGAAAGATAGAAGAGTAATAGAGTACCTAATGTCTAGAATCAGCCAACAGCAGGCGAGGGCAACAGAACCGGCGGAGACAACAGCAGAAGGGAAGAGACGGGAATTGGCCACGACATCTGAAGAGGAGGAAGACGCTGACGGGTTTCGTCTGACAGAGCAATGATATGAGGAGGAGGAGGAGGAGGAGGAGGAGGAGGAGGAGGAGGAGGAGAAGCAAAGAAAGGAAAAGCAGCTGCCACTACGATCGCTCATGGAGGAGAATCCAAGAGATGCAGGAATGAAGTGAGGCTTTTTTGCCCCCGACGGCTAAATTTCCCCGGCGTCGTTCGGGGGGCAGTTTCTCCGCCAATCAAGACTGGCGCTTTTGCGAGCTCGAGGGGTGCGAGGGGATGGAGAAAGGGAGAATGATATTATTATATCTTATTATATCTATGCAATTCAGATACTGACTGAGTACGCGTTGTTGGTTCTTTCGTCGTGTCGTGTGGACTGGTTGTGTTGGTGGTAGTAGAAGTAGAGTAGTAGTACCTAGTATAGTACACAACAGAAGTATAGGATGGAATAAGAGCATGCAAAGGATAGAATAGAACGGAAGAGAAGAATGATACGAGGAAAATCCATATCCACTCATCCTCTCATCCTCTATTTGTCCGGCGCTCTTCCACTCGTACTAATTACACTAGTCTCCAGGCCTCAGCTTCAGCACAGCACAGCATAGCACAGCATAGCATTAGCTACTAGCAGTACTATGGAGGAGTAGACAGAGGGTAGAGTCATAAGATTGAATAAACAATAACCAGAACCCAACACCAGCAATCGAAAATGGGTATTGAGAAAGAACAAGAAAGCTGCCAAGCGGCACCCAAACGCAAACTGAACAATACAAAAAGTCAACAAACAGTCCATCGCCGGTTCCTGCCAAATCCCTTTCGTTTCTCCGGATCCCATGCTCACTGCGGTTTTATGTATGTGTCGTCTATCGGAATCGTATGTGCGGAGATATCTGTACAAGGTTGCAAAATGTCGTGGATATGCCCCCGGTAACGCCGGTGCATCCTAGATTGTGGTTCCAAGGTTCTTACAGCCAGCCTGCTGTAAGCTATGTAGATCAGAGAGGGAGAGAGGGAGAGCTCGGTTTTCGGTACTACCCATGTCTCCAGCCAAACGAGAATGCTGGAAATCTCAGACATTCGTTCGAGGGGTGTCCACCCAGCCTTCTCCCGGATTTCTAATAGCTTTTTCTTATCACGTATTCTGTATTTTGTTTCTTTTTCATAGTCTCCGTGCAATAGCCCGCGCAAGGCCGACGCGGGACTTGCCCAGAATCAGGGGAATAACAGCCTGTGTTTCGAATCGTGCCGAATGGAAAAGCCAGGGTCGTCGTCTCTCCATGTCACACCCGCAACAGCCCTTGTCTCCATTGGTCTGGGATGATCACCAGATACCTAGAATATGGGGAGGCATACACGGGTGCGATGCATGATGGGCACAGGCACATCTAATGATGCCATTCGGGACAAGACACCCCACCAACCATCGTGCTTCGTCATCTACGGTGGCGAAATTGCGAGCCCATTCATGAGCTTGGGGAGGGGCTTGCGCCGCGCATTGTTGGCTGTCTTCGACACCCGCGGCGCTCCGTGAATCATGCGGGGTTCCTTCATGAGACTGGTATCGAGCTTGGCCGGTGCTATTCAGGTGAGGCAGGAATATTAGCGACTATGCTCACCCCTCACTCAGAAAGAATGACAAAAAACAAACCTCGTGTAACGACGCGGCTGTAGTCCCCGGAAAGGTTTTGCTGGGACCTGCCCGCGGCAAATGAGGCCGCACTTGCGGTCCTCCACAGGTGATTGGAGGTATCAGAGAGGAAATCTGTGGTGGTGCGGCTGGAGAAAAGCGACGAGCGGCCGCGGTTTCGCTTCGACAATATTATCTCGTCGAAAAGCGCCATTCTCGGATCCTTCACTTTGGGATTCATTCTCTCCCTATCACTTATAAATTCGTTGAAGCCTAGACAGTCTTATCAGCTTGTCGTTCCAGAAATGATTTTTTTTTTTTTTTGTGTAGAGCTTGCTTACCTTGAGTCTGCTGTAGAACGCCAATGTACTCCGCATGTTCGCTCGGTAAGCTCTTGAAGAATGCATCCATGTTGAAACTGTACGTGAGGCCCGCCTTCTTCTTGTCCCCACTAGCTGGTACAAGATACTTTTTATATGTGTAGAACAAACTAGCAAAGCATCTGACAAACGCAGCCCGCACTTGTTCCGGATGGAATGCTGCCGGACAAACCAAGCAGATCTGATGAGCACAGCGATTGTGTACCAGAGTCTTACATGAAGCACACCTGTACATGTTCTCGTCTGCTCGCTCATCGCAGACCGAACATACCGCCTTATCATCCCACAACTGTAGTTGCAGGCAGTGACCCTCCACGAAGCAGGTGCCCTCGGTGTTATGAATGGGCTGTATGACAGCCTGCGGAACAATAGTCGAGGCAGCAACAGTGGACTGAGCATACACAGAGGGTGCGTAGGTGGATCCCGAGTGAAGGTCAGTATTCAGAGTAGTCACTGACAAGTTTGGTGCGTGGCCCAGGAACGGTGCACTTGGGCGTCTCGGCACACCACCCTGACGCATCTCCATTCCGAACGACGAGCTTCGCCTTGATGCCGCGTCAAAGTGGCCCGACCGCTTCTCGCGTAGGGACGCTTGAAGAGCCATACCAGAGTCGTTGCGTGACGCAGGGGTTGTTGGTAGGGATGGGAAGTGGCCTGATATGGGTGAGCTTTCTCTTGGTGACGGGGGGGAGCCTGTCTTGAAGGTCGAGCCTGTCCCCGGCCGATCCAGACCCTTGGACGAGTAACCTCTCGACGTGGCCTGCTCATTTCGCGCATTCAAGAAAGCATTGAAGACAAGTGGCGGTTGAGAATTGGGGCCAACGGAGCTCTGGCCGAAAGCGCTCGAATTGAGACTGACGTACTTGGCCAACTGTGTTGATTGCGCTCTCGGATAGAAAATGGAAGGATTCTCCGACATGAACGCGTCAAAGGGGAACGTTTCAATGGCGTACGCAGGAGGGCCTGTGGGCACTCCGAATCGACTATGAAGCGGGGCGGCAAGCTGCAGGAGAGACAAAAGCTTTCTCCGCTGGTGACGTGGCAGTGGGGTTGGCTTAACGGTGCTTTCAATCATGTCCTGATCCAGATCCACCAGGACAAAATCATCAGAAGGAAGCTCGACCTTTTCGTACCGACGTTCGATACCGACAATGTAAGGGCAAGGTGCTTCCAAGGCTTGAATCAAACGCGCAGGGAGAACGGGGATAAGCACGCCGGACCAGGGTATTGGGAATAGCAGGTCTACTAGAGCCCTGGTGGCGAGATATAGCATCGACGTATGTGAGGACAGTAGGATGATGCGCGATTCCGTGAGAGCATACTCGAGGAGGATGATAATGTTGGACAGTGACAGAGTCCGGAACAGGGCATAGAGATCTGTATTCCGCGAGCCCGGTAGCTCATTGGTGGCCTCCTTGCGGGCAAAAAGGCGCAGCTCGCGGACGGCCAGTTCCACCTGTGTTTTAGAGGTATTGGGGCTGAATGCTTCGGTGCACAAATTCATCACATATCGTTCCAGCGGCTGCCAGGTGCCCATTCGCGGGGAGCTAGGGGGAACGCGCTGTATACTGCCGTCGGTCATGGGCACAATCACAGCCTTCAACCACTCCTTCCAGAAGCTAGTCATATTTTCCTCTCGTCCAAGGATGCCGTAGGCCCGAGGAATCCAAAAGCCCGTGTCACCATCAGTCAGACCCTCGATCTTTGACGCCGCACCATGACGCACCGGGCGCAGAAGGTCGGTCATCAGGCCGATTTTCTCCTCGACCGCACTGATTTCATCTTCCAACTGCTCTCTCGACTCAGATCCTGACGGAACGGTTGGAAGCTGAGCTAGAAGCCTGGAGAGCTTGGCCCGCTCGAGGGCTAAGCGTTCGCCCAGACTTGCCGCCAGCTCTCGCTCCTCGTCTGTCATGTTATCTTTGCGCCATTCCTCGCATCGCTTCTCCAGCTGCTCTGCAGCTTCATGGTTCAGCGGGATCCAGATAATGACGCAAATGGCATGCAGACGGGAGCCGTTATCAGTTGTCATGACAAAGCCGTGCCACGTTGAGCGCGGTCTTTGATCTGAGGAAACGATATTGATATCATTGGGGAAAGCAAACATTGGCACGTAGTCTGGAAAGTTGCCGCGCAGCTTTAATTCATCTGACATGCCTTTTGGCGGGTAACGGTCAAGAAGAACAGGTTCGAACCTCCGCTTCAACGGATGCATAGTGGGGGATATTTCGAGAGGTTGAGGAACAGGAATTACGGAATTGTAGTTGCTGAGGCGTCGCGAAGTTCTAATCGACGCTGTATATACATAAGTTAGCAAGGAAAAGGGTAAAAAAAAAGTATTCCATAGAATTCCCTCACCTTGACGAGCAATTGACGGCTGCCGTTTCATGCTGTTCATATCCCGAAAAGCCATATGCCGTCGCACACTACCGATACCAGATCGGAGTAGGCTTGCTGGCTGGGAAGTCTCCTCTGAAACGATCTTCTGTGTCCGCAGCCGAGATCGAGGGCGCGACGAAGGTGTGATGGCACCGGCACTGAGGCTCAGATCCGACAAAAACGACTCCCTCTCCGAAGCAAACTTGAACAACGCCTGGTCAAAGTCAAAGTCCTCCATGGCAGAGGATCCGCGCGGGGATTGAGCATTGCCGCCCTTGATTGTCATGCTGCTGCGGTTGCTGTTCGAGCCATTGTTATTGGCAGTAGAATCGAACTCTCCGGAGCGAATGGAGAGCCGCTGGTAGGAATTGCGCGGGTCAACGACCGAGGCTGGGCGGGAGAGAAGCCCATCAAGACGGGGATCGTGAGCTTCTTCTGCAGCAGTATCTTCCTCAATGGTATCTGTGACGGTGGGGCCAGGCGAGGTGGCACTGGAGATGCGGTATTCATCCCCTAGTTTGCGAAAGGTATCCAAAATCTCGGAGCCGTCTACACCAGCGATCCAGAAATAATCTGCGAGCGGAGCAGCAGACAGCTCTGTGGAAGACGAGTGGGAGGATGAGGAGGAGGGAGAGGAAGAGAATGGCATCTTGTCGAAATTATCGTGGACAGCAGAATGTCTGCGGGGTTGTAAATCATGAATCGTCACCTAAAAAATCGTGGACTTCGTCACAACATGGGAAATTGAAACGCAATCACTAGATGAGCCTAGCCTCCCATACACATCCAGGGGTAGAGGAGAGGAAAGGATAGTAAAGGAGAGGAAAGGAGGGGGGGAAGAGGAGGAGGAGGAGGAGGAGGAGGAGGGGGGTTGGCGGTTCAAGGAAAAGTTCAGCGATCAGGGGCTCCGTAATGAATGGACTGGGGTGGAATATAGCGGGCACGAGAAAACATAAGTCTAAGAAATGCGACGGGGGTCGCAAGACTACAAAGAGGAGAGTAAAAGGGAATAAGAAAATAAGAATAGAGGAGAGAAAAGAAGATGAATTTGATGGAACGGAAAAAGGAAGGGGAGGGAGGATAAAGAGGGAATAAAGTGGTGGAGAGAAGAAGATGCCTCGTCTCTGCTGTTGCCGATCTGATGAAAAGGAGGAGGAGGCGAAAAGGAGGTCCTGGTCATGTATGTATGTATGTATATCGGCCTCTTCTCTCTTCTGTTAGTTAATGATCCTGAGTTTCTTCTTATTCTCCATTCTTCAATCCCTTTTTTTCTTTTCTTTTCTCCTCTTTTTCTCCTCTTTTTTCTCCAAGCCGGCTGCGTGCGTGGAAGGGGGACAACCGGCGAATGGCTGCCAAACCGCGTCTGTCTCACTACATTAACTACTACTACTCTTATTAACTATCACTACTATTACTACGATATACAGTTTAGGAATGCAGACAGAAGAAAAAAGAAACAATGATCAGGATCATCCAGGCCTGGACAAGTTGCCAAACTACTGCAAGTGTGCATCTTTAGCTGCAGCCACACACCAACCTCCTGGAACCACACTTACCAGCCTCTTTTTCGTCTCTACAGACTCAGACCAGCCGAAAACGGCGGCGTAGACATCGCAGGAGTGGACCGGTGGGTCTGGAGAACAAGTGGAACGTATTTCTCTGCTTATTTCTCTCCATCCCAACCACTTAATGGTCCCAGATATGGTTCGTTGAGTCCGCAGTGGAGGAAGGGATCGTCATATCCATCGTGATCGTGACAGCCACGGCGTAGTAGAAGAACAAAGACTCGACTGTCTATCATAGTCTAACATACTAACAAGGAGTCCTATAGGTACTTATAGGTAATATCTACTCTATAAGAAGTGAACCTCATGTCTACTCCATACCTAGGTAGTAATAGAGTAGTCCAGATCTCTCACCGTATCGACCTCGGCCGACCATCGACGCTGCTGGCGCTGGGTCGATGCAAGGCAAATCATGCATGAGAACTTTACATTCTCTTCTTCTTCTTCTTCTTCTTCTATTCTTCTTCTGTTCTGAGTCTTTTCTTTCTTCTTTCTTCTTTCTTTTTCTTTTCTTCTTTAATGGCAAACTAACCGCTTTCTGCTTGAGTATCGTCTGAACTAAGATAGTGTCGGTACAGCATTCACGGCTATACCATTAATATTCTTTACAAATAAAAGTCAATTCTATTCTCTTACTTTCTTCTAGATAGAATATATGTACAATCTACTTATGTACATTCTGCTATATGAGTAGCTTCAGCCAGATAGAGGCCTAAACTAATCCTAATACACTCATCTTCACCCTTCTATTTATAAAGATTCTATCGAATCGCCAACTTCACTGACGAATAAGGATATCATCAAGTCGCGAATCTCCTGCAACCAGATCGTATTATAGTGATATATCCCCCTATGTCGCGATCAACTCGGTAACTCCGGGTAAACAAGTGATGCATCTGTCCCGTGAACCTCTTTCGGCGGTGATTGTGCGGGTCGCGGCGTCATGTCCCTGAACAACTCTGTTGAGTCTGAAGAGGTGTCATTGCTGTGTGGATGATTTGCAGCAGATTGAGATTGGCGTGCTTTTAGCCAGAGTAGGGCTATTAATGCGCCCAAGACTGGGAGGCCGACGCCGAGTCCTACGCCTAGTGCGATCTCGTTGGTTTTGGTTGAGTCGGAAGAGGGTGGTGTACTTTGGGACAAGGAGATAGAGTCGCCTGTGGTGGTTGAATTGGCGGGATTGGATGTTGCACTGGGTGCGCTGGATGCACTGGATGCACTGGATGCACTGGATGCACTGGATGCACTGGATGATGGAGTAGTGATATTAAAGTAGGCAGAGGTGAAGCCGTCCGGAGTATCCGAGTTGACCCAGAGAAAGAAAACGTTGGAATACTCAAGATCGAAGCCATACAGTTGGACGACCCAGGTGAAGTTGGTGACTCTGTCGGTAGCGTGGATTTTAGCTATTTCCATCAGCTTCGACTCTCTCCTCTCTAATGGAGGTACTGTACAGTAGATGTTTCCTTGACTCGCAGCCGTCTGCTGCACTAGACTCTGCTGCCAGATGGAGATGTTGAACTCGCCCAAAGTTGTCTTCCATGCAATAACCTGCTTTTATCCTATCGTCCAGACCGGGTTGATGCCTGTCCACGAGGCTGGGTTGGTGAAGTAATTGTTAGCATCCGACCCTCTAACCGGGATGGAAATCAGCAAGAGGAAGAGAAACGGATATAACATGATGCATATGTGCAGTATCTCGACACGAACGAAAGGAGAGGAGGACATATATAGCAGAGGTGGACAAAGAGTCCCCTCGCAGCAGAGTAACTTTACTTTTCGTGGCAGTTCATTGTCTAGCTAAAAGTTAGGATGTGAGTCGTTATGAACTCGAGTAGTGCGCTCTACACATTTTCGGAGTCGAGACTCAAGTATTGGCGATGATAGACTCATTGCCGTCATTACTGGCTGAAAGCAGCCGTTCAACGACTGCGGCAATAAATGAAAGGCTGTCCAGTCTAATCTCACTGCATTAGCTTTGCCTAAGCGCCGTGCCAGGGTCAAGTTGCCCATTATTGTGCCTGGAAGTGTGTAAATTAGGACGTCCCTCTTTATCTAGTAGTTAGTCATTCTCATCCGTATGCAGTACTTTTGCAGTCTTTGTCTTTGGTACTTTTATTACTAACCTACCATAGTAGCATACTGGAACTTCACACCCCTTTGGACAGATTCCTACCAATATCATGTCCCACCAGCAGGAATGGCTTTTTTAACGTCTCAGCGAGGGATTGCTCGATTGATGGCCTATGCGGTTGGAGTGATCGTCATCGTCAGCTTCATCTTCTGGTCGCCTATTTCTTTTGCTCCGGGAACGACCTCCAGACGTTTACGCTCTTCTCCGTCTTCTATCACGAATGAAACTCTAGGGGTAATTCACCTTCTCCATAGTCGGTCGGTCTATCACTAAGTATATAGGTCCAGAAAGTCTTCGTGATAAGTCTGCCCAACAGACTGGACAAGCGCGATAACATCGTCCTGGGCTCCTCTGTCAGCGATTTCCGAGTTGAGTGGATTGACGGAATCACGCCGGATCAGATCGACCCAAAAACATATCCTTATGTTAGTATATTTCCGTTTCTATAGGACCTTGCTGACTAGTTAGAACTGGAACTATGACCACCGACCAGTTGAATACGCGGCTCGACGGGCGCATATAAATGGCATGCAGCGGTAGTACCTACGAAGCAAAAGTCGCTTGGTTCTATCTAACTTCCACAGAATCATAAGCGAAAGATTAGGCAGCGCAATCATCATGGAAGACGACGCCGACTGGGACGTCTCCATCAAGACCCAGCTCCAAAGCTTTGCCATTGCCGTCCGCGCTCTCCAAGAGACAGCGACAGCGACATCGACATCGACAGCGACAGCGACAGACACAGAAACAGACACAGAAACAGGAACAGGAACAGAAACAATAGAGAAAAGGATACAAAACACCAGCACATCTCCCTATGGCAACGCATGGGACATCCTCTGGCTCGGCCACTGCGGCCTCGAATGCAGAACCGACCTCCCCTCCTTCCTAACCCCCAACGACCCAACCATCCTCCCCCCGCACCACTTCCTCCCATACTGGCGCCCCCCACCCCCACAGAACAGACCAGACGACGCCCGTCTAACCTGCACCCTCAGCGACGGCGTCTGCTCAATCGTCTACGCCGTGAGCCACCGCGGCGCCCAGCGCATCCTCGCCGCGCTCTCGGTGGACCCATCAAGCCTCGCCGAGAAAATCGACACAGGCGCGCAGTTCGATGTCTCGCTAGGACGCATGTGTGGGAGTGGGTATCTGCGGTGTTTTGCGTCCTACCCGTCTCTAACGGGGGGGTATCGATCTGCGGGGGTAGCGGGGAAGGGGTCTGACATCAACGGGCCTGTTGGTAGCGATGGTGATGCAGGAAATGTAGAGCCCGCATCTAGTAACGGGGTGATGTATAGCGCGATGCTGAATATCAATCGTATCCTGGGCGGGGAGGAGACGGTTCGTTCGGCCTGGGGGGATGTGTTGGTTCCGGAGGTTAAGCCTGATAGTATCCCGGTTGTTGGGGGGGTGATTCAGATGCCGGATGGTGTATAGTGTTTTCTAGTTGGTTAAAGGCGTAATAGGTCTATCTAGATATATATATATATGAGCTGGGAATAATCACCTACCTGCTTAAGTACATCGACCCTGTTATACATTCTTCGATACCCCAGGACTCATAGAGAGCTTTGAAAATTCTCTCCTGTACGGACAAGCGAAGTTGAGAGGAGGAAGGAAGTCATAAATAGAAAAAGGTCAAGTTTCGTTTTCCGGCTCGAGATCGGAACTCGACATCGAAACTCGAAGAATGGACGGAAGTCGTAACTACTAGGTACTAAGATAGTACTATGGCAACCTCAGCGCATTGTTTGAGCTCCGCGTTGCAGACAGTAACTCGCCAGTCGACTACCGGTGGAATGCATGATATAATAACAAGAGGGACAGTAGACTCTACTTCCTAGATGTTCTGGTCTGACGGTTGAACTAACTGATTTGAGAGGACTACCATGCTTATATATCTTACCCCAGTCATACAACAGATCTTACCTCATCCTTCATACTCTCGAGTCTTGAGGTGGTACTTACTATGGGCCCGGATTCGCGGTCCAAAACGGTAAAACAGCCACGGTAGTGGTGCCATCGCCAGCGCGATGAATGCAAGTAAGCTCGTCGCCCACGAAACTCCGATGCCGTGATATAGGTAGGTGGAGAAGAGGGGAAACACCGCACCAAACAGCGAGCGCAGCACGGCGTTAGCTGCCAATGCACTCGCCCCGAACGCACCGTAGCAATCCGTGAGATACGACGTGATCCCGAGGAAGAGCAGAATGAGGCCGAATCCAAAGGGGACGCCCGCAAGGATGCCCGAGATCCAGTGTCTCGGCGGGGTAGCCGTCCAGGCAAACCAGAACAGGCTAATGGGGATCAGCCAGGATATGACGATGAGATGGGGCAGACGGGCCTCCGGATGTGGTCCGCCTAGTCGCCGGGTGTAGATACGGTAGATGCGGTTGACATAGGGGGAGACGAGGGTTGCCACAGCCATGCCGACGCCCATACCCAGAAAGGAGAGGCCTGCAATGCTCGCGGGCCAGTTGCGCGTGTCGTGGTAGACAACGGGATACGCCGTGAAATCTAGGTAGAGAATACCATAGACAATGGCCATATACAGGGAAAGCAGGAACAGAATTGGCTCGGTAAAGAGCATCCGCCAGGGCCGTGTCAGTGTTGTATACAGCAACTCCTTGACTGGGGGTTGATTGGGCCGGGAATAACTGGACATGCGTCGGCTCTTGTCCAGAAGGAGCTTCGGCGGGTACGTCTCGGGCAGAGAGATAATCATGGCGACATAGCAGACGCCGCTGAGGATCAAGACCACCCAGAAACTCCACCTCCACGAGGTATACTGGCAAATGAATCCACCGACGGTGGGTGCAATGACGGGACCTAAGAAGCTGGCCGCCGAAAAAAGCGCAAGCGGGACGGACCGCTTCTCCTGCGGCCAGATGTCTGTGATGGAGCCTCCTGAGTTGGTGACGGTGGGCGAGCCGAAAAACCCAGAGAAAAACCGGAAAACAATCAAGGCGGCGATGTTGGGCGCCAGAGCACAGCCAATCTGGAACAGAACAAAGAGGCCTAGAACCAGGCGAAAGATGAGATTCCGGCCCCTGGGAGGTTAGCATCACTACTCTGCAGGAGGTGCTTAAGAATTGGGAACGCATACCAGACCTCCGATAGAGGAGCGAATAAGAGAGGACCCGATGCAAAGCCCAATAGAAAGGTGGTGACGCCCAGAGTGGCGACGATGGACGAGCAGCCAAATTCATGCGCTATGGACGTGATGGCGGCCGTGTAGATGCTGGAGCAAAAGGCAATGGTTGCCGTCATCAGGACGAGGACTGATGTACAGATCCCTTTTCCCCTTCTCTGTTAGCTCGGTTGAATCGGATCTTTCCACCAGAATCTCATTACATTTCTTCGCCGGTGACCAACATCTGGGGTCTTCTTGGTCCTCGAGAGCCACGGGAGCTTCCCATGAAGCAGGCATTTTAGCCTCCATACTGACTCTTGTGGGGGTCTGGGATACTCATGTAGTAACTACTACTAGTAGAGTAGTAGTAGTGGTGGTAGTAGAGTAGTAGAGTAGAATAGTAGTGGTAGTAGAGTAGATGTCAACTGAACAGAGTCAGATAGAAGGATAGACAAGATCGGTGTTTTAATGCTTGAATGGCGTGCTAGTGATTGTTAATCAATGAGTCTCTCCTGATCGATACTGCATCTTTCCTGTGCAGAGAGTTAGCCATCGATATTGTTTCTTTGCTTTCGACTCCACTTCCACATAGTATGTTACTATAGAACTAAACTAGTAGACTAGTAGCTGCTTTGGATGTAACTGTCTCGCTAGTATTGTGTAGGAATCTATAGAGATAGAAGTAAGTTCAGTTATCTCAGGCGGACTCGGAGTGCTGTCGCGGTTGAGCAGTGAAGACGTTAGAAATGACGTTCTGCAACCCCCAAGTGACTTCACCTCCTTCATAATACTGCTTCATAATACTAGACTATCAAGATGGGCTTAATAGATTGGATTCCTCGACAGCTTCGACTCTTCTTACGCAGCCCACGTAAAAAGCGACTTTCTGACCTCGAACTGCTACCGCTTGAACTATTACTCCTCATCACAAACTTCCTGGCAACCGCCGACATCATCTGTTTAAGCCTATGCAGCCGAAGACTGAAATATTCCACAAGTCTCTGCGACAAGTCGCTAGCTCTCTACGTCCTCACCAGACCTCCCTCGGATGTTCTGCTGCCACTACTGCGGAAAACTGCATCGTATCACCGACGTCCGCCATCCAGCAAGTTCCAAGGATGTCTACCATAAATGCCCGGACCTGGGATTGCAGTACCGGGTTGGTCCACTACCTTCGCTTAGGTGGTTCTTATCTGTCCACTGCCTCTTCAGCTCTTACGACTTCCACCACTGCCACCTAGTCGCCGTGCTGCAGAATCACTATTGTGGCGGCTGCTACGGGATCAACGCCGACTCCTTGGCCTACACTGAGGTGGTTGACTACCCTAAAGATCCCGCAAGGACGACTCTGTTGTCAGTGGAAGGACGGGTCTGCACGCCTGCTGGAGCTCGCACAGTGCCGTCGCTGGTCCTGCAGATACAGCAGTGGGCGTTATTTCATGATGTAGACATCGTCTCTGACGGGGACCTTAATGTACCTATTTCAATGCTCGAGCATCTCAGAATTTGCGGTCGGCTTACACTGGGTACTGGGGAGGTAGTGAACGCTATTCGATCTGCTATTCGACAGCGGGGATTCGGTTTGGAGGAGCCGCTGTCCGCTGCAGAGTGTATGCGGTGCTCGATTTGCGGTGTTGAGTTTCAGATCGCCCTCCGCGATTGTGGCAAGGATGGAAAGGCAGTGGTAGTTACTAAATGGCTAGACCTTGGCGCGGGGATGGACAATTGAAGATCCAAAGTGGAAGAAGAAACCTACTTTCAATGGCAGCGAATTCACATATGAGCCTGCTCACGCGGTGGCAAGCTCGAGCGAGGTTCGACGGCTGTTTCGTGAAAGCTCTGATAAAGAGAGTGACCCTACACCGCGAAACAAATCATACTTGACAGGTAGGCGATACCGTCGTGCAATGTGGAGGTGCTCGTATCTTACGCACTTATTCTATCGCTAGTCATCTCACTCATAATCATTCTGCATACACAAAGGTGTGGATTTATATACCCTCGTAGCACATTTCTACTCGTATTAGCGACTACATGTCGGATCCAAATGCTCCCAACAAAATTCGCAGCGGTGTCCGGAGCTGTATCCCGAGCTGTATCCCGAACTGTATCCCGTAGACTGCCATAAAGCGAGTTGATCGGAAAACACCCCCATAAACACATGTTGCCCACGTGGAAGGCCATCATCTGCACCTTTCCTACTTTCATCCTGACAGCAGTCTGAAGATCAACATCAACACCAACATGATTAGTGAACCGATTAGTGAACCGATTCTATCGAGCCTAGAACTCCTCCCCATGGAACTCCTGCTATGCATCAAAGATGTCTTGGAGGACACAGACGCAATCTGCTTGAGCATGTGCAGCCAGACTCTAAGACAGGTCATCAAACCACCCCGCGGGCCCATACACGACAAGTCTCTCAGCATCTCCGTGCTGAACAAGGTAGCCAGAGACCTGCCCGGGCAGTTCTGTTGCGCTTACTGTGCGGAGCTGCATCCGATTCCAGACGTCGGGCGTCCGTCAGAGAGCTATAGCGTCACTTACCAGGGGATAATTTATGTGGACGAGAACCAAAATACCTTGGTTTTGGCGGAATCGGCATCGGCGAGTTTTGGGTTTGGCGAGTGATTGAGTGATCTCGCTCTATGTGTTGGATGGATGTCATGAGTTGTATGGTTTTGTGTCCTTTTTATTATCCTACTAGTATTTTGGATCTTTTTGAATGACTGCCTAGGTACCTTACTTGGTGCCTTACTTGATGGAGTATTCCCTAGTTGGCGGAGATTCTTCTAGGCTAAGTAGCAATACGCATACACGATAGAGTCCCGATCGAAGCTTAGACCAGAAGTAGGAGAAGCGGGACAAATATTTCAGTAGATTAATAATATATAATGTCGGGGGTATCCGTAAACAGGTGGGTTGGAGATTCTGTTATCAATGATAATATATTAGAACCATATTATATGCTTATGAAGAGCTCGTAATGTCAGACCTCATCAAGTATGACAGGCTACTAGAAAACAAAGCCTCTGGCATGGTTGATCATATAACAGGTGGCATAAATGGAAACATCCCCGGTGAAACAAGACAAATAGAAGATCCACTTCGGGGAGTTCTCGCGCCTCCAACCGAGTGACCATCTCGGAGTGACCATCATCGCGCATCTTGCGGCTGTGCTATTCCTGCATGGAATAAGTGTCTCGCTGGTTGGGGCAGATTGGGAATTGGTTAATCGTTACACAGCGCTCCTCATTGCACTGTGATACATACAGCTTCACACTCGTCTTCGTGTCATCAAGTTTCCCGTCGTCAAGAACCCCCTATCTCCCATCGCCCCCCTCCACTCGATCGAGAGCTGGCCAAGCACGGCGCGGCCATCACGACGCATGTCTTTCTGCAGGGATTCCAGTCCCTCCTGCTGCCCTTCTTCTTGCTCAATGAGAAATGCAACTTGTAAAACATCCCGTGGGTTTAATGTAGGCGGTGGTGTGTCTGATTTATCTGGGCGCTCGAGATCCCAGTTGAGTGATACTGCCTTGAACGGCGGCTTGGGATTGAGTCGTGTTTGCTATGACCAATTAGAGGAGCATATATACCAAACTGCTGATATGACACTTACTTTTACAACAACCGCCCCATCACCCACATTCTCCAACTGCGCCTCGAGAGCGAACCGCAAGAGGCGTGTTTTCCCATACGGACCTAGGGATTTGTTTTCAACCTCTAACGGCGCCAGCTCTGACGACTTGGTCCGGACACTAAGGCAGGGTTGAGCAACAAACTGATATAGTTTTCGGAAAGTCCTGACTCGTCCACTCGCCGCTTGCAAGTCCGACCCGATCAGGGTCTCGGTGTAACTGACGCTAACCGCCAAAATGTGATTTCCTTCTTCTTTCAGATCAAACCGCACAATCTTCTGTAACGAATGTCCTTTCTGTAGTCCGTCTTTGAGAACTGCATTGTCGGCTGGTTCAAGGTCTAGGGCATAGACCTGCGATGGCGTCTGCATTTCGGCAACGACTCGGACCGAAGTAACAACGCGTGAGGTATCGTCGGGAAGCTCATTATTTGCGCTGAGAGTACAAGCAAACGTTTCGCCGACGTATGCTGATCCAAACGTGGGAGGAAGAGTGAGCTATCCCCATAGTCAGCATGAGCCAATGGAAGCTAAAGTGCGGGGGCATACATTAGGCGTGAGAATGAAATGATTATCGACGTTATCGGCCGGGTAGCTCAAAGATGCTTTGACTGAAATTTTTGTGTCCGCTGCCGGAAGAGGATACTGATAGGATAGAGACGGCCGCGAAAGGCTACAGAGGTCAGGGAGTGCCTTGAGAAGTACTAGTAGCTACTAGTAGGACATGGTTGCTTACCGCAGCACTACAACCATCAGCCAGACCCTTTCGGCGGGGGTCGGATAGAGTCATGCATACCTTTCAAAGATACTGAGTGGGGTTCCTTCGGGCCATCAGCGCCGGAATGCGCACGAGGGCGTGCCATGGATGCAGAAGAGCGATGGAGAATTGGAAAGATGTCTTTGAGATCGTCTTCTTATGGACGTTCGTTATCGCGAATAAGAAGTCGCAGACAAACAGAGCAAACGCAGCAAACATGGCAAACCTCCGCATCCTCAGGCCTTATCGCAATAGGAGGGAAATTCTCTGTACAAAGTGAGCTCTACAAGCAGTGAATGATATGCCCCTCAGCCTGTCATCCATCCATTTGAGCTGTTTTATTACAGTGCTACTAGGGCTTGAATCTAACTGCCCTTTTGCCTTACTGGACTCCCCAGAGTCCACAATACATCAGGTCTCCAATGTGACCCGTAGCTGCAAAGTATAGGCAGCTTGCTAGCTTTACAGCACTGTTCACATTTCCCTGATCATACCTCTCCTTGATCATCATCACCCTTATTCTCCAGGAATTTGAGGAACTTCTGTGCTTGGTGCACATGCTGTTAGAGAACGGGGCTCCATTTTAAAAGCCATACCCCCCTCTACTGATGAGTGCAGCTGTAAGTATGGCATCGACGTCGTCATTGAAGAGAAAGCGCCCTGCAGATGCCCTCGACGAATCGCTTTTCACTCCTGTGAAGGCTGCTCGTCGAGCTGGGGCAGGTTCCAAAGCAGGACTTAAAGCAACGGAGACCATCAGTCTAGGCAAAAATGAGGTCCCCAGCCCGGTCAAGGAGACAAGGACTCCGAGAGGCAAGAGCTCGTCGACCAAACCAACCCCTGAGCGTCGTGGTAGGATGTTCCGGAGCGCACCTCCAAAGAGCTTTCAGCAGCGGTTGGAGCGTGCAAATACCCAGCGGTAAGCTCAGATTCTGCTTTCTCTCGCCGTCCTTGTGCAAAAAATTTACATATCGCTCAGGATGTTTGTGGTTGGACAGACTATAGCCGGTTCGGATGAGATTCCTGAGCTGAAATTCGATATTGTCGGGACGACTGGGAACCTGTACAAGACCATCATCGGGAAGGAGCAGACCTGTAGCTGTCCTGATGCTCTCAAGGGCAATCAATGCAAGCATATCTGCTATGGTGCGTTCTCTCCAGACACTAACTACTAGTACTCCTTTCACTATCGTTCTCCTATGTATCAGTCTTTGCTATTCTTATTTTTATCCTTAATTTACCTCTATCTAACGCTTATGGTCAATCAAGTCCTTGTGAAAGTCCTCAAAGCGCCTGCTCATCTGCAGTACCAGCTAGCTTTCCTATCATCGGTAAGCCAACCTACCTCCACCCACACACAAGTCTCACTCGCAACCCAGGAACTCCGCGAAATCTACCATAATTCTCCCCTTCGCCATGTCCAGGACAAATCCGAGGCCTCCGACACCGACGGCAAACGCAAGCCCGTGGAAGGCGACTGCGCAATCTGCTTCATGGAATTCCAGCCCAAAACCGAAGAAATCGTCTGGTGCAGAGCAGCCTGCGGCAACAACCTCCACAAAACTTGCTTCCAGAAATGGGCTGTTACCCAGCGCGCACAGGGAGTCCGTTGTGTTTACTGGTATTTCTCTCTCTCTTTTTCCCCCTCCATCCAGTATGAATCCAACTAACCGCCCGACTCCCGATGCAGTCGTTCCCCGTGGCAGACAGACGACAACGGCAAAGTCGATGTCGACCTCGACCAACTTCTCAGCCACGGCGAGCTCGGAGAAGAAGGATACATCAACGTGGCGAGTCAGATGGGGTTGTCTGGTGAACGTGGTACGAGACCATCCCTGTAGATATTCCCTTCTCCCCGAACCACTTCGCTATAGCACAGCTAACCGCGAGGACTGGATAGATTATTCAACTTACTATCGTCCTTGGGTGCGCCGGCACTCGTACTATTCTGGATGGCGTAGAGAGGACCACTGGGATTAGGGCAGGCGTTGGATGACCTGGGAAATGCTATCCGGCGTACCTAAAAAAGGGGCTTTGGATGGGAAATGGAGCTACAGGTGTTCATGGAAGCAAGACTGGTTCTGTTTGAGTAATTCTCGGGTTTCACCTTGCGTATAACCTACCTAACTACCTAGTACTAATACCTTCGGTTGATTCCTATACCTTCCGTCCAAACACAGCTATTCCTTCAGTAGCATCACTAAATCGGGCCCGACCTTCTTAGACCCGGGAGTCTCTCCCTCTCATCTGCACAAGGCAGAATAAATTCCCAAGCTCTATAGCCACAACCAAAGCTTCTTCAATAGGAACTGGGAATCCAGCCAGACAGTACTAGCTAAACAACCCATAGATTACCACCAGTACAGACCTGACCCTCGACCTCGGAGTCTCAGAGCCCCTAGGCAAAACACCCATGGTATCATATTACCAACTTAGCCTTTCCCACGACCATAAGCGGCGGGAGAGAGAGAGAGAGAGAAACCAAACAAAGCAAAAGGCGAAGAGAAGAATCTTTATCGAGATAAATATATAGTTTCACCCGATATCCTTTGCTACGCGATTCCCTTGACGGATAATAGCCGCGCTGATGGCTTCCTCGCCTGTCATCCAGGAGGGCATGTGCTCTGCGTTGACGATGCCTAGTTCGGCGAGTTTGCGGATTCCGGATATGATGTCTGAGCCGGAGAAGGTTAGGGAGAGGGTTGGTTGGATGGTGTTGTTGTTTTCTGCATATATATCGGTGTCGGTGTCGGGGTGGAGGTTGGTGTCGATGTTCGGTGGGTCGAGAAGTCGGATGTCAAGACGGTCTAGAGGGGCAGAGGATAAGGTAGATCCTGAAGTGCCGAAGCGGGTTTGGACGGTGAGTTTGCGTTTCTTGGATGATTGGTTGTTGTCTGTGTTGTTGGGATCTGGGTTGCGGCGGCGGGGGTGTTTTTTGGGTGGAGTCGTGGGAGGATTGTGGTGGATGGTGGTGGTGGTGGTGGTGTTGTGTTTTTTTTCCTTTTCAGGGATGTATTCCTCAGGGGAAACTGTTTTGGCGGGTCGTGGGTCCAGCGGGCTTCCTTCGAGGACTGCGTCGGCAAAGATGCTGAATGCGCCGTTGGCTTTGTTGGAGCGTCCGGGTCCGCGGAGGGAGATGAGGGCTTGGAGGCTTTTTGCTGTTAATGATGTTGCCTTTAGGGTGTATCGTTGGTGTGGGAGGGAGAGGGCCTTTGGGATGGCGTCTCGGACTATGCGTTGCAGGCTGCGGGCGTCTGTTGCGAGGGCGGAGGTAGTGGCATTGGCCTTGGTTCCTGTAGGGGACGAGAGGGAGGTGTAGATGAACGGACAACTGTCTGGGAAGGCAACGTACATGACTCTTGATGAGTCTGTTAGGGTCTCCGGAGCCTGGCGCGGATGCTGGTACGGAGAGTGCGTGACGAAGATGCGGAGGAATGTGAGGGGGAGAGAAGCGGAGCGGGCGAGGTAGAAGTGTGCTTTCACGAGGGGTGAGATCTGCTCCTGGAGGTTGCTGAGAAAGGTCGATGCATGGATACGCGGAATACAGGCGGAGATATCTGCAGGAGAAAAAAAGTCCTTGTCGTTGGAGATGCCGATGCGCGTGAGCTCTAGCGCAGTCCATCGCAAACTGGAAGGGTGGTCATCCAGGTAGCGGAGATCGATCATGGCAAGCTGTCGAAGAGTAATGCCATGTCTCCAGTCTCCATCCAGAATGCGATCAATCACCTCGCGTTTCCCACCCTTGCGGACTTGTAGCTCTTGGTAGGCGTTGCGCACGTCATTGAGCGAATTCTCCGCTGGGTATGGCCGTAGCCCGTCGTCATCGGCATTTTCGTCTTCATCTTGTTCGAGGAAGGGCATAAACTGTCTGGCATTGCGATCATCGAGCCATTGGAATACTAGATCTAGTAACGACTGTCGGGGGAGCTTCCCAAGGGTCTTGATGAGAGAGGGTGTTGTGGAGGGGATGCGCAAACTGTTGGGCAGACTTGCAGTTGTCGGCGCGCGGACAGTCTTTAAACGCGGCATTGCTTTCAAGATAGACGGGCGAGATCACGCAAGCTCGTATCCAGGTTGGCGATTTGGAAATACAGACACTGGCGTTGAAGCCATCTGCACTGTTTTCATGGTGTTTTCATGGCGATATCCGTCAACAACTTGAAGGACGCAGGTCACGTGGTGATACGGGATTGGTGTCTCAGGAATCAACCAGCCTCTCTCAGGCATCTGGTCAGGCATCTCTCAGGGTCGGCCTACGAGTTACGACTACGAGGCTGATGACGAGACAGCGAGTCCTCCGAGTCATAGCCCACTCCATAGATAGTAGATATGAAGGCAGGGTGTACAAGTTCCGCAGGTAAGCAACTGAACCCCTCCTTGGCATTTGGTGTTGCCCCTCTCAAGCACAGTATTTTGCGGACAGCGAGGACAGCGACCGTGCCACTTAATCGTCCCATCCAAGTTACACCTTACGGAGTCAATGCCCAACACCCCGCTAGGCGAGAGAAATCTCCAGGCAATTCAACAGGCTCAGAGTTGTGTCATTGATGACTCTTTTGCACCATCCACTTCACCATCGACCATCGTCGAGAGTATGCTGCGGGGGAAGCAATCGGTATTTCAAGATATGAGGGGATACAAAGCGCACAGACATTTGGATCGCAAACCGCGCATAGGATAAAAACAAGGTGACGACGCAGGAGCCAACCAGAGAGCTTCGTAAGGCCAGGTCCAGGACGCGTTAATAATGCAAGAGAGGCGACAGACATGCGCAGCAAGCAGGCCAATTAGGGGCGATCAGAGACAGGCATTATTAACTTCCTTACAGAGTAAAGTATCCAGGGACTACTCCAAGACTTGGTCCTCTTTAGGTACACATTTCCACTCTGACACCGAGTCCACCATTGGACTAAAAGAACCGGATTCAGGTGGTCCTTGGTTCGAGTTCCGACTTCGGACGAAACGAAGATGATTCGGGATTCGGTGGCAAGAAAGGTCTTCTATACAGTCACCAGTCACCGTGGACAGACCCTTCTACTCAAGTAGAGGAGAAGTACCTAGTAGATGCAGAGTTCGAGTCTTTCTTGACGCTTCTGGAAGTAAACGGTCAAACATCCCTTGTAGAAAAAGCTAATGCATTACGCAGGAAGAGCAACCTACATCGTACAGAGAGAGGCAGAAGGTTAGTTCAGAGGGTCGGAGAGTGAGTAATGGTATTATTCATCAACCCCCACCTCACAGACCTCATTTCGACGTAAAATCCGCCCTCTCAAGTCTGACTGGAAACAAATCGCACTTCCGCCGCCGTCGCCGCCCCGTCGCCGCCCGTCCGTCCCACACATTACACACTATCCAATTCATCCATTATTCATTCCCCTCTTTTCTCTTCTTTCTTCTTTCTCCCTCAGGGAATCTCTCGTCGTCGACTCTCCACTATCCGACCACTCGACTTGAATCGACATCGCCCGTTGTCACCGATCGAGACACTGCGCATATACTTCACGAATTCCCCGCCGGAATCGAGTACTTGGTCTCTCCTACAGACCCCTCCCTCCGGCCATCTTGGGGACCGTGAGAAGCCTTTCAACGACAGAGGAAGAAGAATACCTAGGAAGGACATAAATTTGAGTGGGATCGTTTGTTCGAAAGGCTACAGACGCCTCGACTACGCAACATGTCCGAATACAACGGCCGCAGGGCCCCCAATTTCTCCCAGTATCTGGAAGATCTGAATGCCATTCCGTCGCGGTATGATCTGGCCATGCAGCAGCAACAACAGGAATCTTTCAACATCGACTCCGATCTGTCCCTGTTCACCAACACCGAGTTCTTCGATTTTGATAAGCTTGGTGATCTTAACATTCCCGCGTTCGAGCCTGTGGAGGAGAACAACAACAACAACAACAACAACAACAACAACAACAACAACAAGCAAAATGCGCACCAGAACCCTGACATGGAGTTTCTGAATCTTCTTGGTGGTAAGTTATGGACTCTGTTTTTTTACAAAGCTGGGCTGTCGTCCTCAGCCCTGGACTGTGACCTCAGCTGGCGCCCCGCGGAATCCATGTTTCGAGCTTTTTACCACCCTTTTTTTTTTATTTGGCCCATATGACCCGTTTCATTACATTTGGATCATCAGATCTGTTCCCCCTTTTTGGAGTTCCTGTGTGTCTTTGTTTTTACCAATTTTTTCCCTGGGCTATCATTAGCTGGTATGAAAGCTGGGTTTTTACGCAACCCTTGGGAAGCACGAGGCGCTACAACCACCATCCCACGCACACGCCATCTGATCAGGTCACCATTGGCCCGCTCCCTCCATGTGGAGCGTTCGCGTTTGCGACGATCCAGTTTAGTTTCAGGGTTTGCAGCAAGTGTGTCTTGGTGTTGTTGGCGTGCGCGAGGCTCTCTATTGCGCCATCTCACGTGACTTTTCCGATTGCCCGAAATGGTTGGGCATGTCTTTTCCACGATGCTGTTGGGCCTACGCTCTCCTTGTTGTACTGCAATTGCACATCCTATATATCCTATTTCATGCATCCTTTCAGTTGGTGGTCTGGGGGGGCTGCTGGGGCTTTGTGTGGCATTATGCGTGCTTCGTTGACTAACTCTGACCAGACGGATTTGGCAACATGAACGAGTTTGCGAACCAGGAGATGAACTCATTGAACAACACTCCGGTCATGCCGATGCCGAACCACCAGTTCCACGGCATGCAGTCGTTGCAGAACATTCTCCCCGAGAACCATGTCTCCCCCAGCCACTCTTCCTCGACGAACTCGCCGCCAGCAACGTCCCCGTCTTCGCGACCCTCGGTTTCTGCCTCGGCTCCTACGCCTACCCGCAGCGGAGACGCCGCTCCAGCACCCAAGCGCAAGAACACTCAGAAGACTCCCGTTATGAGCGTGGAGGAGGCTGCACGGGTCTCCGCAGAGGAGGACAAGCGCCGTCGCAACACCGCTGCCAGCGCTCGGTTCCGCGTTAAGAAGAAGATGCGTGAGCAGGCTCTGGAGAAGACTGTCAAGGAGACCACCGAAAAGAACGCGGCCCTGGAGGCGCGAGTGACTGCATTGGAACTCGAGAACCAGTGGCTGAAGAATCTGATCACCGAGAAGAACGGCAAGTCAGCAGAGGAGGGCAAGAAGGCTGAATCTGACATTACCGACATGTTCAAGAAGTTTCTCGCGGCACAGAAGACAGATGGCGAGCGAAGTTACGCTGAATCGAAGATCGGCGTCGGCACTGCTTGATGTGGGTGAAAAAAGACAAAAAACCAGAAAAAAAAGCCCACCTAAAATATAATGTTTCCTGCAATGTTTCTGTAAATTTGCGCTGAGTTCACTGTGAATATGGTCTATATCTCTTCTTTATTCTTTTTTTTTTTTTTGACGGTGAGGAAGGCGTCTCACGGAACGGATGGGCGGGATGAGTGACGATTCCGTTAATGAAAGGCAACAGTCCACTTCAATATACCACCTACCTTGCTCTTTAGACATTCATTATCGACTATCTATACAGTAGGTACTAAGGTACCACTAGCAGTCCAAGCTTTATCATAGGCAGTGTATTATTGAGTACTATATATGAGGTATCCACTGGAGCTACCATACGACTAGTAGCAGCAGCAGGAGTGGAGCAGAAATTCCGAGATCTGAGGTTTTCAACATCACATTCACCATGGGCTTCACCACCACAGCACCACCACCACCAATCCACTACCGCTCCCTCCCCATCCTCATCACCTACCTCACCATCTGCGCTCTCCTCGCAGCCCAGAAATGCCTCAATATCGTCCGCGGCTACCGCCAAAACAGCAGCGCCCCCTCCCGTCTTCCCTGCCGTAAAATCGTCTTCTTCGCCCTCCAGGCCCTCCTCAGTCTCACGGCAACATGGTACCACATGTTCCGCTTCTTCAATTACTCGTATACATCCTGGGCTACGACGACACCGACACTAAACCTAGCGACCCTTCCGTCCCTAACGCGGTGGGAGCTCTGGCTTCGTGAGCGCAAACTCTTCCGCGAGGCATGGGAGAGTGTCTCCGATAGTCCGGAGCGATTTTGGTGGAGTGGACAGATATTTCTCTTTGCGGTGGGGTGGAGTTTGATTCTTGGGGTTGTTGGTTTGTTTTTCCTCCTCCTTCTTCTTCTTCTTCTTCTTCTTCTTCTTCTTCTTTATTACCTTGTATCCCCCACTTCCTATTTTCAATCTATTGCTAGGTGTGGTCGCAGGGAGGCTAATATAGAACTCGAACAGGACAAAAATACAAGATTCCAAATGTATGGAGCTTCATGCTCCTAGGGCAGATTGTAGCGATATCCTTTGCGCAGAACCTATTCGTGCTTACGGTGCTTGTTTCCGGACGTTGGGGGACTGGGAAACCTGCAAAGGAGCTTGGTAGGGAAAAGGAGAGGGAGAAGGAATTGGTTCCCTCACCACCCGCTATACTAGAACTTGCCCCGGTGGTTACCTCGCTAGCTAGTGCGGTGGTCGTCCCCCATGTCGCGCATACGCGGCTCTTCATGCCTGTGCTGCTTGTTCCGCATTTGCTGCTGTTTGTGCCTGGTTTGTTGCCTGTGTCGGGGGGTAGTGCTGGTGCGGGCCGGAGTCTGGGTTGGTATAGATGGGTGTTTTGGTGGGTTGGGGGTGCGGCGGTGGTGATACAGGCGCGCTCGACGTATGCTGTTTTGGTGGAGGGGGATGTGTGTGGGCTTACGCGGAGACTGTTTGATGCCATGGTCGGGCATCCGGCTGTGAGTAGTGTGGGTTGGGACGTGGTGTTTTGTTTTGTGGGGTTGGTTGCGTCGATTGTGCTTGATCCGTTTGAGATGTAGATTATACTAGTACCTAGGTATATATATATATATATATATATATAGAGAGAGAGAGAGAGAGAGAGAAAAATAGTATCTACCGTCTAGCAACAACAATAACCCCCCTCACAACCCTCCTCCTCGCCCACCAGTCAAACACAACCCTCGCAGCCCTGAACTTCCCAATCGACAGCCCAAAAACACTCACCTCCTTCTCCCGCGCACGCAAAAACCCGGCCATCCCAGCAAACACATCCGCAGAGATATCCCTCACCGTGATCCCATCGAGATCATACCCCGCCGCCACAAGGAGAGCCTCGTATTCGTCCCGCGAGAGGAAATTTGCCCACGGCGTGCCGGAAACCCAGCACACGAGCCGGAGGAAGAGTTTCTCCCATGGTGAGATGGAGTCTGCTAGGAGCAGGTCGAAGGCCATGAAGGAGGCGTTTAGGACGGAGAATGTGTGGTGGAGGAGGGGTTTTCGGGAGGGATGGAAGTGGTAGAGTGTGTCCAGGGCGAGGAGCCATTTTTCTTCTTTTTCCTCTTCTCCTTCGTTCTCTACTTCGTTCTCTCCTTTTGTTCCTGGTTCGGGTTGTGCTTCCGTTTCGTGATGGGTGCTACAGAGAGCAGATTTGATTTCCTCCGTCCAGGAGGAGGGATCCGCTGCGTCTGCGCAGAAGATACGTGCTCTGTTCGTCGTCGACGGCGAGGTTGGGCCGGATGAGGCGTGTTCGACGCGACGCGCAGCAAAAGCCGCTTGCGTTGGGACGACGGTTAGACCAACGTACGAGTCGAATAGAGGTACCTGGGACCCCGATTCATCGTGTGTGCGTGTCAGGTTGAGTAGATGGATCGATTGGTCGCCGCAGCCGATGCCAACGTCGAGGAGGTGTAGACGTCGGTGGACTTGCAGAGAGGTTGGGTTGCCATTCTCATCGAGGATAGAGGCTGTTATGAGGACTTCGTTGAGGAGGGCGGTGCACGCGGAGGGGAAATCGGTTTCGTTCTTGTGTCTCGTTCATTATGTGTTGTTTTCCAGGTTATTAGGCACTGGTAGAGGACATACCTTCCAGTATCCGAGGTTCATCCACATGGACGGCGGGGGAACAGGAATGTTGAGAATCGCATGGTCGAGGCCGTAGATGGAGGACGACGATGACGACGACTTCGACGACGAGTGCTTCCGAGTGGCTCTGGAGAAGAGGAGGTTCATTTTAGCTGCGACGATTGTTTGCCATTTTTAGATTTTAGTTCTTTGTTCTCTTTGTTCTGGTGGAGTTCAAGTGGGAAAAAGTCAGAAACTAGTGTTATGTCCGTGTTACCACCGTACTACCCGGAGTATTAGAGTGAGTATTTAGTATTTACATTATGGAGTTATTCCCACGGAATATCCACCCCCAGATCTCGCGCAACTCGCATCGCAGACACTACACACCCCTCCAGCAGGACCATTCCATCCCAGCACCACCCCCCCGCGAGATACACGCCGCCGTCGCCGCTCCGCCATGCTCGTCCCACCGAGGACCCCGACGATGCGACAGACTGTGTCGTCTCCCCGAATAGCTCCCTAAGTAGTCGCCGACTGTGCGGGTTGCGCAGCACACGCGTAAAAGACGCCGACCGGAGGACCTTGGCCGGGTCTATCGATGTGAGCGGGTTGGTCGTGACCAGCACCGACGACAAGGACTGGGAGTGGACTGCCTCTGTGATGGCGTCCGTTGAGCGGAGGTATATCTGCTGGGAGGATGCGGTGGGCGTGTCCTTTCCGCAAACCTTGGGGGCTGCTGACTGGGTGTTGCTGATGTCTGTGTGGGCGACGGTGCACACCGTCGTTGTGGGGACTTGCTGCAAGGTCTCACGCGAGGGCTCGAAGATCTTCGCGGCGATGTCCGGCGGGACGGCGAGAACAACGAGGTCGAACCGCTCTTTGGACTCAGTGTCTGTGTCGACTGAGTGGCTGGTGAGCACCACGCCATCCGGTGTGGGTGTGACTTTGGTGGACTGGATGCCGAGGCGCACGTCGATCCCCTGGAGCAGCGTCTCCTGAGCCTTGCGGACGCCGTCAGAGACCACGAAATGCGGTTGTCGGTGGGTTTGCCGCTTGTATGCGAGCACGTCGGAGGCTGGGAAGCGCAGGAGTTCGTAGTGAGAACAGGTGCACACGCTGGAGATCATGGGCAGGAGGTAGCTGGTGACATAGCCCCTGGGCAGATGGATGCGACGCAGGTAATCGTCAAGGGTCTCATCCTCAGGTGTTTGCAAGGGAGCAACCAGAAAACAGCATACGGTGAACCATGCATAACATAAAACCACGAAAACCACCTGCAGAAGCCAGGGGATAATGTCGCCGCGAGGGATGGGGGGAACACAGTGGAAGTTGGAGGCGTGGCTCATGAACGGCTTCGGGGGGGCTGTTGTTGTGTTTGCGAGACGAGAGAAATGGAAGAGAAAAGGCTGGGAATGGTATCGCACCCCCAGATAGTCGTACATTCGCACCAAATGCTGGTAGAAGCCTCCAGCAAAGGCGCGCATCGGCACGTCTACCCAGATACCGGCCTTGTGTTTCCCTTGTGGCTGGATCTCGATCGACTCTGCGGCCAGCGATATTTGAGTTCTCTGCAACAAAGTCACAACTGCGTCAGTACGGCTCTTGCAACCCCTCCGTGCAGTGAGAGAAAGACATCTCCAGCTCGCATAGGATAGCACACTCACCTGGTCAATCAGTCGCACTCGAAATCGCTGCTGGGGATCGTGGTGCAGCAGATACGCAGTCACCAGCCCGGCCATTCCGGTGCCTACGACGGCGACATCGCGCCGTTTCTTTTCCATCGTAAAATCCAAGCAAAGGGATAATTGAGACGAAATGTCAGGGAGCCATCCAGAGAGCGATTTGTAAATAAGTTCTCGTGGTGAATCACAAGCACACAGAGTTATCACAGCGGCGGGTAAAAGCGCACAGTTCGTCCATGCGCCACCAAGGAATCCAAGTCCGCAGACAGGCTTGGCTGATCCTCTTCTGGCTCAACAGCATACAAGTCACGGTGCATACGAAATAAGGTGCAGGAGTAAATTGATCTCATTGCATATGGACTGGCAGAACGAAGGACATAAGAGGAAAAAGCAAAAGAAGTCAAATTCTACGCGTACAAAAGGATATCAGTTCATCGCCGTTCCCGTTCCACCCAGGTATAAGAGAAAAAGAGACATAAAAAAGCCCGACAAACTCCATCGTGGTAGTGAAAAAATATCCCCCTTCTACCCAACCATACGCATTAGTTGTATCTCAAAGAAAGAAACAAATAGGAAAAGAAGCGGAGAAAGAAAAGGGGGGGAAAAAAAATGTACAGTCAGTCAGTCGTCGGATATCCTTGCGTAACATCGTTTCAACGTATCAACGACTCCTAGTCCTCGACCTTAGTATATTCTTCCTTGCGCTCTGTAGACGTCTCATCCTCGCTTTCATTGCCGGTAATTTCCCCCCATCCAGAGCTGCGACGGCTGATCCGACCAGCACCGGTGGTTTGCCCACCAGGAGCAGATATGCTTGCTGCATTACTGTCCTGGCGGCTGTGAGAGTGCGCTGCACTCCTGATGCTCGCGCTATCGCCTGTTGTTGGCCCTTGTTTATTTGCGTAGAAACTGCCACGTTCGCCGCCAGCAGGCGCGGCTCCCGGCGACGACGAGTAAACACTCACTCGTTCTGCACTAGCTAGGCCAACCAGGCTAGGTCGATTGAGAACACCCGATGCATTCATTGCAGAGGTGTTGGATGACTCTCCGATTGTTCCACTCAGCACGCTCACTGGTAGACTCTCTCGGCTTCCTCCAAACACCGACGACGGCGCCAGAGCGCGTACAGAAGCATTGGTATCCAGGGAATTTCGTCGGCGCCGTTTCGATGAGCTCGCTAGGGTTAAAATCGAAGCGTTGTCGGTGAGTATATTGTTGGCAGTTGCAGTGCTGTATGTGACTGAATTGCTATGAGGGGCAAGGTGGTGTGGTACAGCCGTGGCGGGGGAGGGAGGAAATTGGTGAGAAAACTGCACTTGCTGGGGCCCAGCGTTGCTCGTTGAATGTGCATGGTGATGATGGCCATAGTGCGTGTGGTTTTGTGCATTATAGATCTGACCCGAGGGTGCTGCCGATTGCACTGTTGTCAAGGTGGTCGTCAGCGAGCGCACAGAGGGTGCAGGAGACGAAAAGGTGCTCCCTTCCCCCCCGCCGTTCGAGCTGATACCTCCCCCAACGGTCGCCGCCGTCCCAGCCTTGGAATATGCGGCCTCGGATATGGTGGTGTCGCCGTTTGTGGATATTGTCGGAGCGGTAGACTTGGCGCTCGTTGCTGGGATGTGGTTGTCGTATGCAGAGTAAGCAACAGAGGGCTCGCTCTGAGAACGGGACCGCAATTGATGTGCAGACTCATCACTAGAATCAGAAGAGGTTCGATCGCTGCTGTACTGGGGGGTAAGGTTGCCTGTTCCGGACAAAGGATAGGGATTGTTCTTGACGGATCGGTTCTTGCTTTTGGGTACGACGTGGCGCTTGTTGGACCAACGTGTGGCACCGGAATCAGTCGAGCTTTTCAGATTCGCTAGTCGCTTCATCCAGCTGGAAAACGGCCGACGACGCCCATTGCGATCTGCCCCAGGGAAGTCATATCAGCCCTGTTCGAACACACGACTCAAATGAGGGGAGCGGAGGGGGATGTAAACAAACCGTGCACCCGCGAAGGGCCGTCAGTGGTAGCCATTTTGGCCTTCCCAGGGATAATTTGATTTGAGATGCTTAAGAAAGCTCCGGGAGGTCCGGATCAGGGGTCCGCTTCGTCCAGGTAGTGCTGACGGACAAGTGTATCTCCAAACCACTAGGCGGCGGCAGTAGGAGGTTAGGTATGTGGGGGTTGGTAGCAAGTACAACAGTTAGGAGTTGAGGCAGACAGACGGTGAGAACCAGACAGATTCAGAGAATAAGAGGAGCAAGGGGACTGCAGCCAGCTGGAGAGAAGAGAATTCCACCGAGATATAAGTAGTTCAGACCAGTGCAAGGCTACTTCTCCCATCTTCTTGTGTTCTGAACTTCGGGAGATCTGGATGGCTGCACGTGATAAATAGCCGCCTCGCCTTTAGGCCTGAAGCGACCTGCAGCTCTGTTGCCAGTACTTCTCTGGCTCAGAGTACATGATTGTTTTATCATTATTGTTTCGATGTGCTCCGACGAAAGCAAGTATCCGGTAGGACAGTCCTTCTTTTTGGACTGTCGTGCGCCTTGAAGTCGCTGGAAGTCGGATTGCGGTGCTGGACGCTTCTTGCAGATTGTTCTGCCCACGCAATCAGAAGCTTAAGAGGCTTGGCTTCTGCAGGTCGAAATTACATTCTAAGCACGAAGGACTAACTATGTCCTACTAGTACCTAGGTATGTACTACGACTCTGTACTCCTGAGTGTGTTTCTAATACTAATTAGAGCCTTTGTTGGAATAGCAAGAACAGAAAGTAGCTGTACATCTGCTGGCACACGTTCTTTTGCTGCGCCTTTCCTTACACCTGTTTGAACACCTTCAAGATACATACTTGGTTCCAGCTAGAAATAATAGTAATACCTAGTAACCTATGGCAGCCGCATCTCCTCCTATACATGCGCATTTGGCCAAGGTTTTGCGCTAGTATCTGCAGCTTGCTTGTCTCTTAGATGACCATGTACAAGTAATTGTGGGTATCTCAGTAATAACAAGAGTGCACTTATCTTCTACTACTACTACTCTTCTTCTTCTTCTTCTTCTTCTTCTTCTTCTTCTTCTTCTTCTTCTTCTTCTTCTTCTTCTTCTTCTTCTTCTTCTTCTTCTTCTTCTTCTTCTTCTTCTTCTTCTTCTTCTTCTTCTTCTACTTATTATTGTTACTATTATACTACTACCTAGGTACTACTACTATTATTATTAGCTGTAGAGTTGTAGATCACGTGACCAGCAGCTCGGCTTCGCCGCGACTTCCTCCGACTCTCTTCGTCCACACTGGATTTGCCTCCTCAGCAGGGAAGCAGCTTCAGATGAGCTACTCGGAAAGCCTGTCTGCGTCGTGGTGAACTGGGAGTCCTGGTCTATAAATACTCCGGACACACTGCCATCTAGCCTTTGTCACTCATCCATGTCGTCAAAGTGGCGGACAATCCAGCCTAGAGGCTGTGGAATATGCAAATGCGGTCGACAACAAAAGCAACGTCAGCATCTTCGATTTAAAAATAGGCGATGAATTCCAGCAGAATCCTCCCGCTGCCTCCCGAGGTTGCTGCGAAGATCAAGTCGTCAACATCCATCACCCACCTCAATGGGGTGATTGTGGAATTGGTCAAGAACGCCTTGGACGCAAACGCTCACACGATTTTCATCACCGTTGATTACCGACGTGGAGGCTGCATCGTCGAGGATGATGGAAATGGTATTCTGCCAGCTGAATTTGAGCCTGGTGGAGGCCTGGGGAAAGCTCACTGTAGGCATCCAGTATTCACATACAAATTTTCTATGCTTATTGGTGACCTAGGTACTTCAAAGTTTCATGCGGAGACACCAGTTTACGGGCGTAGAGGGCTGTTTTTAGCTTCTCTGTCCTCTCTTGCGTTGCTAACCATAACTTCGCATCACGTCCAGAACTCGAGTACAAACACCGTCATATTCCATCACTCTACCCCTATCGCCCGGCTCACGCCTGCCCCGACGCACCAAGGATTGCGGTTTAGCGACCATGGGACGCGTGTCACTCTGAATGACCTTTTTGGAAACATGCCGGTCCGTGTGAAGAATCGCGCTCTAACTTTGCAAAAGCCTGACGAGTTGGAGCGCCAGTGGGACGAGCTACGGCAGTTGTTAGTCGCATTCATGATCCCGAATAGTCATCTTCTGAAAATGGTTGTTTCCGACGTTGATAAAGAGCGAAAGCTCGTGATCCGCCCTCGAAGCCAGAACCCCCAGCTTAGCAAGGAACTAGACCTAGCCCGTCTCAATTCAATACTCTCTCAGGCGGGGCTCGTCGATATTCAGAGCGGTAATCGTTGGCATGCTGTGTCGGCCAGCGTTCCGCATCTTTCAATATATGCCGCCCTATCCCTTGTGCCGAGTCCCTCCAAAAAGATCCAGTTCATTTCCCTAGGAATAGACCCTGTTTTCCCACGGAACCAGACAAATGTTCTGTTTAGTGAGGTTAACCGTCTATTTGTTTCGTCCGATTTTGGAACTACTGGGAACTTCTCAGCTCTTAACGCGGGCGCCGTGTCTCTTGATACACGAAAAGACGGTCTAGTTGCTTACACCAAGGCGATCCCCAAAGCCGTCAATAAGTGGCCAATGTTTTATATATGTATCAATACGAATGATCCCCCAATAAGCAGCGACGACCAGGATCTGCCCGAATCTGACAGATCCCTTCAACGTATCCTTGACGTCCTCACAGTTATGGTCAACGAGTTCCTGAAAGAACACAGCCTGCGCCCACGTGGCGGAAAGCGAAAACGCAAAGAGCTTATCGTCGAGGATGAATTGGAGCTCAACAAGGCCAAAAATATGGCAGACGGTGTACGGGCGATATCTAGTACTGAGGAGACTCTCGGGAAGCGGCTGAAGCTGCCGTCGCTTTCACGGCGAGGGGTCAGTCCTCACTTTGGGAATTGGTCTCGAATCAAGAGCGCTACCAGCCATTCGAACCGTGCTACATCGTATGGCACGCCAAAGGAAATTTCAGCTCAAGTATCTGGAAATACTTCTCGACCTCACAGCCCAGGAGCTCTGGCCCCATTTCCCAAGTCGAACCCTAGTAAAGTTTTGGACACTACAGTAGATGATTCAAGCTTTAAGCCGCCATGGCAGTCAAAGAGTTACGACCCCCAGGATGGCAATAACAAGCCGGAAACAGATACAATGATTCCTTGGATAGATCCACATACTGGGATCAGCCATTGGATCAACTCACGCACTGGTCAATCCGTCAATCTTCGGTCATCGGCAGCCAGAGATCTCGTGTCCCGGCCTAGATCAACAGGGTCCCTGGGGACTATGCAAGCCCTAGATAGCCTCAAACGGCCAGCGTCAGCCATTCTAGACAGGACAAATAATTCGTGGGTCGAAAATCTTTTGGATAATTGGCAGAATCCTGCATTTAGTCGCTCTGAGCAGCCGATCAATGCCCTGGAAATCGATACGGGCCAACCCATTACGTTATCACATTACAACTCTGCCAAGTTGTGTGGATTGGAAGGATTTGGCGTGTCAAAATTCCGTGGTAAACTACGAAAACAGGATCTCGCAACCGCCGAGGTCATTGGGCAAGTGGATCGGAAGTTCATCCTAATAAGGATGGCAACTGTGGCTAGGGATCTTCATGATGGTACTCTAGTTCTTATCGACCAACATGCAGCGGACGAACGATGTCGAGTTGAGGGGCTCTTTAAAGAGTTATTTCATGGAACGGGCGAGTTGAGGTGTATACAGACTATCCAGATCGATCCAATTGTGTCTGACATACCGGTATCTGAGGCCAGCCTATTCAAACGGTACACAGAGTTTTTCAAGCGCTGGGGAGTCGAGTATAGTATTGGATCGAGTACGCAGAGCGACAAGACGTGTGTGACAGTATCACGGCTTCCCATACTTATTGCAGAACGCTGCCGAACGGAGCCAGACTTGGTCACTAGCTTTATTCGGAGGGAAATCTGGGGACAAGAGGAAAACAGAAGCATACGAACACGTAGCCCTAGCGGACTTGGGACCAAGGAAAACGGTGGCTGGGTTGGTCCACTGGCGGGCTGTCCCCAGGGTATTCTCGACTTGCTAAACTCGCGTGCCTGTCGGACGGCGATTATGTTCAACGATGTTTTGAGCATGGAGGAATGCCAGGGTTTGGTGAGGCGGCTAGCCAGCTGCGTATTCCCGTTCCAATGTGCGCATGGCCGACCATCGATGGTACCGATGCTAGATCTGCATGGCTTCTTGAGCCGCGATCAGCCAGACGAGTATGCTAGGACAAACGGCGGCGAGGGTGTTGGGTTTGCAGATGCGTTCAACCGATGGCAATCCTCTACATAATATGTACGCCGTATTTGGAGACCACCCACTATAGTCTTTTGAATTCATAGTATGATTCACTATCCCAGAGTCATTATCTAGTTGTCTGTCACCGTCTTAACCTTCACTCTGTATGCAACCATCACTATCTATATAACTGCCTATTCAACAATGTTACTATTGTAGGCTGCTTCACTGGCTTTCCGACATTCAGTTATAAAAGCCACGCATCCTTCCAATAGCTTACGTCCCGAAGACAAATATAGCCATGACACACACCACATCACGCCTATAATACAAGAGAGACACGCTTACAATCCATTATCCCAAGTATACTAGGTACTGATACTAATATCCTGCAAAGGCACAGGGTAATTCTCCTGCGTACCTCCAACCTTGGGATAGACCAACGGACTAAGTCCAGGTGTTACTATATAATAGGTACTGTACCTAGTACACACCATGTCTCCTTCAGACGGGGGTAAAGATGAAGGCGAAGAAGACAAACGGGTTATCAATGATTGATTGTCTTGCGGAGACATTATACAGTATACAAGTATACAAGTATGCAAGTATACAAGTATACTAAGCATATACAATGTCCGAACCAGTACAGGTTTCAGCGTCATTTGCCGGTGGAAGAACCCCCATCATTCCCAATGTAGGTTTGAACACCATTGACCTGAACGACATGAATGATATTCTTGTATTCTCTGCTAATTGTTTGCGTTACAGGATGGAGCGATGTGGTGGTCTTGCTTGGGATTATATACATATACATGTCTATACTATCTCTATAGATGGAGACTGGATAGCCCTAATGATATTCAGGGCGATATCCTCTCGTCGCGGAGAGTACCCCGGCAAACAGATCGAGATGACAGAGCAGAGTATCTCATCGGTAGCAGCAGCAGAGATAGAGAGAGACATGCAAGAGGCACGCCAAAGGGGAATTTATTCCTTCATTATCATTATCATTATCATTATCATTATCATTATTACTATTACTGTCGTCTGTCGTCTGTCGTCTGTTGTCTATCTGACTAGAGATAGAAAACAACAGAGAAGAATCCAAGATTCACGAGTCATGAGCAAGTTCCACTACTCTTACCTACTCTACTCTGTACCTAGCTAAGTATTACTAGAAGATACTGCTAAGAACTATGGTCATGGCTAATTGATTGTGGCTTTACCGTGTACGCCGTAGAGGACTAAGGTGTACTGTGTACTCGATCGAGTATGTCGATCGGCGCTGTGATTTTGAGGGATCCATGCAGGGCGTCGAGTATGAGATCGACATGCAAGGGTTCTCCGTCTATCTATCGATCTATCGATCTATCTATGCATGTAAGTATGTAAGTATGTAAGTGTACCTCGATCTAATGCAGGTCCTTTACATGCAGCGTGTTCGAATAACTACGCAACTCCCGAGGGTCTACTGGAAAGTAATTCAATAAGTCGAATCCATTAGGATTAGGCTATATACAATAGTACAATAGTACAGGCCCTCGCAATGCCATGCCATGCTCAGTCCAGTTGCAATCCCTCCCAAGTTAAAGCGTCCTGGTATAGTATCCGATTTCCCAATCCCAAACAATTCCAATCCAGGTATAATAAAAAGAATCACAAACAGAATAAGAAAAAAAGACTGCAAGGTCAGGATCGTCATCCAAGTTTCCGGAAATATACCATATCATCATGATACTTTTCGTGTTCCCTCCCTTTTCATGTTCGAGCCGTGAGGCTCATATATACCTAGACCTGTATATTTTCCCGTTGCTTTTGGACCAACCCTTTTGTTTTCCCCGCCAGTCGCTGGTAGAACAAAATAACAAAGTAAATAGAAGAAGAAAAAACAACAATCAGGTCCAGTGAGTGATGAGGTGAGAAAAAATAAAGGAAACTTGACGCCCGCCGGTAAGATATCCACAGAGAATGTAAAAAGTATTTTCAAGAATATATGACCAATTCAAAAAGAATAAGAGAGAAAAAAAAAAGTGTATAGCGCCGTTAAAACATTAAAAAAATGGAAAAACAATATCGTAAAAGTCGTCATAAAGAGTGTGGACGGTCGGTTCAACCATTGGTCGCAACCGACTTGGCCTTCGAGGTGTTCGTCCAGGATAAGAAATCGAATTTGTCTTTCGCGTTCTCCAGGATCGACGAGGAGCTCGACTCTGTTTGTAAATTGGGTGCTCGTGGTTGGGATGGTGTTTCTCGTGGTTCCAGCACCAGCGACCGGCGATAGAACTGTTGTAGGCTCTTTTCGCCGTTTGAGCGCACTCGCACCAGCTCGTTCTGCATCCAAGCTTGCAGCTCCGGCACCTCGGTAAGGCGGTAAGGGATCTGGAAGCGCTGCAGCTCGCTAATGATGCGCGCAGTCTTAACGTGCTTGTCAAAGTTGATGACCGCCATCTCCCCGTCATCAGTGGGGAGGTTGCGCAAGGCTTGGTTGCCATGGTCAACAAACGTAAGGTCGGTGAGGTAAGTGCCGACGAAGGGAAGGCAGGGTGGGACATGCCCTTGCAGGCGCTGTCGCAACACCGCGTAGTTGCGGGAGACGTCGACGATGCCCCGCAGAGTCTCCAGGGTCGTCTTGGTCTTGTGCGACACAATCTCCCAGGTGCGCTTGAGCCGCGAGATCATCGAGGAGTTCAGGGAACAGATGATGGCCATGAGTGAATCGTAGTTGTTTAGCTCCAAGCACTTGTTAGCAATCTTAACCCAGTGCTTGATGATGGCTGCCCGCTTCTTAGGCTCTGCAAGCTGCAGAATCGAGTCCGCAACCAGATGCGCAAGGTCGGTCGAGAGAGTAGACATCGCGCGCACGTTGACCGCCAGCGAACCCGTCTTCTTCATCCACTCCGTCGCCAACAGTTCCTCTGGCAAGATTGCGCAGAAGATCCGGGACTCCTTGATGGTGAACTGGCGGGCTAGTTCCAGAGGATCGAAGTCCAGGATGGAAATGTTTGCCTGGTCATTCTTCCACTGTTTTAGCAAGTTGAGTTCCTTCTTACCCAGTGCAGGAGGAGGGAGGGGTGTGTCCGGGTGTATGTACTGTGCGGTCGCGGTGTTTGTCTTCCCCATTGAGGACACCAGGCGGGGAACAACCGGACCATGGAGCTTGGACACCTTATCTGTAAGCTCAAGCAAGCGATGGGCTGCGGAGGGCAGATTCTGCATGAGCATGGTGTTGGAGAAGGTAATGATAAATTCCAGAGCCACAGTGTCGCAATCATGGCGCCAGTGAGACTCCATCCAGCCCTTGAACACGTTGTATACGCGAAGACGGACCGGTCCAGCGGCATGCGGGGTATCCCCGATGTAGTTGAACCGGTCAACCAGGGCCTCCGCGAACTCCATAGGGGTAGCAAAGAGGCGGAAGGTGAGGTAGAAGGTTGACACAAACATCGCGTCCGGGGTGGACTGGTGAGCAGTGAGCTTCTCAACTAAGGCCCGCAGGCTCCCTCCCATCACCTGGCCGTCCTTGAAAATTAATTCATGTGCGTAGGTCTTTTCCAGGACATTTGCTTCTGTCTCTTCATTCTCCTCGGCCAAGGTCGAGTGGCTGACACTGCCCTTAAGAGATGGCACCTGGGAATGATGACTCATGTCAGGCGACGTTGCCCTGGTAGAGGTCTGAGACACTCCGCTCATTTCTGAATCACGGAGGTGGCTGTTGTATGTGAAGCTGCTTCCAGTACTAGTTATGCCCCGGCCAAATGATTCACTAACCTCAGACTTGCGGTGGCTATTACGATGGAAGGACTCTGCAGGAGTGGTAACATCCTGTGGGGAGGAAGGGGAAGAGAGCTTATCAAAGCTTGGGGGCAGGATGGAGGACTGGAAAGAAGATTGATCGGTGGTAGTAGTAGCGGGAGTAGAGGCACCAGCCCTTGACTGGAAGGAAGAAGGGGTAGATTCATCCGTCAGGCCTGGTGTGGATGGGGAAGATGTATTGGCGGAGTTGGGAATCTGCAGCGGAGGAGGTGGTAGCCTAAGTTCCTGGCGTCGAGCTTGCTCTCCCACCACGTCCACTGTTCGCGGCGCCAATGGGGTAGCCTTCTCATCGGATAACGCGCTATGGGGTGTGATGACAGAGTCCTGGGGAAGGGCCTCGAGCTCAAAGTCTCCACTCTGCTCGAGCATCAAACGAGCCTTGGCCATGCAGTTCCCAGCACCTCGCACGCAGTCAGTTGCCGCGTCTACAAGACGCTTGCCCTCGTCAGGCATAAACACCAGCTCATCATCTGGCGAGTGTGCAGGTCGAAAGGCATCCCGGGCAGCAAATACGAGCTCAGACAATCGCTCATACATGGTATCTCGGGCTTGTTCCAGCAGTGCGCTTCCCTGGGGGTCATGCTCACAGACAGCTTCAATCACCGTTAACAGGCCTCGGCAGGATCGCACAGCCTGTTCAGTGGTCACAACCAGCTCCGTCGAGGAGCGGGATTGCAGATGCAGGCCGATGAATGAGCCTAGAACGCCCAGGAATGCATCGTACGAGACAGCCAGGCGTTCGGACGCGAGATTGGGATTTCGCACGGCGGCGGCGGCTGGTCCACTGTAAGACACCCGATGCGAGACGGATATCCGTTTGGTTGCTATAGACACAGGGCGGGGTTGCGGCGAGTCAAACGTCTCCATCCGGGTTGACGCCCGGCTCATGTCCAATCGGCTGCGGTTCAACAGCCTGGAATCGTTTCGTTCTGTGCCGACCTCGGATGCAGTCCCGTCTGACATGGGAAACATCTCAGACCCTGGCGTCGGTGGGATATCACCGTGGGCAGATTGCTGCTGCTGCTGCTCTAGCTCCGCGATCGTCCTGCTCAGGCCAACTTCCTCATTCCATACGTCAAGGAACCGAACACCGCGAGTTACGATTCGAAAAGCTTTGAGTAGCATTTCATCCACCATATACTCAACTTCATCTTCCACAGGTTGCCCACCGGCAATATCCTGGAACTTTTTAGTGGTCCTTACCAAGGACGACAGATCGGCTAGTAGAGCCTTGCGGTTTCGCCGTAGACCGTCCTGGCTCTTCACCAGGGAGGAGTCACGGGTAAGACATTCGGATTTTTCCTTTTCATTTCCATGTTAACCCAATTCTCCACTCTCTAGCACGAGCCTTGAAAACAAACAAACAAAAAAAAAAAAGGCAAAAACCAGAAACTTACAAGGAGGAATCGAACTCCGGCAATCAACCCGCGTACCAGGTCCTGGTTGCCGAAGTCAACCAAGGGGGATCCGCATCCACCTCGAATGATATCCCAAAAGTCAGTCAATGCCTTCAGAAGCGGACGCATAGGAAGCTGATCGTAAGCCTCGCAATAGTTAGTGGGTAGCCAGCCCCGGGCGCCTGTATCCAGCAGAGTACCGTCGGCCCAGCCATTGGTGTGGACGGAGTGCACCAATATGATATCCCCTTGGTCTAGCGGTAGGGTAACGGTCGATGGAGAAACATCCCCAGTAGGGTGAAAGGGGTAAAATGCGCGGAGATAATTGTGGAAGACAGTTCGAGGAGGTTCTGTTCGATCCATACTGTCTTCCTGAGAGGTACTATGAGGCGTCGATGGGGGAGTAATGTGACGCTCGTTTCGTGGTGAATAGAAGCGGTTGGGATCGGTACGGAAGCTAGAGTTTGCCTTTTCGATCTTCAATGGTGCAATATGAGGCTTCATTTGATCCATCTCTCGCATTTTCGGTATATAACGTATATAGTTCGAAAAATATAGGTCGAAATTGGCCTAGTCGGACACAAAGGTCACGGGCGACCAATAATTATGACACAGTAAACTCAATGAGCATCCTCACACTGTCGAAGCTATTCAAATACACAGTCGAGAGCGAGATTTCTGGAGGTTGATGGGGAAAAGCCGAGGGTCGATGGCGTAGAGACAAAAGGGAGAGCGGAGTAGAGAGAGGTTCAAGATATTTGCAAGTAGCGCTCGATCGATCATCCGACGCTGGAGAAGACTTGGCGTCAACAATGATGTTGTTTCCCTTCCATGAGATGGCTGGGGGGTGGCCAATGTTTGGAAGAGGGGGGGGAGAGAGGGAGACAAATGTTTTGTGTAGGGTTTAGAGTGCGCATCACCGGGGGAATGCCGGATCTAGGGCGGGTGGAATGAAAAGAATGTCAGGTTGGGGCAACCGGTTGCTAACGTACCTTCAGAGGAAGGAATCAAAATCGCAAAAGGAAAGAACTAAGCAATCTATGAGAGAGATCGGGTACAGCCTGTCGTGTGTCGGCAGTTTGACTTCCAACAGACACGTTCGTTGATGCTGGGAAGTCGTCGACGGGCACGAGCACGGGGAATTGATTGTTGACGCTGGACAGGAGACAAGGAAGCAAAAAGAGGGATCGCGAATTACGTCGACAGGCCAAACAAAGTTTCCAATTGGGATGAGAGTCGTAGGAATCCTGCCTTCGTCCAAACAAATTAAAGGGTATATCGTAACTCGTGTTGGTTGTTGACCAAGCAAGGACCGCAAGCTCCTCTTGAGGCCGGACCAAAACAACGAATGATGTACGCAATTCCCTTTGTATGTGGCCGATGCTGGCAGTTCGAGTTTGATCGACGAAAATGCAGAGACAAAATGACGAATTACAGCGAGAACACGCAAGGGCTGCTGCTGCGGCGGCGGCGGCGGAGAGTCGGCGATGTCTAAAAGCCGCCACGGGACGTCGAGGAAAGGAATGCAGATAATCTGGATCTGGGCTTCAGAATTGCTACCAGCAGCGATGAAGGAATGAATGACTGGAAGAAGAAAGGGACCACCCTGATCAATTCTAGTGGAGTGGGGAGAGAGAGGGAGGGAGAGAGATGGAGATAGAGGAAGGGAGGGAGGAGAGAAAGGGGAAGAAGGGAGGCAGTGGTAGTAGTAGTAGTAGTAGTAGTATGAGTACTATAGTAGAAGAAGAAGAATAATATAACTGGGATAATAATAATGGATGCGGCGATGTGATGAGATGAGGGGAAGGGGACTAAACAAAACCCAAGGAGACGGGAGTGTTCTCGAGGCTAAGTTAGTACGACGGGCCTAGTGAGTCGTTGTCTGTTGGTGATGATGCTAAAGCTGGTGGAGCACAGGAGACCTACTTGTAGCAAAAGGTACATCCACACTCCTCAATATTAGTTCTTTTGTCCTCTCTTGATCTCTTTTCTCGGATACTACTGGATAGTAGTAACTATAGTAGTAGTGATTTGGTGATGGGATGGGATGAGTTGAAGTCCAGCTCAATATCATCAACCCCCATGAATACTCTGCACTCCTGAACAGATATTAATATGGAATAAGTGGAACACCCCTCTATCGAAGACACCGTCTTTCCATCTTTTTCGAGGGCTCCAGAGTCCAGAGTCCAGAGTCCAGACAACTACACGCAGCTAACCACTTAGTGCTGCCCCAAACTGTCGATGATCTGCCATCACACAATCCAGTGGGATTTCCCTCTTCTTCCTTTTTTCGAGTTTTTATTTTGCTACAAAATAAGAAAAAAAAAAGAAATAACAAATCTTGGTTCTTCAGAAGCCTAAATCATCTCCATTCTCTCTCCATTCCTCTGGGTCTCTACTGTCTTCTCTCTTCTCTCTTCTCTCTTCTCTCTTCTCTCTTCTCTACTGTGAGAACAGCATTCATGCTACTCTACAATTTACTAGGTACATTTTCTGTACGGAGCTCTCCTATCAAGAATCAGAATTAATCTATATTCATTATTGTTGCTCCAGTCTAGCCTGTTGACTATGTGCAACGACGTGCAGCAACACACAGGGGTTCGAGTCTGTTAGGTTTAGTCAACTCCGGAGCCAGTCCTTAGAAGAGCAATAATAGCTCTGTTATTATTATGGAGACGGCAGGATATCCGTCTCCTAAATAATACTAATAATAATAATTATTATTATTTTGTTTTATTTTATTTTTTCGGATCATAAAATAATAAAACCTACAATTATTCTTCTTAGTTTCGTACTCGTAGTCCTGCTTTTCCCCCTTTGGCCCTTCCATCCAAGACACCAAATCCCCTTGGTGGCAACTGGCTTCAGGCCAAAGTACGTACTTTACGCACTACTACTACAACGACCGCCTACACAGTACACAGCTATTCTATAGTATGTCGCAGCAGACTATCGACGTGCTAATACTCGAAGAAAGAAACCACCCATCACGCAATAAAGAAAAGACCAACACTACCTACTCCAAGTATTGGGTTGAGCGAAAAATTGGGAATGCTCCGTAATCCTCCGTCCTGTCGCTGAAGATCGACGGCGCAGCAACCGGGCCCCAAGGTTGACGACCCCAAGGATGACAGAACCCTGGTGGTTAACTAAGCTGGCGAACTATTTTCTGACATGTCTTGACTTCTCGAGTCTCTCTGAGGGACGAGATTCTTTCATACTGCTAGACATACATACTACCTTACTACCTTAAGGTACTGTACGAAGAGGCAACTCATACTGAATCCTACACCGGAATTGGATCCCGTGTCGTCAGTCTGGCTGCGACAGTTGCTACCTACGTGGTTCTATATACTTACTGATATAGTAACAATACAATTTGATATAATAAATGTAGTCAGAGTGGCAAGTCTCAACATTTAGTTCAAATACTACCCATATAGTACTTAGGTAGGTCAAGTGGACTGCTACTCTCAGCACTGAATGATGCCATTGAACATGACAACACAAGCTGTCGGATACCAGCAGATGCAACATGGCCCAAGGATTAATGTAGCTCCAATCAAGTCGAGGAGATTACCTCCGTTGCAGGAGACGGGGGGTGTCGGTGGTCCCGTTGTACATCTAGGTTATACAAGTGTATAGATATATAATATTTATATCCATATATCCATATATCCATATATCCATATATACATATATATATATATATATATATACTAGTATATACTACACTATATCTGTGGGTAATACATATTTATGCGAGATCTACCGTTCATGGCAATTACATGCGAACTCCATAGATTCGATCTAGACCTGAAATCATACGAGTGGTACTTGTTCAAAGGATATCCTTTGTTGATGCAATGTCACCTACCTACCTATCTACTACTACTAGGACTAGGTATGTACATATTCGGACCGAGTCTCGAGTATTTATTAGTACTACTAGTAGTTAGTAGTATTGAAAAACCAACTAAATCACAGTGTACTTCAATCAATTGCAATTCAACTGGAAACCCGCCTAGATAATATCCCTATGGAGTACAAGACCAGATCATACTCGGCAGACATTAGTTAATCTACGACGCAAGGAAATTATGATCCCCGCTTGTCGATACACTGCATGCATGAGCGTACTGATCGCCGCCATGCTCTATCACAGACTCCTACACTCCCTACACTCCTATCTAGGATCCTAGGCAGACTGTGCTCCATTTAGTCTGTGTTCTGTATGCTGTGCTCCGTAGTCCGTGCTAATAAGACTACCTAGCCTCTAGTCTCTATAGAGGACTCCGTAATGTCATACCTTGCCCCAGTGGAGACCTTTCATCCAAGTCGCTGGAACTCGTGATTCTACGGGAATACTATTCCGTAGTCGTAGTCCGTACCTACTAATATAGAAGAAAAAATAATAATAACGACCATCATAAGATATGCGTTACATCCAGCCTTAAGACTAGAATAGTAGAAACTAGAAAGAACCCGATCAGGCAGGTTTGATTTTCGAGAGATCCATCTCAGTGTCCACTGCCCTGCCCACGCGGCCCTATTATGGGACAGCGTGCATCAGAGCCTCTCTCGAGTCTCCCCCTCACCGTTTCCCATTTAATTGCTCCATTTGCTACAAATAGAGAAAGATCTTCCTCCACTTTGGAATTCTGGGATTCTTGGCGGAAATATAGCGTCAGAGGACTCGAAATAGAGTTGGTAACTGTCTGTGAGATGATTATCGCATTTGCTCTCGACAACGGCGGTTGCGAAAAAGAATATACTGCAGTATACAATAATAATTAAATCAAAAATGTAATCTTCATCGGTCAGACCATATCAGACGGGTGTCATCCCCCACATTATGCAATTGTTGTGCTCTACTCCTGAGCCCTGAGTGCTGAGCCCAGGGACAGTCTGTTATCAGGGGGTCGAGTCCCAACCCTTTGGTTCCCGGGTTCTGATCGACAGTCCTTACCCAAAAGTAGGCATCGAATGGATAAAAACAGGCTGATGTGATAAGGGAATTGCGGGAGAGAAAGTTTCTCATCCTCAGATGGAGTAAGAGTACATGCTAAAGCACAAAAGGAGCGAGGAGATGCAGCAAGAGTCTCCAGACTCGTAAGGACTCCGTAGTACTGGAGTAGTTGAGTGAGTTTTGGTGTTCCTGCGTCATGCCATTTTGAGCAACTGCGGGTTCACGGAAGCCAACGGAGGCCTATAGATCCACCAATTTTTTCGGCCATTGCTCTGCGGCACTACTTAGTGCTCCGGAGTACTAACACCACTAAGTTTAAGACTTAATATGGGGACAGTCCTTTCCTTATTATACAGACGGGAGGGAAATGCCGGCCGACGGTGGCGGAGAACAAAGAGAGAGAGAGAGTCTCGAACATTTTTGACTCAACTTCAAGTTCTTTTCTGGGCGGATGACTCCCAAGAGGCAAATATGACAGTAGTGGCGGGTTTTTCTTTCCTGTCCTCCTCTGTCTCCAAATTAATCAGTACTCCATAATATCTTCCAAGGTAGTTGTGAGTCTGCGATGCCACTAAAGGGGTGCCTAATAATAATGACTCTTGAGTCTTAATAGTGGGAAGTTGATCTTGGCGGTTCGCGGTGTGGCGTCTAAAGCGGGCTTACGCCAACCGCTTCATGTCTGGAACATCCAGAGAGCTGTCAAGTGTCAACAAAGACTAGAATATGACACATCATCGACGTTGGGACTGCTATCGCTGCTTATTGAAGCATATGTACATAGTGTGTGTACTGACAGCTTGTACGACGACAGTGGTGCTGTCATATCTTTGTTTCGCACAAGTCTGGGCTTCAAAAGGGTCTAAAGGTCGCAATAGTGTGTGTTGAACGTTGCTGCAGGTAAATCTGAACTTGAATCTGAGCTTGACCAGATCAGGATACAGAGACAAAGAGTTCGTTTGTGGTGTTGTTTAGTAGAGCAACTTAACTCTAATCAGCTTAATGATCGGAGAACATTTTGCCATCCTCAGGCTCCATTCTTCCTACTCCGTACAAAGAGAATAGGAGCGGCACGTGCCTGGTGTTGGCTGCGGGCCTGCCATTTGCTGGGATCAACTACTGCATCGCGCAGAAATAGTGCTCGATTGCTAGTAGGGATATTTCGATCAACGGGTAAGAGCCCACCAGGAGAGGTACGTCGTACTTTTGTCAAGATATATAATCTTTAGTCTCACCGGAGTATGGACTACAGACTACCTACAGACTATAACAAAGAGAATCCTTCAACGAACACTCCAATCATATAGGACCAGTTGGAGTTGTGAACAGAACTAGCACAAGCACAGACTTTGAAATCCAGTCCCAATATATCTCCCTAAACAGCTAGACGTTCCCGTCCCAAGTTAGCAACCTAGGACCGGGGCTGGCCTAACCACTGCTACTCTGCCGTCGGCTTTCCGCACCCCCACCGTGGACCAGGCCTGTTATAGCCTAAAGAAAGTACTACGTCTGTACCACGGTTCATGGGCATTGGATGATGGACGGGATGAGATATCAGTGATCACAAAGCTTCCACAAATCAAAGCTGCGATTGCCGGGGAGCTTCACGTCCCCCACCGAAGGAGCTGTTAGTTTGGTCGCAACTACGCAACGCGGGACGGGGCGAAATAAATGGCATCAGTTCCCGCCTGGCTGTTGGACAGTTGGAGGTTAACTTGCTAGTAAGTTAGTAGTTGTACCTCCGGCAGGAGAGCAAGCAAGCATGGGTCTCTGTCCCGTGTCGACTCCACTAACGAGGATATTGATTAAAATTAATTAAGCCGTGAATGTGATATCTTGGGCATGCATCCCCCCAGTCTCGGGGAAAAAACTTGTGACGTTTTAGTCGCCCTGGTGGCTAACGGTTGTCAGGGGTAGCAAATGTCATTTTATTCAGGCAGTCAGGCACTAAGGGATGGATTAGAGTCACGTGGTTGTCGTATTGACTCGAGAGTGCAGAAGTCATCATGCCGAACAATCCATTATTGTTGCGATTGTCAACATAAAGCGCACATGAATCAGGAATTCGAAACTGGAAGAACCAAGGAACAAATTTCGCGTGGATGATCACTTTCTTTCAATCTTGCGATCGTGCTGCATCATGAGAAATCCACAGATGGCGTGTTTCATCCTTCCTCCACAGGGGTCCATCAAAAGGAGAAAAGGAGCCTTCTCGAAGGGCCATTATTATCCGGATAGAACTCACCCCGTTCTTATCAAACCTTTATAGTCAGTGCAATCCACACCCTTGGTCCATCCGTATTGTTGGGAGTAAAACGGAGCAAAACGGAGTACAAGTAAGGTTTGTTCTTGATCGCGTCTTTCCGGATAAGACAACAATTACGCAGCCTGTATAGCGCATGAAGGACGCACTACCGAGTACTTACCGGGTACATAGGATGTACCTAGGCTTACACAATGAAGGACCTCCCGTTGCGGATAAAAAAAGCTGCTTTAAATGACAGTTCCAAATATATCATGAATTCGGATCTCCTTCGGCCGAACCCAATCACAGAGTACAGCTGTCTCTTCCCCTCAAATCAAGCAAGTTCCAGTGCTCCGTCCACATATCTTCAAGTCGACAGATCAACTTCTCGACAGGCACGATGTGGATTGCAGTGGAACCTTGAGAGTGTCTAGTGCATCCGTGACGCCTGAGAAAGAATAATCCATTTAGCGAGGCTCGCGCGCAAGGCACGTTCATCGTCCTCCAGGCTGAAGCACGATCAAACTCTGTAGTAGTTGCCTCGAGCATGCAGTTATGCACCGATACTATTGCTAGTCTGGATTAAGGTGATGGTGCGATAATTTTTGTCCAGTCAAAGAGGCAAAACCACCAAGCAATCCAGGGCGTCATCCCCGGCTCTATTCCCATTGGCTTCAAATCCTCCAATCATGAGATTCTGCACGCCATCAATAACCCCCCCCAATTTGGGCCCTTTTCCCTTGTCTCCCGTCCAACGCAGACGCGCATGGAAGAGGAAGAGGAGGGAAAGTTTTTTTTTTACTCCTGCAGCAGTGCTCCTTCGTAAGACTCATGATCCATCGGGTTGCAGCCACCAGTTCCTACTCGATGGACGTGCATTATTTCGTATATTATTGCCTCTTGAGTCTCTCGGTGTTCAGATCTCACACTCGTGGCCCTGGATAGAACGAGGAAGGATCGGATTTCTGGATGGGAGATTGTCCCGAGTGATCAGCGCCGCGTCACGGTCCGGTATGAATTGTCCAACCAAAAGTTACACGTCCCTATTTCGTCTGTCAGTTTGAACTTTGAACTTCAGAAGGAGGACGCGCAAGGGTCTGGGGAAGATCAAGACTTATCTCTCGCCCCCTCGTGCTTTCGGCACAGGGAGAAAATGCCCAACGGTTGCTATCATTGGGCTGAGCATTTGCCTTCAATCACAGTCACACTGAAACCAGTTGACTGTATGGAGTACTTCAATTCATTCTCCATGCGAGCACGCGTGACAATTGCGAACCAGACAGTTTGCTCTTAAGCTTAAGCGCCCTGTCATACTCTTCCCCTGTCAATTTGCTGCCGACATCATAAATCTTTTTCTTCACTTAATTCCCCCGACTCTCGAATCACCGTGCGTGATTGGCAGAAGTGGGAAAAAAAAAAAGCAAACTAGGGTCTTCATCCTGCAGCCAGTCACACCGCATCGCATTAAGAGCCTAAGAGGAGGGGAGTAAAAATAAAAAAGTTGGCCTCCCTCGAGGTTTGCATCAATCTCACTCCGTGATCGCTGCCTTTTTCACCTTGATTGCCTCTTGCATGGACAGGGAAAAAAGCAGATACATCATAGATCGGGAATAGGCTTTTCTGCCCAACTCATCCCACAAACAGAAGTCTGCTCCGGAGTAGTATCTCATGATCACGATCTATCAGTGTGCATGCGCCTCCGCCTGCGCTATGCGTATGCAGACTGAAATAGAAGACTTTCTCCGCCCCGTAGAGCTGAATGCCTAGTGCAGTACATTCTGGTCCACTTCCAAGATGCTGCCACGTTCGTACTCGAGAATCAGACTCTAAAGTCTCCATTCTCCGGACGTCTTAAAACTCCGCAACAATTCGGAGGACGGAGTACGCTGATGCATGCCATACCGGCATTCCGCTCGGACTCAAGTCGAAATGAAAATGAACAGTGCTCTATACACCATAGACAGGAGTCTATATGAAGAAAAAGAAAAAGAAAAGACAGTAAGCACCCGAGATCGGAGGCCATTTTTCCTCCAGCAACTCAGGATCCTCATCCTGATACTCTGCAGCGCCGCAGCCAACAGTCCAGAGTCCAGAGTTAAGTCTAGAATCCAGAATCCAGACAGACAAACACTGTGCTCGCATCTATACTCCAGAAACAGAAACTCGCACGAAGTACCTGCATTATTTGCTGACACCCCACCCTCTCTCATCTCCATATACGTAGTTACTTACTCCTCTCTAGCTCTACTCCGTGAGTCCGCAGACTCCTATTCAACTAGGCATGGGAAGAAAAAAACAAGCATCAGACAAAGTAGAACTAAAACAAAAAACATTTCTGAAATCTTTCACCTCATGGACTGAGAATCTCCCGAATCCCGATCTTATTTCCATCCTACTCTACAACATATCCGGAGTACCTATGTAGTAGGCTGACCCCTCTCCTAGCACCTACTCCGTACCTACTCCGAACCTAGGTAAGGTAGTAAGTGAGCAGTAGATAAACCAGCAAATAAACCCCCAATTTACTCCAGAGCACACGTTCCTATCACCATCGCCATCACCATCGACAAGAAAAGACAAAACAATGCATTATTATGGAGTAGAAACTAGACTCGAGTTGGAGTTGGAGCCAGCCCCAGCCTACGAATCCGCTTCACGCACAATGTGACCGGCCCCTGCAGCATCAATCAATCAGTCAGTCAGTCACACTGTCTAGAGTAGCTAGTAGGTAGGTACTAACTAGGTGGGAGGGGAATCCTTCGTGTTTACGAGCTACTTACTGAGTAAATAAGTACTTGCGACTTGTACATACTACTCTGGTATAGTAGTCTTCTTGATGGGTACTTAGAATTAGAAGTAGTACCTAGGTAGTAGTAGTAGTAGTAGTAGTAGTAGTAGTAGAACTAGTATGTATGAAAATAAGTTACCACCCGACAGCCAAGTCAATACCCAGCATGCAAAGCTATCCCAATAACTACAACTACAACTACAACTACAACTACAACTACAACTACAACTACAACTACAACTACAACTACAACTACAACTACAACTAACACTAAAGTAAAACTACGTAGTAACCTGGAAATTCCCAGTCTGGTTTCAAGGCCTGTCTGCGAAAATCTAGGCGACGAATCATGGAGAGGCGAATGATGGGATGTTTCCTATAATGGTGTGAAGGGAGGGACTTTTTGTTTCTTCTGTGCATATATATATTTATATGTGTGTGTGTATGTAGGTAGATGGGTATTGTTGATGTGGATGTTAATGTTGGTTTTGATGTTAGTGTTGGGTTTATTCTGGGGTTGGTTTTGTGGGTGTTTTGTATACTGCTTAATTGTTTATGTATGTATCTACCTGCCTAGTGGATATGGGGGTGTGAGATAACAAATTGTTGAGCAGAATCACATTGTACAGTACATTGATGGATTGATGGATTGACGGATTGATGGATTTATGATTAATAATAAAAGTCATTTCTAAAACATCCCCTCCATATCCAGGTCTAGGAACTCTGGATTCATCTCTGCCGCATTCAACACGTCGTCGATGCTCGGATCAAGTCCTCCGCCTGAGGAATCTAGTCCGATGCCACCCATAGCTCCCATGCCCTGGCCGTTGTCCATACCCACGGCAGCTGCTGCGCTGTCCATGATCTGGTTGATGTTCGCTGTGTCGTCTTGTGCGACTGGGCCGGTTGCTCCTGGCGCGTCGAGGTCCATCGGTGCCTGGGTATCTACTCCTAGCTGCATGTTCTGGATGATGTTGTTCATGTCTAGGTTTGCCACCTGTGCTGGCGGTGCCATCAGCGCATTGACACGACGATATAGTCGCACAACTATCTCCGCACGCAGGGGATCCTTTTCTGATAGCTTCGGGATGTTGTCGTGCTGCAGATTGAGGGCGTCTCGCAGGGTGAGAATTGGGCATCGTGGAACCGGTTCCTTGGTGGGATCTACCGGGTGGTGATTGTTTTGCTCCATTGCAAATGATTCTGCGAGAGGCGAACAGATCATGGTTGCAGAGATATCCAAAGCAAGATCGCCGCTACCTGCCTCACTCTGCAGCTTCAACTCTTCAAGGAGAGCCGCAAACACTCGCACAGCTCCCAGTACTCGAATGCCAACAATCAGCTGGCGATGAGTGTATGAGGGCGGCGCCATGCTCACATCAGGGCTGGTACTCCAAAGTACTAGCGACTGAAAGGTACTTCGAATGCTTCCTAGCAGACCACCGGGCGAGTGAGTGGTCCAGCTTTCGAGTTCGGAGCGGTGGCAACTACCGCTCCGCTGGAAAGATAAACAAGGTTCGAGAGCATCTAAAATAGGCTTGATATCCGTGCGTGACGGATGGCGAGCTCGGACATCCTTGAGTTGCTCCTCTAGAGAGCGTGCGGTGATATTAAGCACCGTTAGGTGAATTTCCCTGGCCTCACCTGATATGGAACTAGGGTTCACCAGCGACTGTAATGTTTTTAATGGAATTGTAGGGTCCTGTTCACTCTCCCAGATGTGGTTACCCAGCCAAGTTAGAGCAACAACGAGCGACGGAAGAAGAAAAGGCTCAAGTAGATCTGATGGCGTCAGAATGTCAGCAGTTCTTGGACTATTTCAATGTGGGTTACACACATTCAAATCCTCCTTTAAGAGTATCGAATTCCAGCTTTCCGGCCTCACACGCGCCTAGGCTTTGGCTGAATAGGGTGGAGACGAGCATGTAGAATTCCTGAGGGCTGCATGCTGACATTGTCTCCTCGCTGATTCCTTCAGCAATGAATAAGGCAGCTATCCATTCTCCCAAGTTCTTATTTTGCTTTTCACTTATCGCATCCAACTTCTGGCAGCATGAACCCCGCTCAATCAGTTTTAGAATAAAAGAGTTGCTGGTGCCAATACCCAGGTCGCATGGTCGTAAATCATATCGGTATTTAAAAGTCAGCACCAGCAGCAGGATGCTTCCAAATTCATCATATACAGGCTGGCTTTCTCCTTGGTCCTCATCCCAATGCCATGAATCAACCAAAGCACAGAGTGGCTGAAGCACTTGTTTCGGGCTGCGGAAAAGCAGTATCACGTCTAGAGCTTGAGGGCGACGCGATAACGAATTGCAAATACTTTTCAATGTCATGGTCTCTTTCTGGTTGCAGAGATTATGCATGACCTAGCATTGACGTTAGCGCTGAAATAGACGACATATAGGGGAAACGCACCTCCGTTATGGCACAAACAATCGCGCCTGCATTGCCTTCTGTGGATTCGATATCGCTTATCAATTGCTCTGCACGTTCAGGGTTGGAGCTGATTTGTGATACAAGGTCATCTTTCACATATGGTCCGCCGACAGGAAGAGTTTGCATAGGATTTTCGCCTAATAGTCGCTCGATGCTGGATTCTGGGATTAACTTGTGCGATGCACACGAGAAAAGAAATTCCTGTCGCACATCGGACAAGGCCGTATTGCCTTGCATAGAAAACATCTGCGAGAACGATGGGAAGGTATTTGGATCCAGTCGACTCAAGGCATGACTAATGCATACTTCCATCGGCAAGGATACCATAGAAACAGCCAACATGGCAGCGAAGAAGGTTGGAAGCTTGTTGACTAGGAATGAACGAAACAGAAACATCGTCCGACTTGATTCATTGCGATACATCGCATTTGACAGAACATCGAATGATGCAGTAATTATCTCTTCGATGAGAACCTCGTAATGCCCCTGAAAGGGTTAACTCTTGCTAAAGTGTTTTCTTTCATATGGAACTTACTCCATAGCGATTGGTGAGATAACTCAGGAGTATACTGTCGTCAACTAAAGGACGACCGGCGAGCTGAATTTATTAGTAAGAACCACTATTGAGGGGGTAGAATTGCATACCATTGAGTTTATATATAGATAAAGGCCAGCTCGTGAGTTGATAGCAGGTCCATCAATTACTGATGCCTCAAATTGAAGGGCATTCACATTGACAGTATCCATCATCGACACCTCCAACGACTTGGAGGGCGTCTCTCCGTAGAGACTAAATTCTTTCTGCAAGCTATCCAACCGGTTTCTGAGCGGGAGTGATACCTCAACACAGAGGGGGAGATATGCTGAAAGGGCCTGGCCAAGTTTGACCTTCAGCGCTGGACAAAATATGTCAGTGAGAAGAAAATTATACTCTTACTAAAAAATAGCTTGGGATACCTTCATGAGAGTCTGCGGACAGAACATCCAGCCCCGTTGCTGTTCCGGACAAAGCAGCAAGGAGAATCCCTAAGGACTCAAACAAAAGAACAACATCCGGTGAGCTCATCAGCCCCCCGGTTTGCTGATTCGGGTCCAGATGGTTGTTGTTCCAGGTGACAACAGCCTGGATCCAGTCGACAATGGCAGAAAATACATGGACGGCTTCCGTAAGCGTCTTTGTTGCGGTTCCTGTGGAAATGGAAAGCATTGCATCTTGGATGACTCTGATATCGGTCATGAGAGTATAGTACTTGGCTTTCTTCTTAATCTGCGACACGTCCGCCCCAGGAGACTGTGGCTTATCATGAATGGACGAGTATTTCAACAGAGAGGACAAAACAGTGGAGATCTGGACCTTCCCCATTTTGCAGAGACAGTCAATATAAAGTGGGAGGAGCGGATCCCACTTGATGTCTGTGGAGAGGCGGGTCTCCAGCAGGACGGTAAGAAGCGATGATTCAGTGATGGGGCATCGTTGAGACAGCAGCTTGGTTAGGTCTCTGAACTCTCCGGCATCAATCCGACGCATCAGACATTGGTGGAGGAACGTCCCCCATTGTTCGGCGGATCCCATGTTCCAGATAATTCGGCCGTTTTTCCCGGGTCAAGGGGAAGCATATCATATATATAACCGAGTCTCTTTAAATATCAAGTCTGATCTGGCTTCGATACCAATGCATAGACATTTTGCCGCGGTGACCATTGAAGCGGCGATCATTGGCAAACATCTCCAGGTCAGGATTGTTTGGAACAAACAGGGGACGGTCACGTGGTTTTATGCGGCCATCACGTGATAGTCTTTCTCGATTCGTCCCCCAACCAATCATCATGGCAGAATCATCTCTTAACCAAACATCCATCCATGATTGATATAACTGACGAAGAGATGAATCAGAGTGACTGGGATTATTACTTGGTAAGAAATGCAGCTATTCAAGCACCCTCCCTCTCAAGGCTCATAATCGCGACGTCCCGTTTCACGACCATTCTTAGCCTCATCAATTCGTGTAGGGGATGTCTCGCGATAGAGAGGAGTTGAATACGGTTGACGTAGCAAGGAAACTCCCTGTTGATTGTATAGTCTCCGAGTATGTCTGCAGGTCCTGCAGCACGAACTGACGAGTCTAATGTAAACTGAGAATATTCTTGACGAGGGTTTTGCGAGATCCGAGCCTTATGTTGTCGGCAAGTACTTGAGCAATTTGCTAACAAGAGTCTAGCCGCGCTTTGCATATGAACTACGACATTATCCAGAGGTCAGTTCTCATCTTACCAGAAGATTAGAGAAACATTGAGTATTACAACTAGGTACTATAGCTCACCAAAGCTCATCAACTACCTGATGAGACTATGAGTAGCTTATTAGGCTGGTCCAAACAATTCCCAAAATACAACTAGCACACTAGATACCATATCAAACACACATCGCAACCCTCATAGTCGTACCTAGGTAGGTAGTAAGCTGTATGCCCATTTTACCATTCTAACGACTAATTTGGCTTGTCTGTCCCTGATATAAACCCGGAAGCACCCGACTATTCGCCACACCTTGCAGCCCTAACCGTGCAGCCGACCACATAGACACATCCCCGTGCTGCGGATTCAAAATCCGCATCGGTTCTTAACGGGTAGTACGTACCAGGTGTAATTGGCAATACAAAGCCCGTACAAAGTAACTTTCCTCCGCCACGGTAGACTCTACAGCGCCGGCGAGGACTTCCCAAAAGCGTTAAGTGCTTTATCCGTCACGGACGATATTTTACCTCCGATCGCCTCCACCCGATTGACTCCAACTAGCACCAGTAGTACCTGGGTACAGGTCTACGACGAGCGATCTGGATGGGGTCCAGAGCCGTACTAGCGCGTACGCAGAGGACTGTATGGATACGGTATGAACTTCCAAGTCTACGGTTCTCTCGTGTTGTTTCCAAGTGCAGATTCCTTGGACAATTCGAGGCTTTATTGGAAAACGCCGAGTATATTGGGACTTGTAGACTATCCAGCGGAATGGATACGTGGTAAACGCCCGACTGTCAAAGACTTCGCGGGGCGTACCTACTACTAGGTACTAGGGAGGAAGTGCAGTCCCTGAGCGAGTCATGGCCTGCACTAGGACGTCAAACGGTTGCCGACTCCCGGCTAGGCTGTCAAACTCAATTGCGTGACCCAACTGTCAACGATGGTTACTGTTCGGCCGTTTGATGGCATTTCTACTAAGTACTCCAGAGTAAACTACTCTAGACTGTAAACTGACCTGGTACTCAGTCTCCGACAGTAGGTAGAGTACAAGCTCCAGCCGGCCGGAAGGCTATATTAACTTCGTGGACCCAAGGACACAGAACCGCCACCCCCCAAACCCCAGCCGCCAATCCCGAAGCATGTGGAAAATTCACCCATTTCAAGATATTTCCACGATCGAACTTACTTACTACTCCTTTACTAATGGCCAATGACGATGAAATTCCTACCTTAGTTCCGACCTCCTCCTCCCTACCTGAGATACGAAGTTCGAAGGTGGACATCGGACATCCGAGGGGAACGCACCCAAGTATACGCTGTGGTTAGTATCGACATACCATACCACCTACCTAGGTATTAGATAGAATCTTTCCAGACGAGTTCTAGCTTCCAATGTAGCGACCTTTGAATCCCACCGCTTGAGCTTGCTTGTACCTGTACCTTGCACATCCATACTCCCGAGTCCATACACAGTAAGTTATTACTTAACTCCTGGCTTCCGCCGGCTAGATCTGTGCGAGGCTGAATCTAGACAGGTCCCGTCGGAAAATTTTTTTCCTTTTCCTTTCTTTTTTTCTTTTTAGTTCAAGTGACACTTTGTCTAGACTCGAGTCGTCTTAGTAAAAGTCTCTTACGAAGTTGGTTTAGGAGGGAGTAGAAAAGGGGCTCTAACGGTCTAACCTACTACTACTATACTACTGCTAGTAACTACGACTATTACTACTACCCTGTAGTGGTGGAAGCTGGAGAAGGTTTACTGTTCTTGTTACTATTGTGAATTTGCACGTTTGACATTTTATTGCGGGGCACGTTGGGGCGTTTCAGATCTGCATCTGCTCGTACTGTCACCGTCAATGTCGCGGTTTTGAAGACAAGATTTAGAAGGTATACTGTATAGTAATAGTGCAAGGTATATTATATATTATTAACGAAATCATCGATTGTTCCACATGGTCAACGAAACCAGGAGCAGAGGGTTCAATAATGCTTCCGTCGAGTTCCGTATACCTCCTCCTCCTCCTCCTCCTCATATCTACCTATACTGCACTATTAAAATACTAAGGTAGTCTCAACCTCCAATAGACAAGTAAAAAAGAAAAGGGAAAAAAAATAAAAATAAACAATCAAGTAATAGTTATACAAAGTAATCGCCTCCGCCCCCCTCTTAGGAGTCAGTCAGCCTCGTCTCGCCTCGCTCCTGAAACATAACCTACAGGCTCCAGCTACAAGAAGTTAAGAACCAAGTAGTAGAGAGAGTTGGTTAGTGGCCCCCCAGGCTAAAATATCGGCCCCGTCACTCAGCCGCGCCACGGAGTCTAGAGATCGGTAGTTAGTTATTACTTACTATTTACTACTTAGCTAGTTGATTCTCCAGAAAAATAAGTTTAAACTCTAAGTTTTGAAGGCAGCTGTCCGCTGTCTACCGTCTGGATCTCGACGGGATATTCAGGGGGTCTACTCCTGCTCTGTTACATATCTAGGTAGGTTAGGAGGTAGTATATTAGTCCTTCGTTTGTATAGGCCCAGACCGCCAGACAATCTTGCAATCTTTAATTAGTACCTAGGTAAAGACAAAGGTGATTCTCCCCGCGAAACCACCAACACCCATTGGATATGAAGCGTACTGCACTGTCCACTTCGGCGGGGTCCCAGCGTCGGCCATACTCCGTCAAACTAAATACCTAACCGTCTCTGTAGGAACCTGGAAAATAGTGGTATTTCTACAAACCAGTGGGGTCACCGACTGGATCTTGCCGAGAAGATCTAGCCCGTCTGATCTGGTGAGGACACGATGCCTTCGTTTTTCGTTCGTTTATCACTTGTAGAGAGTACCTAGGGAGTTAGTGTTAGACCTGAGAGTGCAGAGTTGAAATTAGGATTTCTCTTCCTAGCTCGAGAGTCTAAGCCCCCCTTTCTTTCTTCCCCTAGATACAAGTGGGCTGTGCTTTGTTTTTAATCGTTATCACATTATTATCACATTATTATATCCCCCATTCATGCCGCCGTCGGCTCTAGTCAGGGTGTTCAATTTCGAGGCGTCATTATTCAAGGCCTGGCCATTTGCTCGAGCCTTGAGGCTTGATCAAATTGAGTCGATGGATGAGATGGCCGACAAGTACTACATACACGCTCTCTCACGAACCTTGGGTTGATCCTGGCACACTACTCGAAGAGCACCACTTGAAGCTGAAGACCAGGCATGATCCACACATTTGATACTTTACCCCCCCTCTCTCTCTCTTTCTCATAAAGTAAAGGACAAGTTCAGCCCCTATCAACAATGACACCTTGGATATTCATTCCATCAGTTAGGCGGGGACAAAAAGTAAAAGCAAAGGGCTTCATGTGGCCCCACAAAATCTATCATGATTGTGAATAGAATAGATAAATAACGCATATGATCGTTGCCTCATGCAGTGAAAAGTCGCTATACTGATGAGTCCACTGAACTCCGTAATATCACTCCTGTGAAATTGCATATCGAATGTGGGGCATAAAAGCTTAAGAAGTCGGTAACAAGAAAACGATGAATGCGAAACTCACGCCGATCAGCCCCGTGAACTTCGTGGTCGTGACAATTGCGAAGACGAATCTCGTAGGACATCGGGAGCTCGCGGCCCGACCATCCAATCCTCCATGGCAAGCCATTCACTCCAACTTCTCTCCGCCGCCTCTATTTCCGAGTCCAATGGCCCTTGCAGTGGACGTAAGAATGGAATGGTCTCTAAGGGAGGAATGTCGTAGTCTTTTTTAACAGAAGCCCAACCACCGCTTTTCGCGGCGAATAGATAGTTGCGGCGCTCTTGTTCGTGCAGGGGTCCTATCCCGGATTGCCAGTCATCACCGAAGAATCCATGAAGCACTCCGGGGAAGTCCATGCCAGTCGCCACGAGGCGTCGGATGTAGGGAATCAATGAAACGGATGGAGGGTGATTCGACGTCGATGAGGAAGAACCGGACGGCAGGTCGTCGCCGAGGCTCGAAGATGGGTTAGCTGAGGAGTTGGGCACTGCGTGAGGATATCGTTGGAATGGTAGTCGAATATTTAAGAAGGCCGAAAGCGCCTGAACAGGGCTGCTGTGTTGCGCTTGGTCTAGGAAGTACCGCTGACAGTTCTGGTAGAGGGGGTACCATTCAAAGATGTCGAAACTGTCGCCCCCGGCGCCCTGGGACGCCTCGGAGAATCCAATCATCGCTGGACCCGGAGTGGAAGAATGCCTGTGTGACCCGGGTGGGGAGCGGCTTGATTGATATCGGGAATGTCTAGATTGAACCAAAATCTTTAGTGACCATTCTTGCACTTTCATTGGGGTTATGTCCCAACTAAAGGAGATCTGAAGTTGGTAGAAGGAAGGGCGAGTTGTGTGTGTGCCAATTTAGTAGTGGGGGGGGGGAGCAGGCGGGGGAAAATTGGAAAAGCGTAACATAGCACCGCATTGATTCCAATCCCATAGGAAGTATATGCAATAGCGAATGAGTAGGAACAGAATAAGAGCAACGCATAAACAGGGAGGAGAGGAGCAATTACTTGTTCGAAAACACAGTCCTACTTCGACGGATGAGGAGAGATACCCGGCGTCGTGGGGATGGAGAGGGGGAGGGGGAGGAGCGGAACAGATTTCTAATAGCAGAACCTAGTCCTCTACCAGTATGAGACTCGTTCACGGACATCTGCTAGGTGAAGCCCATCTATAGGGGAAATGACCACGATTCATGACAAGGAAAAGGCTATTGTGGGAGAGGAAACGCTTGGAACGGGAAGACGATGTAGACAAGCGCTTAGACAAATGGGACCCATTTGAGGATATGAAAAAGGGTGTACGGAACATACATTAAATATTTTCTTTTCCCAACAAAATATAATATTAGGAGAGAGATAGAGAGAGGGAGAGAAAGAGAAAGGAGAGAAAAGAAGGTAAAAGAGGAGGAGGATGGCGGAGTGGGCAAAAAAGACAGACTGCGGAGCTGGACTGGAGTCGACTTGTATATTGGGGAGCGACTAAAGTGAGATGGGGATGAGCAGGTAAAACTACCCAATACCCAATGAAGTAATTTTTTTTGGGGGAAAAGAGAAATTGAAAGTAGACAAAGTACCAGGAAGCAAGAACAGTTGAATAAATATAAATACTTGGGGATTAATTGTCGGATGGAATCTCTCTGCCTCCTGCTTCCCCCTCTCTTTTAATGCTCTCCCTCTCTCTCTATTTATCTCTTTCTTTCCCTTTTCTTTTCTTCTTTTCGTCAAAGACCAATAACCTTAGCCTCGCGACAGCAATAATAGTAAGAATAGTAATCATAGTACCTCAGTAGCATTCCCCTCAGATCTGGTCCAGCTACTTTATTCGATTAGGTAGTTGGTGCTAGTAGTTTTGGGGGAAGGGGTGGAATCGCCATTGTAGATTTGTTACTATCAGCGTAAGTACTCAGTACTACTAGTAGTACTACTAGTATTAATAGAAATAATAATAATAATAATAATGATAATAATAATAATAATAATAATATATGGGCGAAAATTTTTTACGATCCTTTTTCTTTTTTATTTTATTTTATATTTTTTGGGGGTGGATTGATTTACTCAGAAAACAAAATCAAAAATACGAGTGCCGGCAACAGTAATTCTCAAATCGAAATCAGGAACCGATCAATTGCTCAATGATGGTTACAAAATGGATCCTGGACTGATGACAGAAAAAAAAAAGGTAAAAAAAAAGGGTCATCGCGTGTCCATTTTCTCTGACTTGTGGATCCGGGAAAATGGCAATAGCATCATCGACCAGACCAGAGATATCTATGCTGCTGCTGCAGCAGACGGAAGAGCAACAAACTGTTAGTTAGTTCGGGGGAGAAGGAGCAGTGGTCAATCTAAATAGAATCTGTGGCTTAGACCCAGGCTTAGAAACGAGAGCATTATCATTATTCAGTCTCGCTCTTTCTCGGTCCTCCACTCTACACATTCTGCGTCAAGAATCAAGATGGCTTCTCAGTCCTCACTGCAACCCGTAGTAGGTACTAGTAATAGTACGTACCCTGTTGGGTTTTCGTGTTTGGGTTATTTTTCTTTCTTTTGTTTCGTTCACACTTGATGGAGAACGGAGTACCTTACATACGTCTAGTCCACTGTAGTACTACAAAGTGAAGATCTTCTGGCACTACCCCGAAGAACGACTACCTTATGAGAGAGAAGACGATGACAAAAGAGAAGAACCAATTAGCAATACTCTGCCAGAGATTCAACGATCGCCAATTCCGATCAAACCCATTGTTGTCTCCCACGGTTGAGCAATGAAGCACCGTTCCAAAATGATGCGTCCCCCAAATCTCCATACATTGGCTAGTTTCCATGGTTGGGGTCAAAAGCAAGTCATCCAAGAATAATCGAATCTTTCTGCGCCATAGCAAACTGGAACCTGTAGTGGGAGAATAAGGATACCATAGTCAGAAGCATTATTGTTCCTGGGGCCTTCTTTTTTCTCCTTTCGCGTGTCTGTCCAGATGGAAACCTAATTGGAAAAATGCAATATCACAGCAAAAAAAGGAGGGATGCGGTGTAAGTGGCGTTTCTATAGTCTCGTTTGGCCGGTTATATGTATGTACAGACATCCATACATACATCCAGCGGTCAAGAGACTTACCAGATGAGCCGGCTAGTGCTACTATTCAAGGTATTTAGCATTTCAGCAAGTGTATTTTTTTCCTATCTTTTTTTTTGTGACATTACTTTCTCTTCTTTTGTATACAATCACCAGAAATCAGTGAGAAATCACAAGAGATCTACTACTACTACACTAAAACAATGGCCGTTCTCCAAGGCTGCCGAGACATTGGACTGTCAAACTGACAGGTGAAATATTCTGTACTAATGCAAGTTGAGGATTTGGCGGGGTACAGCTAAGGGCACCATTTCTCCTTACTCGACCCATATTAGGCATCGATGGTAATGTGTTCTCAATTCATCCAAATGCTTCTAGGAACTAAGTTTTGATTAAAGGCGTGGGTTGGCTAACTGCCAGGACCTTAACTGAGCATCTGGGCAGGTGGGAATAGTAGTAGCTACCTGCTGTACCCTGCATGTCCTCTACTATCGCCATGCTGGTACATAGAATCTTGGAAAGTTAATCCAAGAGGCTCAAGAACAACCTGAAGCTGTGGGCGGATTACAAATCAGCGAATCTAGGTAGAGTCCATGCCAATGACGTGAGTTTACTGTCGTCCATAGGGCAGACTTTCTTCATAACCAGCAGACTGTAGGACCCACGTAATTCAAGGTGAGTCCAGTTCATTTCAAAAGGTCTGAAGGAATCCTGGCTCCACCAAATCACAGCCAGCGTCTGCATAACTTTTCAGAGCTCATGGCACTGGCAGCAGAATGGTATAAGTATGGTAATGTACGGTAACGTAATGTACGGTAACGACGGGTAAAAGGATTCGCCATGCTCTCTCTCACTCAGCTTCAGCTCTGAAGACAACAACAGCAACAACAACAAAGATTCGCAATCCTGAACATGGACAGGGAGGATCGAGATTACTTGATTACTTGCCCTAGTAAATTTTTTTTCTTTTGTTCCCCCTCCCTCCTCCCTCTCGACCTCTTTGATGCTATTCTTATTAGATGTTTAATCCAGCTCAGTCGCTACACTGAGTTACGGAAGTTGAAATTTGCCACTCATCTCCCGCAGCTTCAACACCGGCCCTGGGAGGTCCACTCTGCTGCAATATCAAGATGCATGCTACCGGATGGTCATTTTACCCATGATTCAGACAGCGCTATGACTGGCTGAGAGCGCTTGTTCAGCAACTTGACTATTCGCCTAGTTCGTATCACCACCATGGACAGAAGTTTTAAGTCCGCTAGCGAAAGAGAGAAATTTCGGGGGGGGGGGAAGCAATTAAGCGCAACCCCGAGACTGGGGAGAGGGATCGAGGGATACGAGGACAGCATCAGCCAGGCCCTTGCACTCTTGGACTCGAGGATGTGATAACCCGCTGCTAGACCGTTGATATTGATCGTTGACACTAGATAAACGACAACCCAGACAGTTGATATGCGGTAGAGAGCTGGTGAGGAAGATGAGCGGTGAAGAGAAGGAATAGCAGTTGTGCGGTCACCTTTGCTCTCCTATCTACACTTGTCCTAAACGCCTGTGGTCAAGAATGCGAGTGACATGCGTCTCATCCCTCAGCGCTTTCCTTCTTTTTTGTTTTGACAGATACCGGAATTATGTCTGGGGTTCAATTGTCTAAGTAATGGATGCAACCTCACTCGTATTCGTGCGGAAGTCCGAAGTCTGTCTGTCTAGTGACAGCTGTGCTCTGGTTTGTTTGGCGGGATTTCATCGGGTATTGCTTTTTAGAGCTGACAGCGTCATGTACTAGGGTAAAGCTAACATTGGCTATACAGCTATACATGCCAAGTATAACAATGGATCATGGTCTCATCTAACATGAGAAGCTCAATGGGGCCTTCACAGGTCATGCGAGATCGCCGTTGGCTGTCCTCTCAGGAGCTGAGACTAGATGATGCGTCCACCTTGGAGGAGGGACCACGAGAACAAAGGACCCAGCCTGAATTATGAGTTATCGATTCCTTTTACTTCTTTTCTTTTTTTGCTCCATTAACTAAGGGCCAATATATCAACAAAAGTCAAATGATACCTAGGTATGCTGCAATGCAAGTTTCATGATTCCGTCCTCATTCCACCCGTCTTCCCTTGTCAATGTCAAGCTGCCGTGAGAGTGTGGTCATTCCAGGAATTCATCATCAGCAGGAGCGCCAGCACTGGACGTCCGCCACCCCCTTATCTAAAAGATCCACCACATCTCCCAACTGGCTTTTTGGCCCACTGTTGGAATGGAGATGTATGTACAATGCTACAAGACCGGGCATGCGCTTTACGCCATTCGAAGCGTCTCTTGTTCTGCTCCTAGAAGGCAAGAAGGCTGAATCAGCGCGGCTTTAAATCTCTAAGTTGCATTGTTGAATGACTTGGTGCTCAGCTATTTGGAGAAGTGAAATTTGTGGACAAGTGGGAACGTCTTGACGCTGCATATAGCACAGAATGAATACTACGGTGTAGAAAGTCTTCAAAAAAAAAAGTAAGGGATCTTGCACTGTACTTGATCTTCAACGCTATGAGCCTCCTCGCTACGCCCTAAGGGATACCTCCAAGGTGCAACTACAGATAAAAAATACATATTAAGCATTACATCTTGTATGCATGCCTGCATTGCTAATCTACTACTAAGGCAGCACAAATATCAATGGCGGAGTCGGCCCCCTCATCTCGGAGTTTAAATGAGCCACTGTCATCAGGTTACCTCGCAATGCAATCCCAAGAGAGGAATTGTTGATACCTGGACATGCACCGGGTCCTCTGAGCAGCAAGGTGGATTGGAAAGCACAAATTTTGTCCCTTCTTACCTGAAAACCCTAATAATAGGTAAGAATGACTTGGAATATCAATCATTCTTTCAGGTTGAGTCCCTAGGTAGCTGGCGAGGACAAGCGGTTTGTTTCTTATGATTCGCTTTTGTACAGTAGAAGTGGCGTCGACGCCACACGATCGGCACGGCTGACACAGCCACAGCGTGTGATGAACTGCTGGGAATTGGATCACAGCTCACCTCAATCTCGCAGTATCTGGGTACTAGTAGGCACTAGATAGGCTCAGGGTTTATCGACCTACCTCAGCAGGCCAGGACTAACTACTACCCAAGTACTCTGTAGCAAGGTACCTCGGTTTTATTGGATTTGCCACTGTGGCGCATGAACTTTCCAGCCACTATTGACACCAGCCCCGCTCACTAGCCACAGTTTGTTTACGATCGCCACATCCATCATCTGCGTTAAATCAAATCGAGCCTCGTATTTTGGGGTAGGACGATCCTGTAATAATAATAATAACAATAATATAGAGAGTAATACCGCTTAAAGGAGGACGAAGAAGAAGAATACCTAGGTAGCAATAATAATAACTGGGTACAATAAAAATAACAACCATGAAAGCCTGCCTGGAGGATCCAACCCTTGCCTTGTTTGAAAAATACCGTGTCGGAAACCCGCTCGTCTCGCGAGACCCGGAATGGAAATGGGGATGCGATTGCCCACTCGACGGTAAGGGGATTCGACCCCAAATCTCACACTACGAGAGATACTCCGGTAGAACCTTGAGAGAGTCGAATCTGAGGTGAGAAATGATGACACTTTCGATTGTATTCGCGTCCTGGGGCTTTCTTTCTCTCTGTGTCTCTCTGTCTACCTGGGGTAGTCAGGTATTAATTCTCAGCAGGCTAAGGTCTTTCTCTGGGTTTGTGACATAAAGGTTGGATATGTCTGCAACTGGCGTGCGACTCTTCCTTTCTTACATGCAATATTCCAGCATTGAGGTTCAATCGATGGTGGGAGCAGTAACGATCAATTGTAAGTTTCGGAATTCACTAAAAGCCGCTTGATGATTTGATCCATGACAAGAAATCCAAGGTCTGCTGCTATTACTACCTAGGTACTACTAGTAGCTCGATCTACTACGAATACCCAAACTCAGTCGGTTGAGTAGTGCCTATCTTCCTTTCCAATATTCTACTGCCCCCGTTGGACAGAATGACGAAACCAATAATTGACAATGCCCTGCATACCGGCTAACTTTCACTCATGCTTGTTAACTCACTAGAGAGCAGAGACCCAGCGACTCAGGGTTGTGACTCAGGGTTGTCGGGGAATAACCCAAATCGGACTCTTGCCATGCCTCAGTTACCACGCGAATCCTCGACTCTCTGCACTGCAACAGGAAGATCCCTCGAGCGCTCTCTCCCTGGAAATATCTTCTCTCTTTCCCATCCCCCTGCTTGAATTGGGAAGGGATATGCGAATGTGTCACATGCAATGGTTCTGTGCTACAGCTTACGTGGTGGTAATGTGTTCCAGCACGGAACTGAGGGAGCAGTAGCCATCATTGCTTACAGGCTGATGTTTTAAGTGGTGCCTAGGTATGCTGTTGGGTTATACCTCCAATACCATTTAAGCAGAGGATATCAGTATGCTATGGACATGCTTCGCTGCTTGGCTACTGAAATCAGAAAACGAAAACTGGTCGACCTACGTCGCTGAAGAGAATGCCACCGAGGACACCAATAATACCTGTTATCCCACTGCTTGATCTCATGCTTCAGGGAGCTAGGATACATTCGGAGTACTGGTAAGCACTGGATATGCAATCACAGGCGCCCATGCAGTAATCAACAGCCGTCGACCCCTATCTGTCTGCCTCCTAGAGCCAGCTTCCGGGGTAAATCTGATAGGTAACATTGTCACTTGATATTCGAAAGGTGAGGTCACAGGGATCTCTTTCCTTTTTAAATCGCGGCGCAAAGCTGACTTCTAGGCATGCCAAGTTCCTATTTCGTACCTGCTCTGCTACTCCAGAGGAGTAGTAATAGTAGTCCTTTGTAAAGGACAGATATTAGAAAACTCCCCCGAAATCCGGCGATTTCGAGAAGCGAAGGATTCAAAAAGGATTTAGGGGAAAGGAGAAGGGAGGGAGTCTTATCTGTCGCATGACTCGAGAGTCTTAGCATAATTAACCGCCGCCCGAGGCCAGGTGTATCACAACGATACTTGGAGGCGATTGACTAGATTACTCTGTAGAGGGTAGAGTGTAGACTATCACAGGGCGAAAACAGGGAGTTTCGAGCTGGATCCAATTACCAGGGTCGAAGCTGCATTAGTTGATGCTTGGCAAGGCGATCCCAGCAAGCCTTGTTTAGCCTATTGATGAAGTTTGAAAGGCGCTGAGTGGGTGGAGACCGTGACGTGCAGATGTTCCTTGACTTCAGTGAGGGATTTATCATTTGTGATTTGAACGGCGACAGTGTTTTACTCTGTAGAAGGTGTCAATTTCCAACATTATATTACTCCGGAGTCCTACTACTAGTAGTACTAGTTAGTGTGGTGTTAACCTAAGAAATGCTTCCCCACGTCCGGGTGCCTGACCGGTGAGCATTTCTCTTCCAATCACCTTCTTTCTATTGAAGCTTTTGCTTTTTCTATCCCTAGGTACCTTTACCCAGGAGAGTCGTTCATACCTCATTGCTCATGTCGTCGCTCTCCTGCGCTCGATATACAGATTACTGCATACATCTTGCGCAACAGCGGACGGTCTGTACTCCGGAGGAGTTCAACGAGACGATATCCTCCACTGCCCACCTTGAAGTTGGAGCAATATACTAGGAAGTAGACTAGGAACTAACTACTAGTATAGACTGCAGAGCAACTAAGTGGAGAGACATGAAGAGATGGAGAGATCAGATAAGATACAATCTCTCGCCAGCACAGCTAAAGTTACCAAACAACATAGAGTAATGCAGCTCCATAGCAGGAATCCTGCTATTCGCAGAGGTTCCTCGTCTCCAGTCTCCGTATAAGCAGAGTCTAGCCGTAATAATAATAGTGTGTTAGGTCTTTGCTTAAGAGTATCGCAAAAGACACCTTGGAGGACAATAAAAGGACGAGGCACGTGGGGTTCTAGTCTTGGCGTTTCTCCCACTTCTCCCACTTCCTCCCACTACACTCCAATAATTTCCAATCATTCCATCTCCTGTCTTTCCTCCTCTCATCCTTAATTTCTCCAATCTCGTCCTAATATCCATCCGTCTGTCTCTCCCAGGGATCTCTCCTGAAGGTTTTACATAATTCCACGAGAATGTCCCGGATTCCGAAGGCGGGCGGGTTGGTGCCGAGAGATAACGAACAATCTGTGACCTCAAAGCATCGTATAACACTCCCGAACTTCGGCCTCGTTAGTCTTGTTAGTCTGTCTTTGCTTATTATTGCTTGGCTTTGTTCTCCGAGCACATGCTGAAGGCTGACTATGGATGGACCACAGTTGAACCAGTGATCCGGGACCTCAGAACCAACTCCGTGCAATAATAATCTTGCCCTGCCGAATTTTCCGCCGGATTTTCAGTTGCCTCCCGTCTCAGGAACGAGGAACTTTTCCAAATTTCTTCCGTATCAGCCAATTATGGTGGAGGGTTTTCGTCCGACTCCGGATGTATAGCATTTATCCTTCCTACCCCCCCTCTGTCCCTCTCCCCACCATGGTTGATATCCTGATGTACTTAAATTCGGTCGTGTGCCCTACTCTGTCCGAAACTTTTTTCTCCTTCATCAATTCAGACTTGACCTCTTCACTGTTGCGTGGTTGCTCTCAGCTCGAATCTCTATTTTCTTTTTTTTGAACTTTGCCACAGCCCTTATCTCTGATAAGCTTTTCGCAAAAAAAAAAGAGGAAAAAATGTCCAACCTTCCAGTTGAGCCCGAGTTCGAGCAGGCCTACAAGGGTGTGTTCTCTCTCTCTCTCTCTCTTTTTACCCCTCTCTCCTTATCGCTGCATATGCAAGAGTTTACTAATTTTTTGTAGAACTCGCCTCGACCCTCGAGAACTCTACTCTCTTCGAGGCCCACCCAGAATACCGCACGGCCCTCAAGGTCGTCTCTATCCCCGAGCGTATCATCCAGTTCCGTGTCGTCTGGGAGGATGATAAGGGCCAGCTCCAGGTCAACCGTGGTTTCCGTGTGCAGTTCAACTCTGCCCTGGGCCCATACAAGGGTGGTCTTCGCTTCCACCCCTCTGTCAACCTCTCCATCCTGAAGTTCCTGGGCTTCGAACAGATCTTTAAGAATGCTCTTACCGGATGTACGTCCCATAACGTTAATAATAACAATAACCATGATAATGCAAGGACTAAGCTAATTGACTAATTAGTGAGCATGGGCGGTGGCAAGGGTGGCTCCGACTTCGACCCCAAGGGCAAGTCTGATCAGGAGATCCGCCGTTTCTGTGTCTCCTTCATGACCGAGCTGTGCAAGCACATCGGTGCCGACACCGACGTCCCCGCCGGTGACATTGGTGTCACTGGCCGTGAGATCGGCTTCCTCTTCGGCCAGTACCGCAAGATCCGCAACCAGTGGGAGGGTGTTCTCACCGGCAAGGGAACCACCTGGGGTGGTAGCTTGATCCGCCCCGAGGCTACCGGCTACGGTGTCGTCTACGTACGTCTTCACACACCTTCCCTCCAATACGAAAAAAAAATATAAAATCAAGCTAATTTTGAAATAGTACGTCGAGCACATGATCCAACACGTCACCAACGGCCAAGAATCCTTCTCTGGCAAGCGCGTCGCCATCTCCGGCTCCGGCAACGTCGCTCAATACGCTGCCCTCAAGGTCATCGAGCTGGGCGGCTACGTCGTCTCCCTCTCCGACAGCCAGGGCTCCCTGGTCGTTAGCAGCAAGGAAGCCAACGCCAGCTTCACCCCCGCCGAAATCGCCACCATCGCTGACCTCAAGGTTGCCCGCAAGCAGCTCGCTGAAGTCGCTACCACCGACGCCTTCGCCTCCAAGTTCACCTACATCCCCGGCGCACGCCCCTGGACCCACGTCGGCGCCGTCGACGTCGCCCTCCCCTGCGCCACGCAGAACGAGGTCTCCGGCCCCGAAGCCGACGCCCTCATTGCCGCCGGCGCAAAGTTTATCGCCGAGGGCTCCAACATGGGCTGCACCCAGGACGCCATCGACATCTTCGAGGCCCACCGCGGCAAGAACAAGGGCGCTGCTGCCATCTGGTACGCCCCCGGCAAGGCCGCCAACGCCGGTGGTGTCGCCGTCTCCGGTCTGGAGATGGCGCAGAACTCTGCGCGCATTAGCTGGACCACCGAGGAGGTCGACGCCCGTCTCAAGGGTATCATGTCTGCCTGCTTCAAGAACGGACTCGAGACCGCCCTTAAGTACGCTACCCCTGCTGAGGGCGTGCTTCCTTCTCTGGTCACCGGTAGCAACATTGCTGGTTTCACCAAGGTTGCTGAGGCTATGAAGGACCAGGGTGATTGGTGGTGATCACTTTACCTACCTACCTAGGTACCTGGTTATGATTACGATTATGGTTTCTTTTCTATTTTTCCTTTTTTCTACTTTTTTTTTTTCCCTATGCAGGGTTTCAGCGTTACTAGAAGCGCGGGTTTCGTTTCTATAACTGACATGTTAACATAGACCCTTCCTGCCTTTTATATTATACTCTACTATACTATACTATACATATAACATTAGACTTATACCGATCAATTCACGTATTATTTTCCCCACATAGAGATCTTATTATATAAATTGTTCTATTTTGGTTCTCCTGTATTATCATCTATCTATCTATCTATCTATCTATCTATCTCTATATATATATATCTAGATATATCTAGATATATGTATGTATGTATCAACCATAGAATGAAACTTGTCCCATCCGTACCTAGCTATGCTTCCAATGCCGGAAACTCCACGTAACCAAAATGCAGCACCGGGTATCATGCATCATGCTATATACATAGATATTAAGTAAAAAAAAAAGAATAAAGGGTATTATATAGAAAAAGGAAAGAAAAAGAGAAGGAAAGAAATTATTTCGAATCTTTCCGTAGCAGCAAAGGTAAGGGTAATGACGCGTCCCGCTCATATTCATACTCATGCTCATGCTCCTGCTCCCCCGATGAAAAATTCACCGTAGGGAGAGGGTCCGTGTCGATGAGGACACTCCTCCGACGAGAAAACACTCCCCCCTGTGCGGGATTCGCCTTCTCGCGTGGGAGGATATTCTGCTCTGCGGCGCCGTGGGTGCGTTGGCGCTGACGGTTCCGGTTCCGGTTACGGCGTGGACGACGCAGATGTTCGTTCGGGACGGGGTCGACCTGTTTCTTTGCTGCGGGGACAAGGTTCAGGTAAATCGGGAAGAGGGCGCCTGCGGCGAAGAGAGCGACGAGCAAGGCAAAGGAAATGGGGACGCTGTTGCTGGCGCGCTGGGCGGCGTACCGGGCAAAGGGGAAGTAGGCGCCTCCCGTTATGGCTGTTGTGAGAAGGGCGCCGGCTGTTTTGGTGTGGCGGCCTGTGCCGCGGAGGGAGATTGCGAATATGATGCTGAAGGCGCCGCTTTCGAAGAGAAAGAGCATCATGCCGCTAGCTATGGCGGCGGGGCCGGAGGTCTTCATGCAGAGGACGGCGAAGACGATCATCCCGATGTAGGAGAGGAGGAGGATCCAGCGCGGTTTGAGGAACCATTGAAGGAAGGCTGCTAGGAAGCGGCCGACGGCGAAGACAGAGCGGCCAATGCTGAGGTATGCGAATTCGTTGAGTGGGTATCTGGTTATCGGAGTTAGTTTCCAACAACTTTATATATATCTGATTGTAAAAGAATCGGGGAGACGTACCCCGGGTACACGGCTTCAATCAGTGGCTCGAAGCTCAATGAGAAGACTTCCTGGCCGGCCACGTAGAAAAACTGAGAGTAAATGCCCAAGGCCAGTGTCACCCATACCACTGGAACACCACATACCGTGGCCCGGTTATCATCTCGCCGGCGATTGGCTAGTTCCTCCAGGTCGTCATCCGACGCCTCGGGGATCGGGAGGTAATAGAACGCTACCGCTAGAAGTACGTCGAAGAGGGCGATCCCGAGGTACGTCCACTGCACATCAACCAGCGAAGAGACATCGGTCACCCGGCGGAAGAGGACTCGCTTTGCTAGCAAGGGCGAAACGACAGTACCTATGGCTTGCACACCTTGGGAGATGTTTAGTCGTATCTCTGAGTTCTCCAGTGGCCCACAAAGAGCAATGAACGGGTTCGCAGCAGTCTCTAAGATGGCAAGACCGAAACCGACAATGAAATTGGAGACGAGAAAGGCGGAATAGGAGGTCAGCACAGCGGAAGGCCAGAAGATCAATGTCCCGCACGCATAGACACAGAGCCCCGTAATGAAGGTCGACTTGAACCCCCAGCGTTTCAGGACTATTCGCCCTACTAGCGGCGGGCCTACTAGATAGCCCCCAAAATAGACGGCGTGGAGACCAAAAGATCGCCAGGTATCAAGGCGCACAATCTGCTGGAACTGCATGTTCAGGATATCCAGGAAGCCATAAGCGAACCCCCAGAGGAAGAATAAAACAGTCGTGATAGCATTCGGCGCGATGGACTCCTTATTAGACAGTTTGAGCATGTTTGCAGGCTTTTTCATATTGACAAAATCGAAAAATGTCATGCTAGGCGGATCAGAAGTACTGGTGAGAGTGGTTGTATTGGCTTCGGTATCTACTCGCGCAGCTGTGGAACTGGATGTGCCATCCAGGATATCAGTGGGACTCACTGGCACATCGAGAGGCGGTGCCGCTGGAGATGGCAACGGGGCCAATGGCGGCGGTGGGAGTGGATTAGAAGATTTCTCCTCAGAGCTTCCATTACTGTCGCGGATCATCTTGGGAACAAGCCGGGCGACAAGCGGCTTGAGACTGGGAACGCAGGCACACATCATCGAGACGTTGACTTCCACCACAGACCACATGAATGAGAGCGACGCATACCCTGGTAACCCACAACAGCTAGTCAGCCCATGCAATTGCTTCTGTAAAAAAGAAATGGGAGAGAAAGAGAGAGAGAGAGAGAGAGAGAGAGAGAGAAAAAGGCGCGCGTACAAGCAAAATTTCCGCCCTCATAGTTCTGGAGGTGGATCTGCCTGAGAGCGATTTCCCGCGACGTTGCGGCATCCTGCAGGTATGCGATACGAATGACATCAACAACGGCAACGAAGAAACCAAAACTGAATGTGACGACTAAAATAATCTTCTGCTTCCGGGGGAGGCGCATGCGAGTCAGGATGGGGTTAGGCAGGAATAAGATCGCCAAGTCGGTGATGATATTGACTGGGGAGGAGGACAAGTATAGCGTGAGGATATCAGTGCAGTGGGCGTTGACGGGTAAAGAACTGGCAAAGGCCGCGGCGACGGGGCGGCATTGGAAGACGTTGACGAAGGTCAAGGCTAAGCCGGCGACATTGACAACAACGAGAGTGGCATAGTTTGCATAGCGAAAGACTTTTTCTCCTTGGGTGAGGGTGAGGTAGAATACGAGGATGGAGGATTTGACGGCCATTAAAGCCGGATTCTAACACGACGGAAGACGGGAAATAAGCGGCAAGTCGGCAATTGACATTGTAAAGAGCAGAATAGCACTCACATAGAGAACGGTAAAGGCATAATTGGCGCGGCTGAGGCTGGCTCTATTGTCGACAGGGATATCTGCGTCATGGAGACCAAGGCCTTTTCCAGTTGCATAAAAGAGGGCGAAGGAGAAGCCAAAGTCAATGAGCTAATAGTACAAAGGAGATTGTTAGGTTACTTGTGCGACCGGGTAACAAAGGTAAATGAAGCTACTTTAATAGACAGAGCAAGCATACCCAGGCCAACAGCATCAAATAGTCATGGAGAGCAAGCTTCCGGACAACCCAGATGCGTGAGACGAAGCGCAGAGCGACGAAGACAGAGGCGAGGACGAAGAAGATGATGGAGACAACGAGGACCTCAGGTCTGCGGTCCTGCATGATGGGAAACGGATCACTTGGGGAAGTGGGAGAAGTCCATTGTGTAGGGCAAGAGTAGAGAAATGGATCACTACCACTGAGGGAGGGATGATAAAGAAGAAGAAGAAGAAGAAGAAGGAGATGAGGATGATGATGAAGAAGAGACTTGACGCAGAAGAGAAGAAAAGATGAAGATGAAGCGAGGGGAAAAGCAGGGACTTTGTGGGTCAAGAAGGGATTGGAATTAATTAATAGAAAAGCACTATTTGGGATTTCCGAGCAAGAAGGAATGAAGGTTTGACTATTGCTATTGTTATTATTCTTGATATTACTATTACTATTACTATTACTATTCTTATTCTCATTATTTATCAGAATTATTTAATTATTCTGTCCCTTGTGTTCCTCCTGTTCTCTGCTTTGTTGTTTACAAAATGGATCACTTCATCTACTCCAAACACACTACATACTTATTAACTAAAGTTACTGCTAAATAACAGATTATTGAAAAGTCTGGGGTAAATAATATACACTACTACTACTACTACTGCTGCTGCTGCTGTTATAGTAGTAGTAACTATCAGCTTATTCTATATCTACTCTGGAACTCTTCTCTCCAATCCCTCTCTGCCGCGATATCTTATAGTCGTAGTATTTCGTCAAAAACACCTCGTAATTACGCTCCAGATCCAATAATTATAAGAATCTGCCATGTCGGGCTGCCAAGTGCGCTCAGCCTTCAGGAGGTGCCGCCAAGGTCTTGTTTCTGCCCGACGACTCGAGGTCTTCTTTGGGACTGGAATTGGTCGATTTGCCTAGGTATACTTATGCCAGAAGTTAAGTTTACAAGGGAAACGATACAAAAGAATGACTGTTCACGAGCAAACACTTCCTATTCATAGCGTCATAAATTCCCAGCGGGATTCCAGATCCTGTTTCTTTTCTGCCTTGCGTTTTTTTGTGTTCCTCGAAAAAACTCGAAAAGGACAAACAAACGGGTTGGTTGGTTGGTTGCTTTGATTTACATCAACCGAATCTCTATAAACATAAATGATAAAAATGGACGATGAAAAAATGGACGACTGCAGGAGTTGTCCAGGTGGGATAAGAAGGGTAAAAAATTTTCACAGTGAAACGAACGTAAGAAGAAAGAAAAAAGGGGGTGAAGAAGAAAAAAAGAAATCAGTTAATCCACCATTCAACACCGGAGAGTCTGCCGTCATCCAAGGAAGCCAGCTGGCCGAACCAGTGGCGCGAGAGATCAATAGCGGTGTTGGCACAGCCCATGCACTTGTCAACAACAGTACCAGTGACAGTAACGCCGCCATACTTAACGGTGACGGTCTTTCCGCAGTCGCTGTCTGTCATGATACCAACGGGGAGGGCAAGAACGTTCTCACTGGTGCCATCGTTGGTGGTACCACAGCTGCTAGGAGCACTGGCAGAGGTTGCAGTGTCGTAGTAGGTAGCCTCGCCCGTGCAGGGGGAGTCGGAAGAACAAGAACCACTATATCCACTGCTGGATCCAGAAGAGGATGTTGAGGACTCGGTAGCCGCCGAGGTGGTGGTAGTCGAAGTAGTGGTCGAAGTAGTGGTCGAGGTCTCAACGGCTGCGGGGGCAACGCTGATGGTTGTGGTGGTTGGAGCAGCGGTGGTAGTTGAGGACTCGACTGGAACTTGCACTTGGGGGACTTCGACCGTGGGGGCCTCTGTAGTAGTAGTAGTGGTCGTGGTGGTCGTGGTCGTGCTAGTAGTCGGGGCAGCAGTGGTGGTTGTGGTAGTGGTAGTAGTCGGGGCCGCAGTGGTGGTCGTGGTAGTGGTTACAGGCTTGACCTCATGGTGGGGATGGGCAGTGGCATGAGTCACGCTCTCCTTAGTGAAGGTACTGGGAGGAGCTTGCTCGCCAGGGTAAATGGTGGTGGTGACGTCCACGGTGGTCCAGACGACGGTGGTCACAGTCTCCCATACAATGGCATCCTGGCGCTTGTGGTTGTGGTTATGGCTATGGCCACCAAGATGAGGGGCAGCAGAGCCAAGGGCTGCGAAGAGAGTGGCAGCGAGCGCAAGAGTCTTGTTAATCGGGGCCATGGCGACTTAAGGATGGGATAAATGAATAAAAATGATTTCTATTTTTGTTATAACTTTGGGAGGATAAAAAGAGACCGGCGACAAGAGTCAACAGCAAAGAATGAGGGGTCAAGAGACGACTGCACAGCAGCACGTAAACAACAAGACCGGTTGAGAGAGTGTGTAAAAGGAGAGTAAAAAGCTGAAAAGCTGAAAAGAGAGCGACAGACACTTGCCAAAGAAAGGACAGGACTGACGAGATGAGATGAGGATGAAGAGAAGAAGATGGACGGATGGGACGATGGGAGCCGGCGGTATTTAATTGTGAGCGGCGCTTCTGCTAGTGCTGAACTAGTGCTATAGAAGGACTAGCGGTGGTAACCACCAGGTACTAGTCCCGTGGTGGCGTATCGAATACCAGCCCAGAACCAAGTCCCAATGGGAGAAAGTCTGGGTCAAACCCTGCCCCAGACCCACTGGACGAACCGCTATTTCAGTACCAGTACAGTACAGCCCGTGGTTTGGTTCTGGACAGGCCGGTACATCCACCGCTACCACTTCTACTATACCTCGCTATGTAGATGCAGACTACAGCTTGGAATGGGCATTTTTACCCCTCAAAAGTGCCATCTCATCGCGAGTCAGTCCAGCTCACCAACAGCCAGCACAGCGGGTACCTGAGCCGGAGGTCTCGGAAAGTTCAAGATTGAGGTCCGTGGATGGACAGAGGCGAAATCTGACTGGTAGTCTGATTCGCTCTAGGATCTGAATTTAACTTGGTACGATGTTAGTGGGTTTCCAAAGGTATTAGCGGGCTTCGTCGACGAAAGAATGGAGAGAAAAAGAAGAAAAAGAAGAAAAAGAAAAGAAAGTTTCAACACCAGGGGAACTTACTCAGAGAAGCAGGTTAACCGTCGGATCCAGCTGTCGAGGAAACTTGGGTTCCTGGAGTTTTGCCTTTGGCCTTCTGAAGCCACATACACACATTCACAGCACATTCACACACTCAGAGCCTTGGTTGCAGTGGCGGCAGTTCCACATTCCACGCACACTCCCTTTCTCCCCCTCGGCTGAATTAACCGACTCTTTCAAGCCTCGAGTCTCTGACGTGGGCTCTGGGATGAAAATTTTCGGTGCTCAGCCCAGCGCCAAGTGTCCACTGCCATTGTGTTATTCGCTGTCTGTTGAATCATGCGAATGGTCTGGCCAGACTCGGATGATTGGGGTCATGACGTTTTAGGCATAGAAAATGGCTACTACGTGGTGTACTCTGTATGTTCTTTGGTAGGTAGAAATTGTTACTATTCGTCTTTCCTGATGTTCTGACTGCTCTCCACCACTATCCTCTACTCCTAGTATACTCTACTCCTGGCATCAACCCTCAAACCAAGCACCACAATCAACAACTAATACTAAGAATATTAAGAATTAAGAACTGCTCAACAATTAAGAATAAGAACAAGAACAAGAACAAGAATAAGAATAAGAATAAAGCGCGTCTAGACTCAAGCCTACCCCAACCCCCCAAGCATTAACTAACTCCGGAGCCTAGCCGGAGGTTCCCCCCCCCCCCCCCTTCCATCCCCAGTATACCAATTTCTGTAGGGCAGAATAATGAATACTAGTTAAACCATGGACGATACCCCTAGGAATGGAGCTTGGATAAAACTCAAGAGGCAGACTGCGGAGTCCTCTGGATCCTAGAATCTGGATCCAGAGGCGAGTCTCGATTCCGTACTCGGGGATTCGGGAACTTCGGAGCATTGGATTTGGAAGTCTGGTAGCCACTCAATCTCCAATTCCTCGTTCCGCCAGAATGGTTCCGGAATAGGTCAAGGCCCAAGATTCGGGAGTGAGATTGGCCGTGGCGTTATTTGGAACCCTGGGATTGTAGTCTCCGCGGTGCTCTTGCTGTGTTCTGCCCTTCTCTGCGCTGCCCTCGCATGGAATTTGTTTCCATTGGATGCATTACATTGGAATCGGAATCAGAATCAGAATCAGAATTTCACTAGAGTGTACTGGCCCTACTGGACGAGTAGTGAAAAATCTGCACTCTCTTTGAAATTGTACTGCCTACACCAATGGTGTGTATACATTGGCTGTGATTGAACCGAAGAAAAATTGTGATTGAGAACAATGACGACGACGGCGAACAAGAAGAAGAACAGAAATGTACTGCGTTTCTAATCCGATCAATCTACCTAGAATATGCAAATCAAATAGCCATAACCATCAGACATAAGAAATAACCAGCCAGGGTATTTTTTTTCTAGTACAGAGCATTCCTGGTCTGTAATAATAACAATCTGCATCAATGCCATAGTGCAATAAGAACAAAAAGAAACATGAAAAAATATCCATCGACTCATGATATAAATACAAAAAAAAAGACACCAAGATTAGATAAGACGTTTATAGTAGGAATTCAGGCAATTGCAGATTTAGCCCTGGCACATCAGACAGGCCTCCTTGTTCTCAATGCTGCAAGCAAGGACCTTCTGCGAATAGATATCGCTCTCACGGTCCTCGCTTTCCCTCTGGTCGTCCTCATCCTGGACGTCATCGTTGGCTTCAGCCCCACGGACTACGGAGCTGTCAGCAGCAAGGGTTCGTGGGCTGCTGTGGTCAGCGCCGTTGGTAGCTGTCTCGATGTGTACATTCACTTGGTCGATGGGAGCACGGGGAACTGCAGAGTATGCGCTAGCTGCAACACCTCCAATCCTCTTTTTATAGGAGGCATTGGCCCGCGCAACGTTGGTATCTTCAACCTTGAGCTGCTCCTGATCGACAGTGAACTGAATAGGAGCTGACGCTGCCATAGTACGCAAGTAGTACATGCCGGTCTTCAATCCCATCTTCCAACCAGCAAAGTGCATGCTGGTAAGCTTGCCCATAGTAGGCTCCTTAAGATGGATGTTGAGAGACTGAGACTGATCAATGAACGCGCCACGGTCTGCAGCCATCTCTAGGATCCGTCGCTGGGAGATCTCCCACACGGTTTTGTAAAGTGCCTTGATGTCCGTGGGGATGTTAGGGATGTTCTGCACAGAGCCACCATCGGCAATGATGCGGTTCTTCATGTTGTCGGACCAGAGACCAAGGTCGACAAGATCCTTGAGCAGCCAAGGGTTGACAACCTGGAACTCACCCGCAAGGACACGGCGAGAGTAGATGTTCGAGGTATAAGGCTCGAAACACTCGTTGAAGCCCAGAATCTGACTGGTACTTGCAGTGGGCATGGGAGCAACAAGAAGACTGTTACGCACACCAGTTTGTGCAATCTTTGCCTTGAGCGCAGACCAGTCCCAGAGATCAGTAGGAGTGCGGTCCCACATATCATACTGGAGAATACCCTGAGAGACGGGCGAGCCCTGGTAGGTTTCATAGGGGCCAAATTCCTTGGCCAAATCGGATGAAGCGGTCAAGGCACCGTGGTAGATGGTCTCGAAGATTTGAGTGTTCAGTTGCCTGGCCTCGGCAGAATCGAAAGGCAAACGCAGAGCGAGGAATGCATCAGCCAGGCCGTTGACACCCAGAGCAATTGGACGATGGCGGAAGTTGCTCTTCTTGGCCTCAGGAACAGGGTAGTAATTAACGTCGATGATCTTGTTCAAGTTGCGAACCAGAACTTGCACAACTTCATGCAGCTTGCCAAAGTCATATTCACCACGGGCAGCATCAACAAAGGTAGGAAGTGCGAGAGAAGCCAAGTTGCAGACAGCAACCTCATCCGGTGCACTGTATTCAATGATTTCAGTGCACAGGTTGGAGCTCCGGATGGTGCCCAGATTCTTCTGGTTACTCTTCTTGTTACAAGCATCCTTGTAAAGCATGAAGGGGTTTCCAGTCTCAGTCTGAGCCTCAAGAATGGCATACCAGAGCTTCTGAGCCTTAATGGTTCGGCGACCCCTGCCTTCCTTCTCATATCTAGTTCACATTAACATACAGACCAAGCAATGCTAAGAAGTGGAAAGGGGTGTAACATACTTTTCGTAGAGAGCGTCAAACTCGTCGCCATAGACATCTGCCAAGCCAGGAGCTTCGTTCGGGCAGAAGAGTGTCCAGTCGCCGTTTGCCTCGACTCGCTTCATGAACAGATCTGGGGTCCAGAGAGCATAAAACAGGTCGCGCGCTCGGACTTCCTCCTTTCCGTGGTTCTTGCGAAGATCCAAGAACTCAAAGACATCTGAGTGCCATGGCTCTAAATAAATAGCAAAAGCACCCGGGCGCTTGTTTCCACCCTGGTCAACATATCTGGCAGTGTTGTTGAAAACCCGCAGCATGGGAACAATGCCATTGGAAGATCCGTTAGTACCACCAATGTAAGAGCCAGTGGCTCGAATTCGATGAACATTAAGACCAATGCCACCAGCAGTCTTGGAAATCATTGCACAAGTCTTCAATGTGTCGTAGATACCCTCAATACTGTCCTCCTTCATGTCAACCAAGAAGCAGGAGGCGAGTTGAGGCTGAGGAGTACCCGCATTGAACAGGGTTGGGGAAGCATGTGTGAAGAACTTCTGAGACATCAGGTTATATGTTTCAATTGCCTTCTCGATGTCGTTGCCGTGGATTCCAACAGAAACACGCATCAGCAAGTGCTGGGGGCGCTCTGCAACCTTTCCATTGAGCCGCAGCAGGTAAGATCGCTCCAGCGTCTTGAACCCAAAATAGTTATAGTTGAAGTCTCTGTCATACACGATAGCAGAGTTGAGCTCATCAGCATGCTTCATGACAATCTCATAAGTTTCCTTCGAGATCATGGGTGCGGGGTTTTTGTTCTTTGGGTTGACATAGTAGTAGAGATCTGAGATAACCAGAGAGAACTGTTTCTTTGTTTGTTTGTGAAGGTTCGAAACAGCTATACGAGCGGCAAGAATGGCATAGTCTGGGTGAGTGACAGTCATGTACGCAGCAGTCTCGGCAGCCTTGGGAGAAGAAGAATATCAGCTTAGAATTCTACCCATGAGACGATCCATAACCATACCAAGTTATCAAGCTCGACTGTAGTGACACCCTGGTAGACACCAGAGATGACTTTCTGGGTGATGGCAGCGGCATCGACATGCTCAGGATCAAGACCATAGCACAGTCTAGACACACGAGCTGTGATCTTGTCGAATTGTACGCGTTCTTTGCGTCCGTCTATATGATTATTAATGCGTCAGCAGGGCTCGTACATCGAGTGGCAACGAGGCCAGGTTCGTCCAGAAATCCAGAAAGCAGTAGGTCCATGTCAAGGCTGGGAGCAGGCACAATGTAGAAACATTCAAGCATACCTCTTTTGTAGACAAACATCTTGAAGGGCAACGGGAGGAGACCCGGTAGTTACGTGTGAAATGAGAAAGCTATGGAGGACAAGAGTATTAACGATAGGAAGGTATTAGTATTATGTCAAGCAGACTCGACGGTCTTTAGAAGAATGAGAAGAGGGTAAACTGGCGTTGATGGCGAGGAGAAGTCTCTAGGACAAGAGCTGAGGGGAGGATGAGAAGGAGGAAGATACCAGAGGGGCACGAACAACGGTAGATATTTGATGTCGCCCCAGCAAACGCGTTGCTGGTGGATATTAACGCGAATTTTCGTGTTCGGAGCAAATTGGCTCCCTTTCCAAGCCCTGTTTGTACGGTGAGCGGGAACGCGCTAACAGGAAATATCACGTGGTTTTGTTGTCTCTCGCGAACCATCCCTTCGAGGGCGGAGTAAGGATTCACTAGTTAACTAACTAGCTACTGTGTGGTTACGTAGTAGATTCTTTATAAGCAGTCGGCTGAAGTTATTTGCGAGAAGTGGGCCTTTGTCCATTGCGTTTCGGCAAATTTCCAGAAGCTCTTTCTTATCTGAAGAGGTATGTATATACGTGTAGAGCACTCAAAAATGATGGGAAAATGCTATACCATTGTCTTCATAAACGACAACCTTATATCCCAGTATGCGACAATTCTAATGAATTAAGGGAGCATGAATTGAAAGGAAGATACACTTAAAATATTCCAAAGCTTGCCCAGGTGCCAGATATAATACAGCGGCCATCAAAGCGCCCTTACAGTGTAGCTGCAAACCCGAGAAAAACAACAGCAGCAAATGCAGCAGCGGAGACTTGCTTGTCAGACGACGCGCTCGAGGAACTCCCACTCGGGGTCGGGGTGGTGCTAGAGGTCGACGAAGCGCTCGAGTTGGAGGTCGAGTCCGCAATAGTGCTAGTAGTAGCGGTGGTGGTGGTGAAGCCGGTTTGGGTGCTGGACTCAGAACCGGAAGTAGAGGTGCGAGTGGAGGTAGAAGTGGCAGTGGCAGTGGAGGACGAGGTGGTGCTGATAGCTGTGACATATAGTTAGTGATACGTCGACATCCCTTATAGCTCGACAAGGGGGACAAACTAATTTTGTAACCACCATCGGAGCAAGTGCTCGCGTAGTACTTCAGGGCATCCTGAGCGTCACTTCCGCAGTAATCCTCAATCTTAGACTGGACCTCATCGGCATTCGTGACGCAGACGGCTTTCAGATCAGCGGGGTCCGACTCGTCACTGTTTATTGATCCCGTTAGTAAGCGATGCCCTCAATTCTTGGTGGGTTCGATATGTGAACATCAAGAAGCATACCCCACAGCGGAAAGCAGACAAGCAGGAGTGCCGGTAGCGACGACAATTTTGCTCAGGGCAAAAAGAGCGACAAGAAGGGTAGGCTTTGCGAAGAACATTCTGAGGTTGTGCAGTTTTGAATCTTGAATAGTAACAAGCAGCCCGATCAACGGTTTAAGGGGAATGGATCGATCAAACACGATAGCGATTGAATTAGGGGTCGAAAGGAGTGTATCAAAAGAGTGACCGTATAATGCAGCTGATGGTAGAGACCGTGAAGGGCGATAGATAGGAAAGGAGCGAAAAAGAAGTCTGCAATAGAGAGCGACAGACAACAACAATAGTGATAAAGGAGAAGAGTTGGTAGTGAAGTCAAGATCCTGAGGTTGGTCTGGGAGTTACCTTAGTTTTATTATTATTATTGAAGGGGACCAGCAGAGCCTGAGGGTTCAAGTGGTTTAACCCAATAGAGAAAGGGCCCTGCCGATCGCTCTCTCGCCCGCCCCGTATTATGGAGGTATTACGGGGGTATTATTGGGCACGGGCGACCCTGGCTTGCTGGGCCCGAGTTTACACTTTACCAGCATTTACTAGTAGCTGCGTATTTTAATTACACACTAATTTGCAGGGTGGAGATTCCATGCTGAAGATACCACTGTGGCTCAGGATGGACTGCAAGAATTGTGTAGCAGTGCAATTTGCTGTTAGATTATCAAGCCTTTGTAACATCCCAAATTTTAATTCAAAATAGCGGTATTACTGTGTCGAGTCTCGGCTTATTCAGTTTCTAGGCATAGCGTTAAAAGAGGGACCTAAATATAGCCTGTACTTACACAATGTACAAAGCCTTACTCTTCTGGCTTAGATTTGGTAAGCCATTTTGCTACAGGACTGGCCATCCTGATACTATATACTTCACTACTCCTTTTCCGCCTGATAACTTAATTTCAGAAAGACTGGATTGAAGATTCACGACCTGAGTTTTGAGATTAGTTCTTGATTACTTAGGAGCTTAGCCAATTTATGTAACTTTCTATAGAGCTTGCTTATTTTACTTGTTTGTATCCTTCCCCAGATAAACTATTTCAGATATAGCAGAGATACTGGATATTAGAGAATCAGGTAGCTGTCGGCTAATAGATTTACTATGCTGCAACTAGCACTGTTACATCTATATAGACAGGTTATAATCTGTGAACGGTATCAACAGATTATGCATAGTCACCAGTCTATTTCCCCAGTCATAGTCGACAGCTAGTGGGGTTTCAGTTGGAGAATCCCCTATGGTGGCGATACCAGCTTGTCTCGCGCTTTGCGGCGTGCTGTGTAGTGGATGTTGTAGTTATATAAGCTTATTATCTAGGCGAAGAGAGGGTCTCTTACTGCAACTGTTCAACGTAGGAGTCTCTACATCGTGCCATAGGAGATGGGTGGTAATGTTGCGGCGTACGCGACGAGTTCAACATGGCATCACATGATTGCAATGCAGCTTCGAACGTCGGCAAGGCTCACAGGAGGAAGGCAAGCCATTGCGACGAACTCTGTCAGTCATGTTGAGGGTGCGGGTTATCAGAGGATTCGTCACCTTTTCAAGAATTTCAATGAGATGGAGAAGATATGTATAGTAGATTTAAAGGATAACATCGAAGATCTTGTCTGGTAGGTTGTACATTGTATACCACAAGTTGGAATTTTTAACTAATATACTGGGAATTATTCTCTTCGTTACCACATTACTCGGGTAATTTCATATCCTTTATATCTTCTTGAGAACCACGGCTGGCAGTAAACTACTCTAGTCATTAAGTATCTATGTTGTCTTAGCAGATCTAGACATTTATCATTAATCTTTATTACTAGGTACTAACAATAATAAATAATAAACTTATAACTATACCTTCTAGAGGCTTACTCTTCATCTTTGAATCACAGAATACTCTAGGATATCCTATCCTAAGATGGATTGGTTGACTTTATCTGACACACAGCAAGCTCATTAGCTGGCAGCTGCCTGATTCTCTGATATTAGTGTGATATTCTGGACCCAATATTTATAGTATGCCTTAAGATACTGCGATGTAAATCTAGCTTCACAAGTAAGCCACAGACTTTATATATTGAGTAATATATTTCTGGAAACTGACTCTCACAAGTTTGCTTTTGTTCTTGTTGATCCTGTATAACATAGTCAACCTTAGGGTTACTTTCTTGAGCAGAACTCTTCCAGTAATAGTAACCTCTTCATTTAGTATACCCCTAGACAGCAAGACAGGGCAAATCAGTAAGAAGAATTCTAATATCTAAGGAAGACTTACCCAGGTCATTTAACTTGAAGACTAGCTGGCTATTTATCCTTCTTTAAAGAATTATGATGTACGCACCTATCTGATTTGTTTAGTTTAGAGATACCTTCAGACGCTAAAGCTAATTAGATTAAGTGAAGCTTTTGCCAACTTGCTCTGTGAAAAGGCTATATATCATCACACAGATTTACTCTGCACCTAGTAAATACGAAATAATGCAAAAAAAGGTAATTACTATTCGTCTATGCCCCTGATCGAGGCCTTCTCATCATCCCATCATTATTCATTCGTAACCCTCTCGAGTCATCAGTTAACTATCCCACCTGGGGTCATAGTAACTATGGATGATTTCCTGCACGTCTAGTCTACAATCCACAATTTCCTTCCCATTCACCAGATCATTTTCCCTCGCCCGTTTATCAGCCTCAGCCTCATCCATCGCAATTCCCGCTTTGACATGTCGTCGGATCAACCTCTGCCGAGCAATCTCAAAATCAACCTCAACAAACCAAAGCTCATCCATCAGCTTCGCTGCGGAGCTCCACGGCTCCTTATCTAGACTAAGATAGTTACCCTCAAAGAAAATCGCCCGTCGAGCAGCCGGAATGGGTATGTCGTCATCCACGGGGTCCTTCACCGCATGGTCAAAGCTCGGAGCGTACAATGTTTGCGTCTCCGCTGTCAACGGCTCACGCAGCGCACGCACCAAGCTGAGAAACTTCTCGCCGTCAAACGTGAATGCTGCTCCTCGCCGCGCTGCGGCGTACTCGGGGTCAGGCATCTGCGCAAGCTGTGCCCTTGTTAGGTGGTACCCGTCCATAGGGATTGCGGTTGCGATGGGTTCCTGGTCCTTGTTCTTTTGGGTGTTGTAGATCTGGTTAATGCGCTTGGCCATTGTCATGGCGAGCCCGGTCTTTCCAGAGCCTGGGATGCCGCTGACTGCGATCATAAGCCGGGAATTTTGAGGGGTGTTTTGTAATTTATCTTGAAACAATTTTTTGTTGTCAACGGTCAGTTGGACTTTGGTTTTGGTGGAAATAAGGGGTGGGTTTGTTGTGCGGAAGCTGGGAGTGACCTTGCCCGCTGGCGAAGGTTGCAAACTTACCCCAGATCTTGTCGACTAATCTAGCGACTTGTGGTTCCATGTTTGAGTGATGTGGACGGATGCGGAGAATGGCAAAGAGGGCAGTCAGGATAAAAAGAGTGGACGTTATCAAATACAAATACCCGAGATCTCGGTTATGCGATGACTGCGGATTTGAGGCATTCAGGGTGATGATAGTGTGCGACGGTGGTCGTTGACATGCAAGCTGGTTCTTAAATCAAACAAAAATCTTAATCTATAACAAAGTCAAGCAGTTCGGTTCTAGTTGGAAGATGGCATTTTATCATAGAAGCAAAGGGAAGCTACCTCAAAGGCTTAAGTTAAACCTTTTGATCGAGATAACACGGAGAAACGCGGTGGGCGGGGACTTGTCGTCAGAGTGGGGTACGGACAAATCTGGAGTCAACCTATCCTACCACAAAAGGACATTCTGAATCTGAGTTACTTGAATGAATGGCATTGATCAGTGTTAAATCTGTGCATATTGAACTGTAGTTCGTAGCAATTCGGGGAGATTAATGAGCTCTATTCGATAGCTTAGAAAATTTGTCTTTTTCCTACACAGACCATCCAACCACGAGCGAAGACCTCCGGAGTATCTTGGCCTTGAATTACGAAGAATCTCTGGAGTCTAGCCCCAGACACCCCGAGTTATCATCGATACCATACTCTAATGTTACAGTTAATAGTAGTGGACATAGCCTTGGTTTGAAAACATTCCCAGCAGCCATCTATCACAACAGTTCCTGTCGAATTTAGGTTCTATGTACGTCACAGGGGACCGACCAAATCCGGAAGGTTGACTTCTAAGTCACGGGTCTCGTCATATTCTAAGGAGTTTCTCTTCTACGTCTGTTCTACTCGAACTGATATGCATCCCTTCTCAGAAAAATTCCAGGGTCCTCAATATAGCTACAGCATCTTCAAGAGTGTTGAAAAATGCACTACTATTGGGAGCGATTCCTAGATCTGGGCCCTTTGTCCATCGTTTCAATTGCAAATTCTATTCTCATAACCCAACTTCGTCCTGAATCTCATCTCTGCAAGAAAAAACCTGAAATATGAATACATTGAATCTGAATATTCTGCACAAGAAGCAATATCACAATACCAAGACACGCGACTTGTGCCTCGGTTCAAAAGTCGCCAAAGTGATTGATACAGAATACAAACCCCAGAGAACGCCAAGATGATATCTTTCCCGCTAAATCCCATAGAGCTCAAAATATCTTCCCTGGAGACAAATAAATGAAAATATAAGAAAAAATAATTTTTAACACAAGGAAAGAAAGAACCCCGAAATTCACCTCTGTCTAAGAGGTCCATCTGTACCCTAGGTGTCATTCGAATCTTCATTTGCACCGGTTCTCTGACCGAGGGTGCGGGACAGTCCAGCTGCCGCCCACCAGTCGTCAGGAATATCTTCCCGACGAGCAAGCCGATCAAGGATAGCCTGCATTTGATTCAAATCCTGATCTGCTGAGGAATCCGAAAATGCAAAGGAGATTGTAGGAATGGGAGGGGGGTTGTTCATTGCCAACTGGAGATTATGCGAGCGTCTCAAAGAGTCGACCTGACGCATTCGACGGCGGTAGCGTCGGAAAAGGGACTGCTGAGTGATCTCGGTTTCCGATTCGGTATCAGAATCAGTGGAGCTGGGATAGTCACATGGATTCAAGTATTCCGGGTTGGGGTCAAAGATCATTTGTACAGTTGTGGCACTGTTTTGTAACGAGTTTTGCATAGCGTCCATTGCTGCGCTTCTCGCTGCTACAGTACGGGGGCTACGCGGTACATTCGGTCCAGAAGCCGAAGAAGCGAAGGATGAATCCGCACTCGGAAGGTTGGTATCCGGAGTTATGGTTGTCAGAAGGGTTTCCCAGGCATCATTTGCATGATCGTCATCTAGGCTCACACTTCGTTGGCGATCACCTAAGCCATCCGGAACCGCTTCGCGGCTCGGGAGATTCGCATCATTGATAGAACGATGGCCAATTCGGCGCAAAAGCGGAAGGTTCAGCGGCCCCACGGCATCCCCCCCATGGGCGTCCGGTCGAGGCATAGGGGACGAGCGAAAAGTGTCCGGGTTCAGTGGCGGAGTGGATGGTCTGTGGTAAGCGACGGCTGGAGCAAATCGCGGTGTGAAAGGAGGATGTTCCTGGTCCATTCTGTTATTCGCATCAGCCGCAGACAGTGTTCGGGCGAACAGCTCAGGCAGTGATGAGTTGCGTGGTATCCTCAACCGTTGGCCAGGGCGACCATGACGGATTGCATCATGAAGCAGTCGCTGACCAGCTTCCCGTCGACTGGAATCCGACGAGCCGCTGGTAAGATCAAACGAGTCCCCGCCGAGAGCTGGGTTCGGAATAGGAGAGTGTGCATGACGGGGTAATCCATTCGCCTCACGTTCGATCTCATCTGCTAGTGGACGAGGAAACGGAGAGCGCAGAGTTGCGTTGCGAAAGGCAGAGCCACCATAACGCGAAGTGCCGCGGACAGTCGGCTGGCGGCGGATCGCGGAGCGCGCAGCAACACAAGGATCCTTGATGGCATTGTTCTTGGTCGCCTCAGCAGAGGAAGGCTCGCGGTACATACTACAAAGCGTCAGTCATGGACAGCAGTTCCATGCGCCTTACTGCGCTGTGTAGCGCGTAAAATGCCGAGGGCGGCCTAAAACAATATAGGGGAAACGCCAGGCAAACTTACGGGATACCCATGATTGCGTAGAATCTGGACAAAAAAAGGAGTCCCAAGAGAATACCACACCCAATACCACACGAGAATAGACGCGATATACCAAATAAGAGTGCAACGAGGAGGGGTGGGGGGGCTTAATTGACAACGTCTGTTGATGGAGAAGCCGGTAAGATTGGATTTTCCTCCTAAGGGTAAAAAGCGGAGGCGAAAAGAGTGCACGGGAGACAGCGCCTGAGGCTACCTGCCGGTCGCGCTTGGACGAGGCTGGGATGTGGCGCGATCTGCGGGGTCTGCGTAGAATTCAGTACGGCCGGGCTGCTCTTCGATTATTCATTATTGGACGATTTGCAGCTTCAGATTCTGATTACCCTGACTCAGCAGTTCTCTAGCTGTCATACTAGTAGTTACTGTGTATGTTATAATAATGCATTAGAGAGTACAAATATAAAATATCTAACACTAGAAGGTAGGTAGTCAATAGTGCATTTTATCCAGTAATATTAACTACATTGGTAAAGACTTCTTGACACCTCAGGCACCAGCCTTTATCGTTCGGCTCCCGATAATTAATCTAACCGAATGGGTGCTGACGGCTCACAAGATCGGCCCGCTGCTGCTGGGGAAATTCTGCAAAAAAAAGAAACAAGCAAACTGTCAAGCTGATTCAAAGTCTATACTTTCCATTCCCGATCATGAAGGTTGTTGCCCTTGAATCTTCATCGGACGTTTCACACCAAGAGGAATGATCGAGCTCGGCCTCAGCCGGATATCCCGTCTCCTCCAACAGACCCCTCTGTCCTGGAAGGCCATTCACATTGCGGGCACGAATGGCAAAGGCTCGATTAGCGCATATCTTTCCCATCTCCTGGCCGCTGGAGGCGTTCGCTGCGGCCGGTTCACCTCTCCACACTTGATCGACCGCTGGGATAGCATTACGATTGGCGAAAGGGTCGTCCAAGAGTCCCTTTTTAGGCAGATTGAGGAGAGGGTTAAGCTGCGAGACCAAACACTGGGTATTGGAGCGAGCGAATTTGAGTTGTTAACAGCCACAGCATTTGAGATTTTCAACCATGAGCAGGTCGAAGTTGGAGTGGTAGAGGTGGGCATGGGTGGTCGCTTAGATGCGACGAATGTTCTCAACAACGTCCTGGTTTCGGTGATTGCGAAGATCGGCCTCGATCATCAGGCTCTACTGGGAGATACAATTGAGCAAATTGCGCGGGAGAAGGCTGGGATATTGAAAAATGGGGTTCCGTGCGTGGTTGACGGGACCAACTCTCCAGAAGTTATAGGTACCCTCCAAGCACGTATCCAGGAACTTGGTCTTAATGCTGTTTTCGTTCACCCGGAGACACCAGATAACCAGCTACCATCACTTGGTAACCTGTTTCACACACTTGATCTACAGACGCACCAGAAAGCGAATATGTCTTGTGCTGCCGCCGCCCTGAAGCTTGCCCTTCCCCAGGTTCGTCCGGAGATCGATACCGACGCCCTAATCCCGCAACTTTCGTCAGTGCAATGGCCAGGCCGCCTACAAAATATCGTGCTGGAGCCTCTAGTCGCACGCAAGGAACCTGTTTTGCTTGATGGTGCCCACAATACCCAGTCAGCGGAGGTTCTCGCAGAGCATGTTGATCGCAAGTTGCGCCTCCCGGGAAAGAATGTAACTTGGGTTATTGCAGCATCTCATGGGAAGGATATAACCCCGCTCTTCCATTCAGTCATCAAACCAGGGGATAATGTTGCTACGACAGGCTTTGGGCCCGTGGATGGAATGCCCTGGGTCAACGCAGCGGACCCCAACGAGTTGGCTTCGTGCGTCCAGTCTATTCAGGACATTGGGCAGGTACGAGCATTTGGGAAGGACGTTGTTGGCGCAATTGACTGGGCCTGTACTAAGGCGAATAGTGGCCCCTTGGTTATTGCAGGCAGCCTTTACCTGGTCTCAGATGTCCTCCGTCTTCTCCGAAGCAAAGAAGCCAGCGTCTGAGCACAGCAGAAACCCTCGAATTCCAGGGTCTGGAAACAAAATACTCTGGAGGACTATCAGCAGCCTGATTTATTGTATTATAATCATGACTAGACTTTTAAATGATTCATGACCTTCTTCTGCCCTTAAATTATATCTATTCGAAACCTGTGTATACTATTAGGCGCCCTTGCTTTCTGTGACTATCCTGCTCTATTTATTGCATCCTTAGACAGTTTTATGTCTTAAATCGTTGTGTTTCAAAGACTGTTAACACTCTTAAAAGTGCTGTCGGGCCTGATAAGGCTGATCGGAGATACAGCAGAAGCCGGTCGCTGCGTCATGCCCCAAACAAGTGGCGGGCTGTGGAGAAGGGAAGAGAGTTCAAAACACCCGCTAATTTACTGGATTCAGCTCCTCAAGCACTGGTGAAAGTGAGATTTTCTATTCTGTTTCTATAATTCAGACTGGTTCTTGTATGTTTACTAATAACTTAGGATTTCAGCATCTCTAGAGACCCTGACTCTAATATGCATTGACGCGTTTCTCCTGCGCGGCCTTGTGAGTGCAAGAACTCGCATCCCTCCTGTATGTTCTTTTTTTTACTTTTCTGCAGGACTAATGGTGTCAAAGCCCCCTGCAGCATATAATTCTTATTTCATTTTCTTATTTTCTAGACTTCTTTGGAGTGTTACTGACAATGAGCCCCGCTTAATAGCAAATGTGCTGATATGAGCGACCTGATCGATTCCCTGGCACCTGCCCTTTTTTTCCTACCTTCGTTCGCTCCGCATTCGACATTTTTACGTCCGGACGAAACAAGCGGCTTTAATTAAAACGAGCCCAATTCAAGGAGATACTTATTGGCATCCTGACTGGTGATGGTGTCTCGATCCAACGAGGGCGCTGAGGGGCTCCCTCAGGCTTCCAAACCGCCTGGCACGCCCGCAAAAGCACGGCTCACGAGACTGGGCTCCAGCCCATCAAAACGAGATGAAAAGGGAAAGGATGAGAGAATGGTAAAATCATCGGCCAAGGATGTTGCAGAGCTCAAGGATTTTGTATGTAGCTGGTTCCCCGGTTATCACCCAGGCGTGAGCTGACGCTATCCTTCCAAAGCAACTTGGCGATTGTTTAGGGAAGGGAGCATTTGGATCAGTTTACAGGGCACTTAACTGGAATACAGGGGAAACTGTTGCTGTGAAACAGATCAAGCTCACAGACCTCCCAAAGAGTGAGCTTCGCGTTATTATGGTACAACTCCCTTCTGCTCTCAGTGACTCCTTTACTGCCCTTGCTAATTTGAGGTGCTACAGCTAGAGATTGATCTCCTGAAGAACTTGGATGTGCGATACTGCTTCCATGATAGCTAATCCCCCTGGATGTAGGAGAGCGGACTGACATTGATATCTATAGCACCCAAACATCGTTAAGTACCATGGATTTGTGAAGTCTGTCGAAACTCTAAACATTATTCTTGAGTGAGTTTAAATCCGACGAAGTAATGGTTGGGGATCAAAGCAGCTGATGGTCTAGATATTGCGAGAATGGCTCTTTACACTCTATCGCCAAGAATTTCGGCCGCTTTCCAGAGACCCTGGTAGGAGTGTACATGTCCCAGGTTCTCCATGGCCTGCTGTACCTGCACGAGCAAGGTGTAATACATAGAGACATCAAAGGTGCAAATATCCTAACGACGAAAGAGGGTCTTGTCAAGCTTGCAGACTTCGGCGTAGCTAGCCGGACCACCGGACTAAGCGAGTCAAGCGTCGTCGGTACCCCGTACTGGATGGCCCCTGAGGTGATCGAGCTATCAGGTGCAACGACTGCTTCAGATATTTGGAGTCTCGGGTGTACAGTCATTGAGTTACTCGAGGGAAAGCCTCCTTATTACAACCTCCAGCCCATGCCGGCTCTTTTCCGGATTGTCAATGATGACCATCCTCCACTTCCACAAGGCGCCTCTCCAGTAAGCTTTGCTTCAGCATCGTCCAGTTTTTCTATTTACTAAAAGCCAATTAGGCAGTTAAAGATTTCTTGATGCAATGTTTCCAAAAAGATCCCAATCTTCGCGTATCTGCGAGAAAGCTCCTCAAACACCCCTGGATAGTCAATGCACGCAGATCAGATTCAGTAGTTCCCAAAAAGTCAACAGAATATGAAGAAGCTGTGAAGAGCGTCCAGGAGTGGAATGAAGCTCTACGATCTCCCGAAACTGGTCCCTCGAAAAAACCTGTCAGGCACGACAGTCAAAATCCAGCATCTTTGCGGCTTGATATGGGCCAGACTCGCCAGACACCCACAAAAGACACTCTACCTAGCCCAGTCTCCAGGAACGTCGCAGATCGATTTCGATCCCCTGTATCTGCAGAAGAAGACAACTGGGACGATGATTTCGCTACTGCTATATCTCCAAGCGCGCTGCAACTACCGCACTTACGGCCACATGACAATTTTGGAGGGATGCTCTCCTCGGAGAAATTGAAGGCCTTTGCTTCTCTCGACGGTACAGTCTTGAAATCTGATGATGGTTTTGACGACTTTGATGACCCCTTTGGAAGGTCTTTGCAGTCTGGAGAGTCAGATCCCTTGAGAACTATCAGGCCATTCTCATCCCAACAGACAGGTTCAGGAAGCACACAAGCTCAAGATTTACTCCGTTCTCAGCCTACTCAAAGCCCCATAGCCCCGATCCCTAATGTTCCCATACTACAAACCCCGGTGTCGCCAATAAGACAGCAACGTCCTACGTCGTTCTATAAAGAAAATTCGGTAGAAGATTATTCCGATCTCATCAAAGCCAATGGAGATATTCTTGACCGCAAACTTAGTGCTTTCCAGGTAAGTGCAGAGTGGAATGCCATCGGGAAGACCTTACCTCACAGTGATTAGGAAACCGATGAAGAAATGGACTTTCTAGATTTTGGAGCATCAAAAGATGTAGTTCGATACCAAGCCTCGTCCGACCCTGGGGAAGACCAACAACCTCAACTCAGAAAACAGATATCTGTCAAGCGTCATCGATCAGCGATAGAGATTCAACGATTCGCAGAGAATGAGGGCGATGAAGACTTTTCTGACATTCTCGGCGCTGACGTGGTTACCCTAGATAAATCTGAGAGCGACGAAAGTTCGGATAAGAGCACCCTGATGCTCAACTCAAAGCTGTCAAACAACTCTTGGCTTGGGGACCAAGATGACGAGGACGATCCGTTTGCGCAACTCGAGGAGGGTCTAGACGAAATGGATCTAGAAGCCAACATTGCGCGCGATAAATATGCTCGGCTACGTAATCAAGTTGAAGGCCTTGTTGGCTCGTTGAAAACATCGCAAGATGAAGATGTCCTTGGAGAAATATCTGAACAGCTATTGGCTGTCTTCTGTGATTTCCCCGAGACAAAAAACATCATCATCAGTGCCCATGGCATGCTTCCGATACTAGAGATTCTAGACCTATGCAGGCGACGCGATATTACGTTGTGTCTGCTGAGGATAGTAAATGGGATTATTTACGATGATTATGAGGTTCAAGAAAACCTTTGCTTTGTCGGGGGTATCCCCATTATCAACGAGTTCGCTTCAAAAAAGTATCCGCGGGAAATCCGACTTGAAGCTGCAGCCTTTGTTCAACAGATGTGCCAAACATCGACTCTCACCCTTCAAATGTTCGTCAGTGCAGGAGGTCTTAATGTATTGGTTGAGTTCCTAGAGGATGACTACGAAGATGAACGAGATCTAGTTCTGGTTGGAGTGAACGGTATCTGGAGTGTTTTTGAATTGCAGGTATGTTCGCTGTCTCAATTTCTAATATGAAGCGACAGAAAACTTACAAAGGATAGGGCTCAACTCCGAAAAACGACTTTTGTAGAATTTTGTCTCGCAGTTCTGTCTTGGATCCTTTGTCTCTGGTTCTAAGTCGAGTGTTGGACGAAGAAGGGGAATTGGCCGAAATCGTCGAGGGCCGTATTGCAAACATTTTCTTTATTTTCTCGCAGGCCGAGAACCATGTCAAGGAAATGGTTGCTGAACGTACAGTCCTACACAGTAAGTATTAGGACTCTGTGAGCTTATCTATAGGATAATTGTTAACAAAGTCTCTAGGGGTGTTGAAAGAGTTGAGGCGCATGACACCAGTCCATCAAATTACCATGCTGAAGTTCATCAAGAACTTGTCTATGCTATCAACAACTCTTGACTCGCTTCAAAACTCGAACGCGATTGATGTGCTAGCGGATCTCTTAAGGTCGACCATCAAACGCCCGCATTTCAGGGAGGTTTCGAACCAAATCCTAAATACAATTTACAATATGTGTCGTCTTAACAAGTCCCGACAAGAAGATGCTGCCTTGAATGGGATCGTGCCTCTACTACAGAAGATCGTAAAGACCGAACGGCCATTAAAGGAGTTTGCTCTACCTATTCTATGCGACATGGCGCATTCTGGAAAAGTTGGGCGTCGGGAGCTGTGGCGCAACAAGGGTCTCGCTTTTTATATCTCCTTGCTTTCTGATCCATATTGGCAGGTCACTGCTTTGGATGCTATATTCACATGGTACGTGGGAATTGTCCTGTTGAGGTAGATTTCCCAATCTAATTTTCTTTACAATAGGCTCCAGGAAGAAACTGCCAAGGTCGAGGAGCATCTCTTGGATAACCGACATGACAAGCCCTCATTCACGGATGCAATCGTCAGATGCCTGACCCTATCAAAAGCGAACGCTTTCGAGAATCTTCTAGAGCCCCTTCAGAAACTTCTGAGACTCAGTCCCCCTATCGCCTCCACACTCGCGCGGCCAGACCTATTTACCAGGATTGGGCAGAAGTTGCACCATAACAAAGCCGCTGTGCGCTTGAATCTTCTCCGTATCATATCTAGCATTTGCGATTCCAGCGAAGAACAAGGCGGTTTACTTGCCAGATATGGCCTTTTGGATGCGATTCGAGAACTAGAGCACGACCCCGCGATTCTTGTTCGGGATATGGCAGGGAAACTCATCCAGTCTAATGAAAGGAGTGAGGCCTATGGATTAGCCAAACGCAAGCCCGGTGTCCGACGGGGAAGTACGTCCACGACGCCACCAGGCCTCCTTGCAAACCAGTCCGCACCTTCCACTCCCCAGATAAGTAGGCCAAGCCAATCCAAGGGTTACTTCGACGGCCGAGAGAGCCAGCGACACCCAAGACCCGCACTCAGTAGCTCTGCGCTAGCCCTTCGTCCTGGTAGTAGAGACGGGGGCCCTCCAGGGATTTCGGTTGGTATCAACGGGGGCTCGGGAGCATCGAGAAGCAGACTATCTCGAGGAGTGTCTAATAGACTATCCCATGTCGATCTACTCGCCGAAGATGACAGCCGAACCCCAAGCTCTATACCTCGTCGCCATTCGATTCTCCCACGACGCCGACGCCTGACACAACTAGACTCAGAGCGCGCAACATAGTTGGCCGGTCCAATGTGTCTTTTACAATCCTTTTCATGCTACCTTTCCTTTGTCGAGACGTAAAAGCTCCACGCTTCAAACCAGGATTATCCGAATGTATTGCATTGCATAGGCGCATTTCTGTTTGATTTTTTTTTTCTCTTTTTTCCCCTCTATCGCATCTACCTTCCTCTTCTTGTTCCGTGTTTTTCAATACTCCAGCTGCCCCAGTCAGAGCCAGGTGAGAGCCCGGCCGGTGGGGTTGAGGAAATGGTGTGTCTACGGTCTGGAAGATGGCGCATGTAGATAGAAGTGCTTTCTTGTTATCACCTTGAGGCTCCTGTGCACATAATCAGCATTCATCTAAAGAGTACTTCTAGTGTGAAGAATCACGTGATGTTTGCATATTCCTGGGGATCTCGAAATGTTGTCCCAAGCAGATCATCTTTTTCCTCTTTCTCGGCTCTGTTGATCCTAGTAGCAGTAACTAATAGTACTTCTCGCTGTCTTTCTCCCAGGGCTCTTGGTCATGAAAATCCCCAAACTCACAGCGCACACGTGAACAGCAGGCGATTCGGCCCCGGCGGTCCCGTGTGGAAATGCCACGAACGGAGCCGCAATGGCCACGGACTAATTTTTGTTTCTTCCGCCATCGCTTCTCCCATCCTTCCATCTCCTTCCCCAAAAACGCTTCCTTCACTCGCCCAATGGCCTCACGGTGGCACGCATGAAAGTCGTCTCTCGACCCTCTATTCCTTTCGACTTGTGGTCGCTCTCTGTACGGCATTGTTCGTGCCCGGTATGAGGGTGGCGCTCCGCACCCCACTGCGGGCTTCCAGTCTTAACCCGACGCCTATCCTCCGATATCCCTGTGGCTATCCTCTCCAGCGTTCTTTGAGTTCAACTAGGTCAAATAGCACAACTTCTACTCTTCAGCGTTCTTCGGGACAACTCTCTCCTCGCTGCAACCCGCGAGCCGCCTTCTCCACGAGAGCATTTGGTCTATCCGGATCGCAACAAACAGCTGGTGGTGATGGGAAACAACAATCTCGGGCAGATCAGTCGCGGAGAAAGTGGACCAAGTATGCGGTTTTTGGAGGAACGGTCGTGGTCGGAGCCGTGACGTTCTCCGATGAGGTTCAACATTTCTATCGCGCCGTGGAGAGAACAGGGAGGGTTGTTGGCACGTTGGCTGTCTGCATTAACGAGTAAGTTTGGGAGGCGAGAAATCTACGCAGAAGACTTCGTTTTCGGATTCGCTCGTATACGGGCTGACAAGGTTGGATTTTTACTAGCTATCGAGTTACCCTGAAACAAGAAACCGCATCCCCCGAGGAACGAAGTGCGTTGATTCGTGCCTGTCACAAGCGCTGCGCGGAACGAACGCTGCGTGTACTTGAGAAAAATGGGTCGATATTCATCAAGCTGGGGCAGCATCTGAGTAGCATGAGCTATCTTCTTCCGTTAGAATGGACGACAACCTTCATTCCACTCCAAGATAAATGTCCCGTTTCGTCGATCGAATCTATCGAGGCGATGTTCGTCGCTGATACAGGCCATCGCATTGATGAGCTATTTGATTCGTTCGAATCGACGCCGATCGGTGCTGCTTCTCTAGCCCAGGTACACATCGGAACGCTCAAGGAAACTGGTCAGAAGGTTGCAGTGAAGGTGCAGCACCCGGCTTTAGCGGAATGGGTACCTCTAGACTTAGCACTGACGAGGTTTACCTTTTCGATGCTGAAACGCTTCTTCCCTGAGTACGATTTGGAGTGGCTTTCGAAAGAGATGGATTTGTCGCTGCCCCAGGAGCTAGATTTTCGCATGGAAGCGGAAAATGCCATCAGAGCAAGCGAGTACTTCAAGAAACATTCAGATGCTCCGTTGGTGATTCCAGAAGGTAATTCATTCCTCCTTCATGTTGAGATTAGTGGCATGCATCCTGATATTATATAGTTATGTGGGCACAGAAACGTATCCTCGTGATGGAATTTATCTCAGGTCATCGGCCAGACGACCTCGAATTCTTAGACGCCAATCACATCGACCGAGACGAGGTTTCAGCCGCGCTGGCCCATATCTTCAACGAAATGATTTTTGGCGACAATGCTCCCCTGCACTGTGACCCGCACGGCGGTAACATTGCCATCCGCAAGAATCCCAATCACAGTCGCCATAACTTTGACATTATCCTTTACGACCACGGGCTATATCGTGATATTCCACGTGAGATACGCCGCAACTATGCCAAATTGTGGCTCTCTGTTATTGAGGCCGACGAACCGCATATGCGAGAATATGCGCGCAAGGTAGCCGGCGTCACGGATGAGCAGTTTCCTCTGTTTGCAAGTGCAATCACGGGCAGGGATTACACGGTCCTTGCGAAAAAGAATATCGCCTCAGCTCGTACCGCGGCGGAAAAGGAAAGTATTTCTGGCGCTCTGGGAGAGGGCATGTTGCAGCAACTTGTAGAGCTGCTAGGCCAAGTACCCAGAATTATCCTCTTGATTCTCAAGACGAATGATCTCAGTACGTATCTCTTTTCTTCTTTTTTTTAGCGTGTGATCAGCATTCGAAACTGACCTCTTTGCCCTGCAATAGCTCGCAGTCTAGACGAAAACCTTCACACCCGGCGAGGTCCTATGCGAACTTTCTTGATTCTCGCCCGCTATGCAACGCGTACCGTATTCGAGGAACAGATGGATGATATCAACGAGTCCGGTGGGCCACTGCGCCCAGCGAACTTTTGGCAATTCCTCTGTGCTTGGACGATGTATCTCCGTGTAGAGCTGAAGCTCTCCGTATACGAGACACTGTTGTCGGTGAAAAGCCGACTCGGCCTATTATAAAGGCAACCTACGAAAACGACACCTTTGCGGTTCTTAGTCTAGGCCGTGTTGATTCGCGAGCTACTAGGAGTATATATATATATGTATCTCACTTCCTGTATTTTTTTAAATCTTTGCAACTATGCATCAGAGCGCGGCGTTTTTAGTATACTTCGCCCGGAAGATAGACAGACGTCTCTTTATTGTTCGGGTTTCCACCTCCAGATTGTGCTTATAGACTGTGTGCAAGAGGAGTGTACATAGAAGTGTGCGTATAATTTTGTTTATTAAAACAATGAGCATCCTGATCATGTTAAATTGCAATTTATTCCATATACTACTACTATGTCATCAGGTAGTTGATTTCTACAAGTTTAGCCGCAACGTAAACCTCGCCTCGCCCAACTTAAACTCATCAACCTCTTACTTCCATCTTCTATAATCAGTCCATCCACCCACTCCAACCAAGAATAATAATCTAACCAGCATCAAAAGGACAACTCGAGAGAAAGTTAAATTAGAAAAATAAAAATTGAAATGGCCAAAAAGCCCCTTGGCCGCTCATCAGGGGTACGTCACCATAACCAACCAACCACTCTCCTCCCAACATAACAATGTCATACAACAACAGCAAAAAAAAGACACTAAATAAACAATAAACAGTCTCTCAACGCCCCAATCGCAGCCTTCACCATGGCCGTGATTCTATGCTCTTACTGCATCTACTCGATTAATTCGGCGCGTCGGGAGGCGCAGTCTTCGTCGTCAACGTCACCGTCACCATCAGCATCGATGAGTGGTAATGCACTGCAGCGAGAACAGAGACGGGCTCAACAGCAGCACCAGCAGCAGGGATCGTGGGTCCAGAGGGCGCTGGATGAGGAGGAGAAAGCTCGGGGGAGGTGAATGGTTTCTTTGGTAGGAGTTTCTCTTTTTATTTCATTTCAGTCTGTATGATTAGATAGTATAGGGTGTATAATTGGAGTTGGTTACATATATTTTGAGGTTCAAGAGGTGTTCAGGACTCAGGTACTCAGGTATGATCTTTCATATTAGCTTACGGTTAGCTACTACCAAGATACTTCATTATCTACCTTCGTAGGCTATTCTGCTCTGTGGAACTCCAATGGCACAGTAAATCCCGTGCTGTCTTTTCACTGCATGTGTATGATCACTGAAGGATGGTAGGGTAGATAGATTCACGATGGATGTCCCTTGACCTATTCCATACCATCCTACGATTTCATAGCGAGACCACCGGCTCAATTTCTTTATCCAGGTTATCTGTGAATATATATGATCTCTCTCTCCTTTAGAAGCCAACATATCGCTGGACAAGGTATTAAAGTCACAGTCCATAAACAAGGTATTCAGATAAATAAGAGAATACACTACTCTGAAAACTGAAAACTCGGATTAAATTTATAAAATCAAGATAAAATTCCCCTGTATGCAAGCAGTCCACCTTGTCGGATAGGATATCTACAAAAATAATCTAAACCACATCATTATAGCTACGCGAACTCACTACTCACCTACCGGAATCGAAAAACAAACATAAAGGCACTTGGAGTTCTTGCTCGGTAGGATATAGGTAGCACGTGCAGGTACGAATCGATGCGGAATGGAGTAGCTACTTCAGCAATGTCAGCATGCGAAACCAAATATACAGTGATGCGAGAAGAAGACGAAAGAGCAGTAGTGGATGTGGTTCAGAATTTTCAGTGTATGAAATAGTCATATCCAGGTGTTAACTGGATCTACCATTTGTAAAAAATCATCATGCGAGTGTAGATGCTGGTGATTGGGAGGTGGGATGTGGAGGTGAAGTACCTTGAACTTGGTTATGATATCCTGTCATTTTGGATCTTGCCTGGTGAGGCCATTGTTGCTGTCCTGCAGCTGCCAATGCTGTCCAGGCTTTCAACAAAGTTGTTGGTTGTTCGGTGTTGGCTGAAGTTTTCTGTTTTGGTTGCGAGAAATTTTTGTGGGCTGTACGGGTCACATGACCGGGCGGGTTTCCTAACATCGCATCTATACGGAGTATTTCCAGGGGTTATTGCCTTGTTGCTTGTTGCTTCAAAGTGTAAATTCTAGAGACGGCAGGTATAGGGATAATAGCCCTGTATGATAATATGTACATTCCAGCCATGCAGTATCAATTGTTGGAGAAACTCAAGAGGGAGAAACGAGATAAGGAGAAGGAAAAAAATAGGGAGAAATAAAAAGCGCGCGCTCATAAAACAAATCTTTGGTGGGCAAGAATGCAAGAAGGAGCTCGAGGGACCTTCACATGTCTGGGCCCCGTCAATCTACCCTAACACCGTGAACATAAGAAAGCATCCGTGTCGAAGGAAGATATCCCGCCTCATTGATACACAAGCATCAGGAACAAGATACGAGCGCTGTATAGCTCGAAGAAGAAGGAGATTGTACAAGTCTCGGGCAGGCGTACAATCATCAGCAACTAAGTGAATGAGCAGCCAGGAATATGTCCAGAGTTAACCCGCACTCGTCGCTTCGTACCCGTCAATTATGTCTATGACTTGATTGCATCAACCACTTAAAGTACTCCGGCTGAATCTCTTTCCTCTGCCATCTGTAGCTTGAGTTCTCCTTCATGTTGGAGATGTGCGATGCTTTTGCGGAGATACTCGTACGTAAGCATAGTGGTCATGGCAGCCGGTACAGCGCGGAACAGATTCGTGCCAATACCAGAATAAAATGCACGCCATCCCTCTTCCTTCAGGATAGTCTGGAAGGTACGGACAACGCCAGAATATCGGGGCCGATTAGGCATGCCGTCTGACGATGCCGCACCTGGGGGTCGGCTGCAGCCCTGGGGGTGGTCCAGTCCACCTCGAAAGGTTATCTCCTCCGGTGAAGGTGAGGGGTTTGTTCTCTGTTGGGTTTGGAGCCTTGTTCGCAAAACCTCATGCGGGTATGTCACGGTGCTAGCGCAGATTTTACTCAGGAACGTCGCGCAACATATCCCAATCCAATGAGAACTACCATTATCAGGATGCTCCCCAATACTGTAACCGGTAAATGCCATCTTCAGGTATTCGTAGAGTGGGAATTGGATGGCAACGTGCGTCAATCCCAGTAAAGCCGGTGTGAGTCCAGAATAGAATGAAAGAATCCCCTCTTGTTGGTACATCTTTCGGGCAGCATCCCAAGTGCTAGAGTATTGCCATGGGGCCCGGAAGCCTTCGCTACTCGACTTCAGGCTCTGGGACATCAGTCGAGTTTTTATTACCCAAATGGGATTGGTAACAACTGTAGAACAAGCACCCGCTGTAATGGACGCATAACCTCTAGATAGCCACCAACTATCTGTATTGAAGAAGAAGGGTCAGTAGGGATTCTCAGTGTTTGGGCAACAGACAGCAACCAACCAGTAGTTTCGTAAAAATATTCTCGTGTCCGATCATAAACGGCCATATAGACTGCCCACGTCGGCAGATATCCCAGAAGCATCGGTCCCAGTCCCTGATAAAGACCCCGAATACCATCTTCCCTCCAAATAGTTCTCCCAGTACCCAGCATCCCCCGATAGAGCGTCTTCGCTTCAACCACCTTTCCGCGTCGTCGTGCGAAACCCCCCTGGGCCTGTAGCTTTGTCTTGATCACATCAAGCGGACACGTCACGATCCCTGACGCAACACCTGCACTAGCTCCGCAAAATGGAGTTACATAATAGTCCGGGATACGAGTAGACAGCTGTTCGATGCGGGTGATAAAGGTCGGGGTCGACGTAACCGCGGGAGGAACGTGAAGACTCGGTGGCGGAGAGCTATCGGAATTTGTCACCTGCTGCTCATTCGAGCTGCTGGCAGCCCCTGACGTGTTGTGCTCGCCTGAAAACATCCTTGCAGCCAGCGCTCAAGCAGGTCAACAGCTGTCCGTACTGATTAATTTTCACCGATGAGGGTTCCCGGAACCGAGCATATCGGTGCTCGCTCCGGAACCCAAAGAACCCTTAACGAATCGCGGTGAGGCCTGGAAGTTATTCTTTCTGACGATAGGTTTGGATTTTTTTTGCCGTCCGGAGATCGCGTGGGATGAGAAGGCGACCAGGTGTTTAACAGATTCCAAGGATTTATTGAGTGAGCCGATGCTGCCGAGCCGCCTTGGATTTTAAAGTTACCCTGTCTGATGCACAGACGGGGGGACGCGGGGTGTCGAGGAAACCCGGGCAATAGCAGGAATTCAGACAAATTAGGAAACAGTAAAGAAAAGAACGAACGAAGATAAGAGAAACGAAGGGAAAGATTCAGTGATTAACGAGCCCCATACCAGCGCAATCGCGGACAGGAAGAGAGGAGAGGATCGCTCCAGCGATGGATGGAGGGAATAACAAATAGCGGCCTCAGGTGTCGAATGACGAGCGATGAGAAATGAATCAAGGACAACGGCGACGACGGCGACGACAGGATACCACGGAAATGTAGACAGGAATCGAATATTGTAACTAGTGAGGATCGTAGGCAGTCAAGTGGAGAGGTGAAGGTCAAAACAAGGCTCTATGGACTTCTTTCTCTGGGTCTCTTCTCTTACTGCATAGACTTTTTGATCTTTTTCTTCTTTTCCCCAAGTCCAGAGTTTGTCTGGTCCTAATGCCCTGGAAGCCTGAGGCATCACAGCCAGGTCCAGTCACGTGGTGCAGGGTCGGAACCGGGTCTGGGTATTGCTGCCTCAGGCTCCAACATCGGATGTTTTTGGGAAAGTTCGTCCGTCGAACCTCCCGTTTTGCACAATCTCCAACGTCGGGCCAACTCAGTTCAGCTTGACTGACATCCTGCGATTCCTCCCCCCCCTCCACTCTCTCCCCGTCAATTGGAACTCCCCCAGACAGCTCTTCGTTGGGTTGATTCACCATGTCCGCTCCTTCTCTCACCAACTACATTGTCAAGCGCCCATGGCTCAAGCGCTGGATGATGCCACTTGCCCAGTGGTACACCGATGCTGCCGGCTACAGGAAACTCGGCTTGAGGTGCGCCTTCCAACATTCGACGGACCCAGGACAAGTGGTAGCGAAAAGAAGGTGGACGAGAGAGAAGAGACATATTCAATTGGCTTTTGTCGTGACCTTCATCTGTTCCGCATCACTCCCGCTTGTCCGAGGCTCATCAGATATCCTGTTTGGATAAATGCAGCAGCAGCTAATTCTAATACCAGATTCGATGATTTAATCCCCGAGGAAAATGATACCGTCCAGAAGGCTCTCAAGCGTCTTCCTCCCAAGGAGGCTTATGACCGCGTTTTCCGTATTCGCCGAGCTTTCCAGGTTCGCTACCCTAGGCCCTTTTTTTTTCTTTTGTCACTGAGTAGGCCAATTGACTAACATTTATATGTTCAAACAGTGCTCCGTGTCGCACACCCTTCTTCCCCCTTCCGAGCAGACCAAGCCCTCTGAGGTGAGTCGATTATACCCTCGTTACGCCTGAAAAGCTCTCCCGGTTCTCCGCATCATAGATCGGCCAATCCCGTGAGGTGGATTTGTAACCCAAACAATCCACTATCCGCGGTGCATGTACTGTTTGAAACGGGCTGCTAAGAAGCATTGAAGGTATACCAGAACAAGAAATGCTAATCTAAATCGCTAGGATGTCGAGTATCTCGGCCCCATCATCCGCGAGATCGAGAAGGAGCAGAAGGAGCGTGAAGACCTTGACAACCTTGTTGTCAAGCGGTAAATGTCTTACTCCCCCCATGTAATTTGATCATCGAAAATGCGAAATATCTGTCTCTGGGGTATAGACGGGCGGGATAAGACGATACAAGATTTTTCCTTTTCAGTTTTGTGCTTCATCAGGTGGGGCATCTGGCTGGATGTTGTCTAAACCTTTGGATTACGCCGTGCAAAACACATGTACTGATACTGTACAAATTCACCTGTCGTTCTTCTCTTGATCAATCTAATCTTTTTTCTTGTTTCACGCACCCCAAGTACCACCTGTAGCGTAGTTGTAGGCCATCTATTGCCGAGTCTAATCCCAGTACTTGGAGAGCTTTATATTCTCCCCTGTGAATTTTCTTTCTCTGCTTCCGTTTAATGTTACATCAGGGCTCCGCTGAAAGTCGAACATACTACTATACTAGTATATAATACTTGGTATCACAAGGCCCTTTGGCCTTTTAATTACTACTCATGACGCTGATATCGACTTCCTCTACGCGCCACATATACCACATGAAGAGACTCCTAGTTATTAAAGAGTGAGAACCGCGATTCGCACGCAGCAATGCTGGGGACTAAAAGTTCTCGAGATGGAAATGAACATACCTATATGGCGAGAATTTGGCAGCTAGCTCCAACATATCATTTTCCGACATGTACTTGAACTTGCCACCTTTCGCCTTGAGTTTGCTCACATCCTTTCCCAGAAACGCGGCACATCCTCTTCTGTACACAGTCAATTATCATCCTGAGTTGATGTCTTTGTAACAGTAGCAGTATACATGGGGAATGAAAATAATGTACATATATATATGTATATGTATATGTATATGTATGTGAGTGCGTGTGTACTTACTGAACACCCAAATCCCCAGTCGAAAAAACATCTATCCGCTTGAGCGTGAAACAAGCAAACATCTCGACAGACCATCTCCCCAACCCGCGGACAGCAGTCAACCTCTGCAGAAGTTCCTCGTCACTAGCATCAAGGAGCATCCGGGCACTCAGCTCCCCGTTCACGAACTTCTCCGAGAGACCGAGGATATACTCCGCTTTCCGCTGGGAGAGGCCAGCTGTGCGCAGCGTTGGGATATCACAGCGAACGATCTCCTCAGGCGAGGGGAAATACGGAGGTTGGCTTTGCGGTGGTGGTGCGGCAGCATGGTTCAAATTATAGAGCAGCGTGATGAATCTTTCCTTGATGGACTTTGCTGCTGCCCCGGACACCTGCTGTCCGATGATTGTGCTGACGAGACTGTGGAACGGGTCAGTTTTCTCGGCCAGCCCCTGTGGGGAAAATAGGTTGCAGTGGTGCTGTTTTATCAGCGGTTCCAGGCGCGGGTCTGTGGCTAGGAGGTGGGCGATTGCTTTCTCCAGGAGGGTGCCTGTTGTTGCGGTGGGACGGGGAAGGCCTGACTTGGAGGGGGAGATGTCTTCTGTCCCTGGAGCGTAGGCTACCAGGGAGGAGCCGTGCGGGGTTAGAAGCGTGGCATTTGTCCTGTGAGGCTCGACGGGCCGGTCAAGTGGTGGAGGGGTTTGAGGTCTTTGGAACCTTGTTGTAGACGTTGGTGATGGGTCCCAGTAGGTGGGAGTGTTTTGGGCTGCGGGCTGGTCGGGATGGTTGGGTTCTGTAAGGGGCTCTAGAAGATGCTTGGGGAGGGATTTCAAGTCTAAAGGCTTGTTCTTCTTTAAGTTCTTCTTTTCTTTTGTGGATGATTTGCGGGTCTTGGTGACCCCGTTGCTGGGTTGGGATGATGGAGCTCTGCTGTGCTTATTCGGTTGGATGCTTGCTTGCAGCGGAAGCAGTGCGCTTAAACGGGCGGAGCGTCGCAGGGCCATGGTGAGCTTTATCTAAGAATATATATAAACACGGCTTTCGATTAGGTTTCTTCTGTTCAAGTAGATTATTTGTTGTTTACAGATGATTTAATTACGTGAGGCTCGAGAGAACCAATGGCTCGCGATGTGTCATGTTGCGAAGTCACGAGAATAAGCGTTCCCCCGTATCGGCCAAGACCTGGTCCTGCTTTTACTCTATAAACCTCACCATCAACATCCTTCAGCTATTTATCACCAGGGTGCTCGAAACAGGAGGCGAGGCCTAGAATATTTAACTTCTTGGTCTTATTACGTATTGCGTCCTGTCCATACTCTATGAATGCAGAAAATATTATATTACATTCTCAGCTCTGAGTGTAAATATACCTATATGTTAACATATTAGCTTTTGGAGTAGACCTGGAGTTCAGTAAGATTTTTTTATATATACTCTCAGTTCCAAGCGATGAGTATATTCTACACAGTACTTGAAGAGCATGGGATCTTAGAACTATCGGAACAGCAGCAATTAAGCACTGTGTTGAATTAGTGCAATAAATATATATCATGGTTATGCTAACAACCACAACACAAATATAGCTTACAGAAAGCACAATGAGTAAAAATAACACTTGAAGCTGAAATACAGCATTATACCTAGATATATGTTAATACACTACTCTACTAGTAGAATAGATGAGAATACATCTTCATATCCAATAGACCACCACTCCAGCTTTCAGTCTATAAACCCAAACAATACCAAGTACAGGCTGCAAGATGCAGTTGGTCAAGATTCAAAGTCTTATTGTCCTGTCCTTACTTCTCTGGTGCTACCGCATCGTACATTTGACGAACTAGCTATAAAACCATGTACGTGGTAGATAAAGCGTGCGTCATCGATGACCTTTAGACTCCAACTAGGGTCGTTCTAAACGAATACTAGTTCCAAGCAATAATTTCGCTGGTGAAGCGTTTCCTCGCTCATGGTCTAGTCTGCTATTTTCGTTTTCGAAATTGAAAGCTGAAGCAAAGTCATGCAGACGCAATATTACAAGCAATCGTCATGCGTTAGTGGGATAAAAAAACGCATCGATTCCAAGTTCCAAGCCTGCACGAAGGAGTGGGCGATGGGTCTCGTAACGGATAAGAGATGCTGAACTTGGAAACCTTGACATCGAAGCTCCGATCGAATTTCGAAGCCCAGGCGGCTGAGGTGGTATCTGGATGCCAGCTAGCAGGGATATCCCAGGCTCTTGTTTGTAATATCATAATAATAATGGAGTGGTCTGGGTATACTTATCGGAGTCAGGAGCTCGCATTGCTTTTTGAGTTGGCAATGATAGGACGCACTCTGTAAATTGTTGAATCTGCCTTCCTCAGATTCAGATTTTACCCGATAGCTACGCAGTTCTACAGAGTATTCCGTACCTCAGAGTAGAACGGGTGGTTGTAACTTGTAAGCTGCACTTCAACCTCCTGATATTCTTGGTCGTACAAAGCGAGAAAGAACCGCAAAAGGCTTCAATAATAGTGCCTCCGAGGATTGAAAGTCGCAATGTCATTCCCAATCATCTTGCTGCTCTTTCAATAATAATGATGATGATGATGTTCTGGCCCCTTATCATCCACCAGCCACCGAAGCCAAGTGGCGCTAGAGAACGTGCCGAAGTAAGATTATCAAATGTATTTGTTTACAAAATACCAGGCAAATTGAAGGAGTTCTCCCGATGCCTTTGTCCTTCCAAGTTACTATAGTACCTAGACAGGTGCTACAGCAGAAGTTGCCGAACCCTGTGTTTATGGGTCTCAAAAACTACAAAGGAAATTCTCTATATATTATGAGGTCCTTGATTCATATTATTGTCTTCAATAAAGGGTTACTATTATTAATCAGGGCGACAATGTCGATCGCTCTTGGAGAAGAAGCATTTAATTGACGATTTGGAGCCTTGAAGCTCTAGGAGGACCACCGATATTGCAATTTGCAACGTATGACTGTGGAGTCTGGTGGGGGGCTCTACTCAGAGCAGTGGCTGAGTGAATAATAACTCTAAACTGATCAAGAAAATAAAAAAGGAATCACAAAGAAATTGCTGCATCCAGACTCTTACAGGATGGGGTTTGATGAGACGTCGGCCTTTTTTGAGTGATGGCTGAGAATAGCAGGGTTGGGGGACAACAGACATTCCTCTTGACGGTAAGCATACCTACCTAGTAATTCTGAAATACATAAGGTACTCTTGTTGTATTCCTCGAGCGAGGAGGACAGGAGATATTTCTATTTTGATGACTGGTGATATGTGGGAGAAAGGAATCAATAATGAACTATTTAACTAATAGGATCTTAATTCAAGCCTTTGCCACCACTGAATGTCGTGAATGTCATCTCGCATAGGCGAAGCTGTAGGCTCGTAGCTCTTGGTTGCACTGAATCGAAGATTTGTTTTAGTATGTATTTACCGCGTACCGTATGTTGCTTTCGCCCAATATCGAAACGCTATCGCAGGGAGCTTAATACTCCCGCGCCAGCTGTGGGCCAACAGATACTTTCTACAGGTTACAGGTGTAATGTCCCACACGTGATACAGCGCCCATTGGACACTCGAAACAAATTTCCAGCCATATATTTGCCACTTTATTCTTAGGCTGTTTCAAGCACTATTATTATTGGAAGACAGGTGTTTGGATGGCCCACTTGTACCTGGCAAGCTGATAAAAACTTTTGGTTATTTCGTTAGAAAATTACTGCTCTGGAGTACTCAGTACCTCGGTGTACTTGCCCTGGAAATTGAGTTTCCAACTTTCCAGCGAGACGCACGGGTTGCCGGTGCATGGTGAAAAGCATAATCATGAAATCAGGAGCCAAGGCCAGACATAACTTTACTCTCTTGGAGTTGCTTCCAATAAACACTACCTGAGTGGAAAAGTGATTGATGAATCTTTGCACCAAGCGACCAGATTCCAGCCTGTGGAAGGGCCTAGCATACCAGTCAATGGTAGTGCCAGGAAAGCGGGTCCTGGCAGATTCCAGCAAATTTGGATGAGCGACGACGCGTTGACATCGTTGATACAAATAATATAGCACCTAAGCAGATAATAACAACATTCCTCGGTTATTATTGACGCTGTGCTCCTATTTGAAGGAGGAGGTCCCTGGAGTAAATACTTACAGTATTATTCATTCTTAAGAATGGGATATTGGAATATTTACCGGCTTTTTGATTTTTTTAACTGTACTCTGTAAGTTTGTAATGGTCATATCAACGAGTGAGAATAGAATTCAGAAATAACCAGTAATAGCAGCGGAAATTAATAGCAACTGGGAATAGCCTGGAGCTTGTACAGGGTACTTTCAATAAATACACTACTGACTCGCATTGAGCTCCAATAAACCTGCTTTTTAATTAACTATTCCTTTGCCTTCCAACGATCATCAAAGAACGGAACACAGAAAGGCAAGCTGGCATAGAAAGCAAAACATCCCAAGTACTAACACACAGAGGATATTTCTCTGGCATCCATCATACAACAAGGTGAGACATCAAGATGGGTTAAGGGTAATCTAGTTATGAAATCTCGCGGGCTAGGTATGGATGTCTCAGCTCCAATGGCCAACAATAAATGAACTTCAATATTTGTGGTATGAAAATGATACTGGGTCAGACTAAGATGACGAAAAACTGCCGAGTCGCAAGACGTTACCTAGGTGTTTGGAGACGGGATCAATCATCAAACATCGAGGAAGGAATCATCATAATTATTACCCAGTACTTCATTTACAACAGAAAGAAACAGCTATAATATGACTATTATTTATTAGTATCATTATTATTATTACAGAGGATCATCCATCCATTTTCTGAGACTCTAGACGATCAGAGGAACTCAGTGGAATGGGAAGAAAAAGGGGAGCAGGTTAATTACAGAGTATTGTAATCTGTATCATCGACGTACATACGACAATACACAAGCTGGACCGGTATTGTAGCAAGGAGACCCCCCGATCCACCACCACCGTCGGGCCACGACAACTCCTTTCTTGTTTCTTGTCTTGTCTTGTCCTTCCTACTAGTTCCCTCCTCCTCCTCCTTCCCGTAAAGCCTTCCAATCCTTTCTTTCCTTCTCGCCTGACGCCTCTCTCCATCCAGTCCTTCCTTCTTTCCCTCACTTTCTTTTTCCTCTGTTTCTTTCCCTTCATTCTTCTTTGAGAACGTGCTTGCCTAATCCGTGCACACTTCTGTTGCCAAAGGACAGTCTACCTAAAAAGCTTCTCCCTCGTTGAAGCTCTCCTTCTTTCATTCGTTTATTTACCCTTCTTTCCCATCCTCATCGGCGTCTTTGCTGCTGTTTGTTTTGCCTATCTCTGGGGCCCAGCATCGCCTGTATACATAACTTTCATCTAGCTTACTCCTTGCTGGTGAGTAAACATCACACCCCTCCAAAACACACCCGCACACAACAGTCCACGTTAGACCAAGACCCTCAAACCTCGTCTTTCAAGAAGCTAACGGCTACATTTCATGAATTAGAGACATTTTACCCTCGCAATGGCCTTCGTCAAATACGCTCTTCCCGCTCTCGCTGCGGCCCAGGCTGTTTTCGCTGCCAGTAAGTCAAAGACAAGACAACAAGAAAATTTTTGCCATATTCTCGACCCTCCCTAATCAATGATACAGACTGTGGCACCGGTGATACCATCAAGATCGCCAGCCAGAGCGATGCTGATAGCTACAACACCTGCACAACTCTCAATGGCGACGTCGAGCTTGACAGTGCGATTTCTGGTTCCTTGATCCTGAACACTGTCGAGAGGATCAAGGGTGCCCTGACCTGCAATGGTGGCGCCAACATCACCTCGCTGTCCGCCCCTACCCTAGAGACCGTCGACGATTCATTCCAGCTCGTGGGCCTTACTTCGCTTACCGACCTCAGCTTCCCTACTCTGACCTCCGTTGGAGACCTCGAATTCACCGCTGTCCCTCTCTTGCAGGCTCTTGGATTCACCCAGGGCGTGACCAAGGCTGGTAGCGTTTCTATCGTTAACACCGGTCTGACCTCCCTTGACGGAATCTCGCTCAACTCCGTCGGCAGCTTTGTTATCACTGAAAACACCCAACTGGAGACTGTCAATGTGAACAACCTCAAGAATGCTACCAACCTGATCAACTTCGCTGGAAACTTGGACTCTCTGCAGGTCTCTCTTCCCAACCTCGCCCACGGAACTAACATGACCTTCCGCAACGTCAGCTCAGTCTCCGTTCCTTCCCTCAGCTTGCTCGAGGGCCAGCTTGGCTTCTGGGGTAACAGCTTCACCTCCTTCAGTGCCCCCAACCTCACTGAGACCGGCGACCTTGTTTTCGATGACAACTCCAAGATTTCTAACATCAGCATGCCCTCCCTCGAGACCGTCAACGGTGGTTTCCTCATTACCCTTAACGACGATCTCAGCACTATCAACTTCCCTAAGTTGGCTACTGTCACTGGTGCCATTGACTTCACCGGTGAATTCAACAAGTGAGTTTCTAATGCTACCGCACTCGTATTCGGATTTAGTCAGCCCGCTAACATGAACTCTTCTAGGGCTTCTCTTCCGTCCCTCAAGAATGTGCGTGGTGGTTTCAACATGCAGAGCACTGGTAATTTCAGCTGCAACACCTTCGATGAATGGAAGGGCACCATTATCCACGGAACCTACAGCTGCAAGGCCTCCAACCCCAACCCTACCACCTCCGACGGTACCTCCGGCTCGACCACTACCGGCACCTCCAGCGCTTCTGCCTCTGCTACCAAGGGCGCTGCTGACCTGACCGCTGCCAATGTTCCCGCCATGGGTCTTGCTGCCGTTTTCGGTCTTTTGGTCCAGTATGTTTTGTAAAGGGTAATTTGATATCGAACAGTCGTGTATGCACCTTTTGTCTCGTTTCCTCTTTTTTTTTTAGCACACTGTGGTCGTGTAGAGTCTCATAATAAGCAATGGGTCCTTTTTTGATTCCTGTACTGTGTTGTTCTTATGATAATAATTGAATTCTTCGAGCACTATTTGCGATTAGGGGCTGTTCCAGGGAGATTTGTCAGCAGACTACCAGACAGGGAAATGGAGGTAGTAAGGCTATCATGACGCGGGGGTCGACCTGGACAGCTTGGTTTCTACATGTTCTATAGACGTTCCTTTAGCAGTTTATGTTTAATTGTCCACAACTCGCTGCTTATGCTCGAGTACTTTGTCTAATGCAAGTATCCACCATGTATATTTCAATTGTCGCCGTAACTGAGCTTCTTGCTTTGGGGAGACCAGTGTTTGGTCTGGAGGATAAATGGTACCGAGGACAGCACTCTGTAGGAGCATCCCTTTTGTCAAGGTGAATACATCACTTTCCCCAAAATCGAACTACTCCGTATAGCGCCATCTGCTTATCCGTACTACTGCAGTCAGTTCCCAAAAGATATATACTCTGTTGTCAATCAGCGTATTACGGGCCGAACAGGAACCGAGGAGTTCCGTATCAGGTACCTCCCTAGGCTCGTGCACGCACACATACTAGTAGTTACTTGGGGTATACACTACAACTAGTACATCCCTATGTACCACAGAGCCAGTCTCTAAGATGATCCTCTATGTCTATTTCCGATTTACTTTTTAGTCTCTTTCTGTAGTCTCGGTTTACAGAGTATGTATCTGGTCGGTCGCTTGTAGGGTAGGTAGCTTAGTTGGGGATAGAAGTATAGTATGTAGTACAAAGGGTATGGTTCTACTGAGTATTAGTATTATCTACTCACATACCCAGGTAAGGTAGTAGATAGAGGTTAGAGACTAGGAGTATTTGTTAGCTAGCTAAATAACTATGAAAATAATATATATATATAAAATTGAAAAAAAAATAAAAGATAGAAAATACCCAGGAAAAGGAAACGATCATCTCTAGACTCTGATATATAATTATTGTATATCCTCCTCGCGCAAATAGAGCCTTTGCGAACCATGGGAGGGGAGGGAGTAGTCTTGGCTCTGATAAGACGTGGTGGGCAGTGCATGACTCGAAGTTGGTGCCGTGGCTGAGAGTTTGGGTGTTCATTGATTATTTTGGCTTGTTAGTGTGTAGATATTAGGTGGTACCTGGTACCTACAGGTTACTATCTAGGTGGTTGTGGTGTTTGTTGTTGTGGTTGTGGAAGAGACCCCGCGCGAAACAAAAGAAACCATTCAACTCTAAACAGACGCAGAGTCTATGAGTCTGAGTCTGTGAGGAGAAGTGGGGGGGAAGGAAAGAGAAGAATATTAGGATCGCCGGGATGAGGAGCTGGGGCTGAAGGGGAGAAGGTGTACTTTTTTCGAGATGGTGTAGGAGGAGTCCCGATAGGATGTTCGTTGGTCTGGATCATAGTGTACTTTTTTTTTTTGAAGTCAGAGCCCGGAAGTTTGTTGCGGACGACACCCTTCCTGAAGGACGAGATTGTCTCTCGTATTGGCTTGAGCTTGGGCTTGAGTAAGAACTACCTTACTACCTAAGTATTAGTAGGAATCGAGGCTTCAAACCTTGCCTTTTAGGCTACACGGTTGACGGAGAAATATGATACTGTGGTTTGAGGCATTATTATTTGAAATCGATCGTTGACGGCATATGATGGATAGATCGAACAGCAGAGGAAGTAACTCTCTCTCTTGGGGTATGACGGGAGACTATACAGTACTCGTATAGGTGGTGATGATGTCGCTGAAGATACAGCCAAGTCTAGAGTCATGCCACAGAACTCGATCTAGACGCTGATGACGACAATGAGAATATGGGTTGTGAGAGGTATCTATCCATCTCTGGGGATGATCGGGATTTGTAGGACAGCGTGTTCAAACGCCGGGCTAGTTGGGATACGTTGTCTTCCATCTTCCCATGTCCTTGTTTAGCTGGAAGATCTAGACGCAGTAATAATAATAGCTTTACCTGTATACTCTGTACAGAGTATAACTACGTTGTAGAGTCAAGTATCCCAGCAGCCACTCACTGAGTAAACAATGCATACATACAAGGCAGGATTCGGATCAAAATCCCCACAAATCGCAAGGAAGCAGAAAATCCGAAATACCGCACGAGTAAGCCCTCGAGTGAGCACTGTTCTACTTACTATGCATGCATACATGTATATATGCATATAAAATTGAATAAAACTCCTTGGTTCCCGTCCTTTACCCGTGCTGGCGCGCGCTCTCTGAAACACCGGATTACGGATAGTGGCAAAAATAAAGCTTGAGGGCGCGAGTGAGCTAGCCAAAGAAAAACGAAAGCGAAGAGGAAGAGTAAGAAAGAGGAAGATAGGTTGATACATAGGACATGATCTCGCATGAAGTGGCGCCTTTTGCACGCAGGGCATCCCTGGTTCGCTATTATGGAGGTATCTGGAAAGAGGGGGCGCCGTCTAGTATGTGCACCAACTTGGTAGCAGGCTAACGGGTCCGTTTATGTACGGTTGGAAAAGCCGGTAGACAGGTAGACAGATCAGAGGCAGACGCGTGGAGAAGGATGGACAACGCATAGGGCAAGGATTGAAGGACAAGTGCTTTTTTCGCTTGAGGTTGGTCTTTTTTTTGTTTTTTCTGATGCATCACTCGCTCGGGTTATTCTTAGCCCAGCCCTTTGTTTTCGTTTTGAGTAGGAGATACGATTGCGATCTTTGCCTTCTGGAAGCTAGCCTTGTGGCGTGGTGGAAGTGCTCGTCTTATCCTGTCGATAGTATCATCATGGATGATTATGAAGGTTAGTTGTGTCGATACTATGTTCGGTTTGGAATAGCTTCCCCCATCAGGTCAATCGTTAGACCCGTTATGTATGTCTGTTTGGACAGATGCATGGCTGTCGTCCGGCCTGCTGTGGGACACGTTAATCCCCCAATATTAATATTGATGTTAATATTAATACTAATAATTCTCTCTCCTCTTCTATCTCAAGTTCCACCATGTGGGCGTGCGGATCTTCTTCTGACACCCGCCTCAGAGTCTCAACCTAGAGTCACAGAGTCCCAGAAGAGTCAGAGTCTCAGCCTACCTGACTTTGTCTTTGAAATTATCGGAGTTTGTCCAGGGAAATGGGCAATTGCTTGGTTTGGATGAGTTCCGACGAAACCTCTCCATTATTGAAGGGACAACCTTGCTAGCAGCTAGATCCCTCAGTAAGGTTTTCGCTTTTCCTTTCTTCTCTCTCCTCCCCCCCACATCCGGGTCCTACCTTAGCAGATTCCAGTAGATTGATGCTTATAAGCTATGGGTGATTCGAGACCACGATATATCGGAAAATAAGCGGAACTCGTCGAGTCAGAATCGATCCGGACAATTTCTTTATGTGCCCTAGTTGGTGTACCTCCTCTCCTCTCGTCCCCTCTCCCCCTCTCTTTCCCAAACCGGAACACTTGCTCGCGCAATGGAATAGACCAAATAACGCAATGGAAGTTCAATACTAGAGCCGGAATGTATTGGAGGAGCTAAAATCGGGAGCAGGAGCAGGGCCCGAACCTGATGGTGCCTTTTCCGCACCTACTTACTGTACGCCTCTCGTAGAGTTTTTCACTGAGTTTGCACTGAGTTTCCCAATGAGTTCGTGCCTGGAATCGCTGCGTGCGAGTTATGGAATCAAACACTGAGATATTGTGGCTTGTTTCATCGACAGCGCTCAATCTCATGGATCACTGGGAGAATTAGAGCAAACTGCCAAGTGCCAACACATTATTTTGGCACATCGCTAAGGTTGGTGCTAGAGCCTCTAGCCTCCACTTCGGTGCCACCGTTTGGCTCATAGAGACATTATTAGCTTGCAGAGGAGTAAGGAAGATGGAGTATCCCAGAAAGGGAACATGTGAAGACTAAAACGGGGTGAGGTCCTCCACCTTCAAGGGCTAGGATAAATCCAGGAATGGTCAATTAGGGCGACGATGCTTATTCACAGGGTTGACAAGGGATGAATCACGACCGAGGAGCAGAGCAAAACGTGGGGCTACCTGGGAAGAATATTGAGAAGCATGAGACCCATTTGGATTCATGATTCCTCTCTTCTTCGAGTTAGATCCGGGGACATAGTTACTCTGTAAAATATGACAGATCTTATCCTGGCTGCCATGCGACCCGCCACATCCACTTCCAGCGTGCCGCAAATAACAATAATAAATAATTGAGTAAATAATAATATTAGCATCGACTGGGGCCGTACTTTTTATGCGTCGTCAGGTAGACAAATCTTGTGTTTTGGTTGGTTTTTTTGGGTTCCTGTGTGTACGGAATACTCTCCCATCATCAAGGATGAGCCGGAGGCATCGCTGTACTGAAATCACTCGAGAGGCTCTTGTTTCATCATCATCATCCTCCTCCTCCTCCTCCACAACCATCACTGTCGCCACATTGTTTCGTCTTCTCCCGGAATAGCAATCAGTTGACCACGCTTACTCCACTGGCATCTGTCTCATCGTCTCGGTAGCGCTCTCTGAGCTGACGCCAATGTTGTCTGTCCGTTGGAGACGTCCAACGGAAATTCCAAATACCATTTTAACCTTGGGCTATGAAGAGAGTTCCTAGAATCAACTATTCGGCAGCCTGAACTAAGAAAAGAAAACATCCAGAACGGGACAATTGCTGGGGCTGACAGGGGCCAACCCTGGTCACTGGAATCTCCTACTGACCCAAGTGTATGGGCTCTCATTCGGAATTGTGGCGATCAAAACTCTCCTTGAGTTTTGACCCCTTCTCTCTTGGTTGTTCTAGGCTCGGCTCCATTCGGTTGGAATCGAAGGTGGTTGAAGTCCGGATTATGATAGGCAATACTTTTTCAGTTTTAGATACTGACGTCGAATGAATCCATCCTCCTTAACAGGTCCAGGTAAATTTCTCGTATAATGTACCTATGGCTCATGTAACCCGTACATAGAGATCATGGGGTCACAGTAATACTCTCTGACCACGCGCTGGATCCTCGTTTGGTTGCTTTTTTGGCAAGGCCTTTTGAGGGTACTTTTGTGCTTCTGGAAAGGCAGCTCCGCTTCTGCTTCAGAGAGACACAAGAGTCCTTGCTTCGTGCTATTAAGTCCTGGATCACCTCCTGCGGAAAGGGTGATCTACGCTCGGGGATCCTGCTTGTGCATCGGATGTTTATGTACAATCTGCCATTCTGGTGGCCTCTCGAGACCCTTGATCAGTACTTTTGTTTCATGAGTTTTAATGCAGCCGGCTCTCAAACCACGGAAGAGTCTTGTCCTTGCTGAGTCTGCGGCAGCCCAGGCCAACTTCTGATGCAAAGGACATCCTATACATAGCACTCCGTAGGTCTATTGGGGTTTTCTTTGGATCCTCAGGGTGACCCTGTCCACCTTGTCTCCATCGTGGAGTTTTGCGGGTGTCTGAAGCGATTTGAGTTTGGCAATTGTTTTTCTTCATACGTATGCACCCACGGGTTCACTAGTCACGACCGCATGGATCGCTCTCCTCTCATCCTGAAGCCCATAATTGCCCTCCATGAAAGGTTAGCCAGGTGGCCAATATCATCGTGGATAAGCGCCGGAAATAGCGTTCCAAAGTTCCGTAGTGCCTTGATAGCCACTAAGTCGCGCTTGTCCCGACGATAAGAACGTTTGTCTACTTGACATTATTATGAAAGTGAAGGATATGTTTTCCATGGAGGCACTGGGGGAGATACCAGACCTAGAAGGGTCATGGTCATTGGCTCGACGAACTATTGATGGCTGCGATGCAAGGAGAATCGATACCTTCGCCCCGTGTAGATCTAAAACCGCTACAGCGGTGACAAATCAAGGGCCTGCGATCCATCCTCTCCACTTCAGAGTACGTAGTCCATCTGAGGCAAAACATGGTGATTCGTCGATCTCATTCTGCCTCGCGTCTGTGCCCTTTTGTGATAGAGATTTCAGCCCCAGAAGTTTGCTAAAAAGGACTAGTTTTGACTGTCGAACTCTCCCGGAATCTTCTTGGGCTTTCCGCGTGTATTGCCTCATTGGGAGAAAGGGGCAATATTCGAAACTGGAAAGCGAAGTGGAGGACTCGGGAGGGGGACTGAGAGAGGAGAGATGAGAGTAAGTAGAGAGAGAATCGAGAGGAAGCATACTTAGCAGAGAGGAGAGGAGAAGGGAGAGGAGGGAGGGAGGAGGCGAAGTGGGCTGCAGACGCTCAGCGGCAAGTTTTGAGTAACAGAGATGATATAATATCAGAAAAAGAAAAGAAAGAGAAAAAAAAGAAATACCCAGGAAAAAGAAAATAAAATAACGATTGATCTGTATGTCATTACTGATATGCACAAGCCCTATTCTAGCCAAGACGACCTACTAGTAATCGAAGAGCGTAAAGTCAACTCCAGTTTCCTTCTTGAGGATGTCGCAGAAGACTTCCATCTACTAGTAGGCTGTCTGTACTTTGGTTTACGACTAGAGATGATACATCTCCATTAATGCTATTTTCCTCTCTTTCTATCCTCCTAACTGTGCGTCTGAGCGCCACAACAATGGCGTCTTTCTTCATTCCCCCCCTCTCTCTCTCTGTGTTTTCTCTTTCCCCCCTCGCCTCGTTCGCCTTCTGCATTCAACATATAAAACATGCAGCGGCATCTTGCACAACCCCCCTCTTGGAGAAAGCAGCATTGAGTTCTTCATCACTTCCTACCTCGTGGATTCTCTCGAGTGCCCTTCTTATTGCCTTTGTCTATAGCAACCGTCTCCATCGTTGAGCTGTATAATTCAATCCTAGTCGCTTCGTCTTTATTGTTATTGTCCCTCGCCATCATCCTTCTTCCATCCTTGAACTCTATACATACCATTCTATTGTTTGTTACATTGGTGCTGCACATACTCCTGCCTGCAATATAACCTTGCACATACCGACATCATCCCTTAGTATATACACCCAGGCGAGACATACATACACATAAGCGCCCCCTCTCAGCGAATCGCATATCGATATTCCCTCCTCGCTATACATTATCTTTATCCCCTTATCGCAATGGTCATTGAAGAAATGAGTCAAATTGCGGACGATGTCTCTCAGCGCTACTCCCTTCCGTGAGTTCCTCAAAACCTTGCCTTCTGGTGCATGAACTGACATGGACTTAGTGGTGTGCGTTCCATTTCATCCAATACCTCCAGCACAGCAGATATGACTGAAGACCGACGGCTACCTCCACTTCCACGCGTAGAGCCCCTACCTCGGGGTCCATTCAACCCGTTCACACCCAAAGTTTTTGCTCCCAGCCCGCCAAGCACACATGATACTTTCCCTGTCAAGTCGCCGTGGCCCCCAGCAGAGCACATTGTGGCACCTCCGTCCCCCGCGAACTCTGCAGATTCCTGGCCAGACCCGTTGCCGTCGCAGAAAGTCTTTGAGTGGCCTCAGGAACTCTCTGCCAATGATCTCCTCAAACTAATTGCCCCAAAGCACATCAGCCGCAAGCCACCATTGCAGCAGCTGTGTGGTCGAAAGCGTAAGGGCAGCATGATATCTACAGACTCGGATGACCAGAGGGAAAAGCACCGAATCGCCGAAGGAAACCGACGCAAAAACCTCAGTCAGCTGCACCGGGAGCTTGACAGCCGCATTCATGACTTCTTTCTCGAACGAGCAGGCTGGAACCCCTCGAAGAGTTTACCTGAGTCCAAGGAACACATCGTGCAGGGCGCGATTTTCCTCATTGATTTTATGTTACTTATTATCGTCCACCTAATCCGCCAGGAGAATGAAATGCCTCGCCAGCTATCAGAGAAGCTGCAGCCTCAGATACGCTGCATGCAACTGCAGCAATTACTGTCCAGCCTTCAACAGCAAAACCAGATGGCACAACAACAGATCAAGACTTTGAAGGAAGAGAACCAGATGCTGGAAGAGCGTAACCAGGCTCTTGAGTACCAGCTGAAATCCTATGAGCACATGTTCCGCTCCCCTAAGAGCGAGCAAGCCAGCCCTCAACAAGTTGCCTCCCTCTTAGACACCAAGCCCAAGAATATGCTACCCGGACTGCGCGTATTCTGTGACGAGATTGCTGCTACTAGCCCAGACCTATCTCGATTGGACACACTGTCAACCGGTACTTCGCAATCTTTTGGACAGACTTTTCTCAGCCAGACGCCTCCTATGACAGGTCCATCTTCTCCAATTTTCCCTCAAGTCACCTACTCAGTGGCTAATTCCCGGTCTCAATCCCTCATTCCATCACCTTGAAATGGGAGATTGTAGTTCGATGACCGACAGCTTTCTTCCAACATTGTGATGAGTTTCCTTGAGTTATTATTAGAGTGGTGGGCGGTTATTTGAAGCCTATTTTTGACTTTTATTCAAGGGCTATTTTCTTTCTTCTTGGCATAGCGTCTGCGTGTGACATTATTTCCCACGCTTTTTCGGGGCCAACCTACCTATCTCATTATCTTGAGTCCTTACGGCGACTCTCCATATTCTCTCTCATGTCCTCGTGGCCTCGAGAAAGCGTGGGTCACACACCGAAAATCCTGGATTGAAAGGGCGTTTCGTGATTTCTCCTTTCTCCTTTCTTTCTTTCTTCTCTTTTTACATAATTACACTTCGCTGTCTATATTTCTGGACACCGGCATGGCTTTTTGCCTGCTGACTTGGGTTTCAAAAGGGAACGGCAAGGTTCGGGAGTCTTTTTGGTGCCCACACTATACATATCAGGGCGGATTTCGGTTTTTATCTTCCTTTTGTCGTCTTACTTTTTCTCTTATCTTGCGTCTTCGGTGACGTCCCATCAGTGGGTGTATTTACTCGTTCACAACCAACTGTGTTGATTATATACGTATCTAGCAGTATAGACCTTGTATGAAATGGATAATGATGATCACGATTCTTAGATGATTGCAAAGTAATCTATATAACTCTACAACATTCCTTCGATTTATTAGTACCTAATACCGAGCTAGTACTGAAGATTCGCAAAGAACTCACAAAGGCCTATGTCTGATTTGGCGCATGTGCCAAGAAGGGAAAACGCCACGGGATTTTAGACGGTTGAATTGCAGTTCCAGGATGTCGGGAATAACAAAGGTTTAGTCGGCAGAACAGTGGTAGCTTACATTGTTTCAGATCTAAGCCTCGTGGTAGCATCGCGACACTCGGATTTTCTAATAGCTTTTTTTTGTTGTTGAGGCTTTCTGATTCAGGCCCAGGGAAAATGGCGGACCCTGAGCTAGCCTCGGGGTCTGAGGCTGCCCAGTAGCACGACTTGGCAGTATTTATTCGATACTGGTAAGTAGTAGGTAGGTTAGTAGCCTTTCGTAATCGGTTCGACGTCTATTGATAGAGACCATATTGGATGATAATAATATTCACAGAGTATAGGGACCTGAAACCTGGAAGACACCTTAATAATGAGAAGAGCAACGTGCTCTGATGCCTGGTAAATGGCGTGGTGTGTAAGATTCGTACCAGATAATACCAATTTACTGCTGCTGGCAGTGGAGATTATCTAGTAAAGCCGAAATTCCAGCGAAATTCCATGAAATCGTGTCTTGAAACTTCGGCTGCTTCTGAGGCATCACAACAACAGCTTCGAGTTCTACAATAATAATTGCAAAATCTCATCTTAAAACTCCTCTTCTCTATCAGTTTGTTGTATATGTACTCCTTCTCATACGTCTTCCTTTGTAACCACTAATTAACCACTGGCTGGTTCTCTGGACGGAAGCTATAAAAAGCGACCTAGTAACGATAGGCCAGTCCTAAAACGGAGGCCCAGGCCGGCTTCCCTCCAGGTGTCAAACACACTTCGTCTGATCACCACCTCATCTCTCTCCTCCCCCCGGGTTATCTTCAGTTCTGGCCTCCTCATTCTCCCTCCTTGGGCCCCGATCAACGTCGATCTGATCAACATCACCCGCTTGCCTGGCTTTTCTATCGAGCCGCAATTTGGTTCTTTCCACTCGTTTGGTTTCGTTTTCTCTTGTTCTCTCTCCGCTGCCTCCCGTACCGCAACCTTTTTCGCCCTTCCGAGTTTCCTGCTGATCCATCGCAAACTCCTCCTCTCCAAAGCGGATCGCGTCGTCGAGTTTACATTTTACCTATCGTCCTCAATTTCAGTTTGGTTGACCGTCTCAACCAGGTTGATACTCCCCCTTATTTTTGAGGTCGCCACCGCCTCCTAGCCTTTCCCTGATTACGAACTTCTGTATCCCCTATCTTCCCTCAGTTGTCTCAAGGGCGAAAGAACATCTTCTGATAACTTGCGACAACACCATTCCGGGGAACAGTGGCCTTCTGAGGGCTTTCAAGGTGCCTGGTCGCTAATAATCCTCTTATTTTAATATACACACAAGCGTTTCGTCATCCATATTCCGCCCACGAGGATGCTACTTCCAAAGGGTGGTGTAACGTGGAAGTCAGCCAAAGCCAGGCTGCCTCCATGGCGGGCTATTCTGATCCTAGTGACGCGAACGCGTTTTTTAATATCACTAGCTGTCACTGGATTGATTGTTCTTTTATGGCGTGGAATCAGCAGTTCCGCATCTGAAATGCAGAGGTAAGTTTATCACACAAGTGTCAACCTCAACACGATTGATATTGAGCACTGTATCCTCTTTTATCTTTTCTTTTCTCTCAAGTCGCTAATCATGGACTGCTCAATAGTTTCTATTGCTATGGCCCGCCGAAGTCACCCATGGAGATGAGCCTTAATGAGATGGTCGAATGGAGCGCCCATGGTCAAACCCCTGTTCTTTTTAACCGTCACGAACCTTACGAAGTCAACTCCAGCAGCATTTCCACTATTGACCTCAACCCCATCAAATCATCGGCCCAAGCTGTTGCCAACTCTGAGCGAGTGCTCATCCTCACCCCGTTGAGAGATGCCTCCTTCTACTTGAATAGATATTTCGACCTCATCTATAAACTCACTTACCCCCACGACCTCATTGATTTGGCCTTCCTTGTGGGCGATTGTAAGGATGACACCTTGGCTTTGCTCACTTCCGAACTGCAACGAATTCAGGAGCAGGTTGATGAGAAAATCGCTTTCCGGAGCGCCACTATTGTGCAGAAGGATTTTGGATCCGCCTTTGAGATGGGCGTGGAAGATAGGCACTCCTTCGCAGCACAGGGCCCTCGACGTAAAGCTATTGGCAAGGCGCGTAACTACTTGCTTTACTCTGCGCTGAAGCCAGATCATTCTTGGGTATACTGGAGGGATGTCGATATTGTTGATAGCCCAGAAACTATCCTGGAGGATTTCATGGCGCATGACAGGGATGTTCTGGTTCCGAGTAAGTATTCCGCTGCTGCCTTGATTACTAGGAGAGTGATCACTAATTGTTTGTTAGATATTTGGTTTCATCGCTATAAGGATGGTGTTGATATCGAGGGTCGCTGTATGTTGTGAAGAACCGATCTTGCGTGGTTTATCTCTTGACTGACTGTTGTAGTTGACTATAACTCTTGGATCGAATCCGACAAGGGACGAAGACTTCGACAAACTTTGGATCCTGACACTGTTTTGGCGGAAGGCTACAAGGAGTACGATACCGGCCGTAAATACCTTGTTGGAATGGGCGACTGGAGGAATAACAAGGATGATGAAGTTGAGCTCGACGGCATTGGTGGTGTCAATATCCTTGTTAAAGCGGATGTTCATCGTTCCGGTATTTCATCCCCTGTGGAACCCAAGGGATCTGCTAGCTTTTCGCATCATTTTCTGTCTTCTAACAAGCGTTTAGGCATCAATTTCCCGTCGTATGCTTTCGAAAACCAGGCCGAAACCGAAGGATTTGCCCGAATGGCCAAGCGTGCTGGATACAAGGTCTACGGATTGCCAAACTATATCGTCTGGCACATTGACACCGATGAAAAACCAGGTAATCTTGGGGACCGCAAGGCATATTAACCTGCAAGCTTGAGACCCATTTTCGCTCTCCACGGCGCGTCCCTAGGAACCATAACCCGTCTTCTCTTGGGTGAAATACCCGTTGTCCTCGCGGATAGCCGACGCATTGCGGACCGGCTAATTGCATGGGAGCCTTTCCTTCTATTACGCTGTTTTTTTAATCATTATTCTTTCGGATGTCGGGGATAGTTAACCCCCCGGCGCCGGTAATTAGTCCTCTTCGTGTTGCGTTCTAGGGATATGTCTGCTTTTGTTTGTTGGCGCTATGGGGAAAGTGTGTTCAGCGGTCTTGGAGGCTCATAGAGTTGAATGTGATTGAACTCTTTTTATTTTGCGAGCTCTTCTTGCTTGTCAGCGAAGGGCGCCATCTGAGTGGACTGGTACTAGTCATGCTGCTGGCTAGGCCTCTCGACGCCTCTTTTTCCTTTCTGCTTTGACAACCTCTGGTCCTTGTGCTCACTGCGGCAGCGATGCTATGGACCTACAGTGCCGGTTACAAATGGTCCTTTCTAAGATGAAGTCTTGACAGTGTTTCAGTCAGCTGACTAGAACGAAGACAAAAAGAATGTCTGCCAGATGAGCAAGGGGGCACACCTGGTGATTGCTTTTCATGTACATACATATATAGGCTATGTGTAAGTCAGCTGACGGTCAAGCTTGAAACAGCTTAAATATTACATGTATGAACGAATGAATACCTTGCATTTTTCCACATGCATTACAGATGTATGGATTAATAGCTAGTTGTAGTTGTGGTGATAGTAGTAGTAATAATAGTAGAGAGACTTAGTTCCTGCACCGCATCTCGGATAATGACACCAAATTTCTCTCCGAAACTTCCCCCCCATCATCCCCCACCACCATGCTAACCAAAACACCCCGCCTCATAAGATCCAACCCAAGCTTCGGCTTCCTCCAGATCCATCCCAGAAGAACGACGACCCCCCTGGCAACTTTCCATTCCTCCAGCCAATTCCTGTTCCAGAAAACGAGAGCCATGGCCTCCAAGAAGGAATACCTTTGCATCCTCCCCGATAAGCCCGGCACTCTGGCTAAGAGACTCGAGGTCCGGCCGTAAGATCTCCCCTGCTACTATTTATTCCCTTTTATTTTCCCATTTTCCTTTCCCTTTTAGTTTATTTGGGGGGTTCTTCTACTATTTTTTTTCTTCTTTTTAGCATGTTATTGTATTGTATCGATGGGTTTGTGAGAGTATTATAGGCTGATAATGGGGTTGACTTTTTAAACAGGGTGCATTTGGATGGTGTGAAGCCCCTTGTTGAGGCTGGGAAGGCGGTTCTTGGTGGTGAGTTTGTTTTCTTCCTTTTCCTTTTCCTTTCTTTCCTTCTCCTCTCGTTTCCTTTTCCTTTACGATGGGATTTAGAAAGTAGAAAAGGATGATGGGGGGGGGTTATGGCTAAGAGGTGCTCGACTAGGTGCTATGTTCAACTCACACCCTGCTGAGGGTGAGACCCCCTCGTTTAAGGGGAGTGTGCTTATCTATACTGTAGCCACGGAGGAGGAGGCCTGGGAGTTAATTCGGAAGGATATCTATTCTGTTACTGGGGTGTGGGATTTGGATGCGGCGCAGGTCATTCCGGTATGTTTATGTTTATGTTTATTTCTTTTTTTTCTGCTGGGGAGGAGTACTGACTTACTTGCTTGGAGTTTAAATCTGCTGTCAGGGTTGCGTCGTGAAAGAAGGGGAAAAAGGGAAAAAAGGAGGCGGAGCTAGTGGAGTTATGTATTGGGGAGTTGAGTTACTAAATGCTAGGTGCTAACTATACATCTTGGAAATATGTAATGGGAGATAGGTGGTGATAGATACAAGGCGATAAGGCGAAGCGAAGTGAAGTGCTACAGCTTGGCCTTTGGTGTGAGCATGGTCTCGGCGACTTTGCGTCGTTGGATTTTGCCCGTTGCAGTCTTCGGGATTTGTCCGACTATCCAGACCTATAGATAATTCCAGAGGCGTGAGTTGAAGTGTTCAGGAATAGAGAAGGAGAGGGAAGGGAAGAGACGAATATTGTCTTACCTTCTTGGGCGTCTTAAATTTAGCCAGTTTGCTTTCAACCCATGAACGCAGTTCATCCTCTGTAGCCGTCTGGCCGCCTTTCAGGACTACTGCGGCACCAATGTCTTCACCGTAGTGTCCCTCGTCCGGGATGGAGAAGCAGACCGCCTCACCGACTTTGGGGTTGCTTAGGAGCGTGTTGTCGAGCTCGATCGGGCTGATTTTCTCACCACCCTTGTTGATGAGCTCCTTGATACGTCCGGTGATGATCACGTAGCCGTCTGCGTCTTTCTTACCCTGATCACCGGTGCGGAAAAAGCCACCCTTGGTGAACGACGACTTGTTGGCGGCTGGGTTGTTGAGATAGCCCTTGGTCACATTTTCTCCTCGGACGCAGATCTCGGCTTCTTGGCCCTGAGGAACTTCGTTTCCGTCCTGGTCAAGGATCTTGACCTCGACTCCCTGCCCAAGGCCCACACTACCGGGCTGACGCTTTCCTGGAGGAAGAGGGTTGCTTGTCATCTGGTGTGCGGCCTCCGTCATCGCATAGGCCTCGAGCACCGGAGCGTTGAAAGTCTTTTCCAGCTCCTGGAATGTTTTCGGAGACAACGGCGAAGAACAGGACCGAATGAAGCGGATTTTAGGGATAGGGGTTGGCAATGGGGTTTTGAGCAGGATCTGGTGGATGGTAGGGACTGCGGAATACCAATTCGCTTTGTATGTGACAAAGTCCGACCAAAACTCGGTCGCTGAGAATCTAGTGGGCACAATTACAGAGCCTCCGGAGGAAAGAGGTGCCAGGAATGCAGCCAGAAGGCCATGTACGTGGAAGAGAGGCATCACCAAGTATGTGCGGTCCTCTGGGGTCAGGTTGTATGTTGCTTTGATGTTCCCTAAAATGAAGTTAGTGGTGTATACACTGCTTGCTTAATTAGCCGGCCACACTTACTCATGGTTGTTGTGAGATTTTTATGCGTGAGTGGAACCTGATTTGCTGTTAGTATTCCGTACTTTATAGACTACCTAGGATAGGTGCGCAGAGAAGAAGCGTACAGCCTTGGGCCGGCCCGTTGTTCCACTTGTATGCAAGACAAGCGCGACATCGTCGGGCTGAGCTTCTTGAACTCCCACACCACCCTTGCCTGCCAACTTGCCCAGTTCCTTAACATCAAGCGCGACCTCAGTTCCATTCCAATAGCACTCAGCGATAGCTGCCTGGTATTTGCGGCCTGCGCGGACGGCGGGTCCATTCTGGGCATACGATCCTTGGGGGATCAGGACGAGGGTTGAGCTGAGGTCGTCGATATAGAACTCGAACTCATCCTGCTTGTAGGCAGGATTGAGGGGAGCAGCAATGGCCCGCTGCCAAGAAGCCGCCAGAAATGACACAATGAATTCATATGAATTGACCAGCGCTAGGGACACCGCCGCTCCATGTCCAACACCCAGGTCAGCTAGTTTGGCCTGGAAGTCGGAGATGTGGGAGTTTAGCTGCTGGTAGGATATCGACAGAGGAACCGGCTTTCCAGGGACAAGTATGGCGATGTCCGCGCCATCCGGCGAGAAAGACCGAGCCAATGTAGTCATGGTATTCTCAGCTAGTGATGTTGAATGTTACCTAGGTATGCAAGGTCGGGATACTCAGTAGCTCGGCACCGAGTATTATTAGTGGAAGTAAGCCTGAGTGTGTGAACAGATTAATGTCAACAAGTGACTTTGGAGAGAGGTTATGAAGATATCAGGAGGTGAAAGGGTCGACAGGCAACAGTTTAAATCGTCCTATAACAGTATTGGCACTCCGGTCATCTCCGTGTGAAGTCATCAACCACATCGATATGCATCGGTGACGCCTTTCGGTGTCCACTGCGATTACGTTAACCATTTCAAACATGCCAAACGCCGCAAACCAGACAAACTGCACACTCTCTCCTCGCGATGTTCTGTGCTTGCTCCGAAGCTCGACTAATAGTACCTAACTGTCCTTTGGTTTCGGATCTTGTTTTGCATATCTATATCAGACGCATGGCCTCTGATTCTACTCCCTCAAAGGGCGGGGGCATGCTGTCTCTTTATGCCAACCTGCTTGGCTCATCCGCCGACAACAACTCACCTGGAACTATTTCTCGTGCACCAGTCGTCTTCAAGCAAAGCTCTGAAGGCGAAACACAGCTTGATGATTCATCTGCAAAGAAGCAGCTTAGTACTGGTATATTTATTTTTTGCTCACTTCCGAAGAATGTAACTTGATCATGCGATTGCTGACTTGTTTGTCTGTCGTTTCTGCTACGCAGCACTTCGATTTCAACCTACAAAACGACCCCAGTTAGCGTCTCAGAGGGCCAAACCGAAACAGAATTTGCCGAAAACTACTCATACTCCAGCCCCGTCCTCTGCTCCGACCAAGTCCACACTTGCGGATTGGGCAGCTACCGAGGATGACGATGTTAACGGATTCTACGCGGGACCCAAGCGGCAGCGAGGCGGACGCAAAAAGCGCAAGAAGAACCGAGAAGCGCAAGAGATCATGCAGAATTGGGATGACATCTACGATCCATCGCGACCGAATAACTACGAGGAATACAGAAACAGCGATGAGCAAATATCGGAAGTTCGAGAATGGAAGGACCGCCTATATGCGCATCGCATGGTGAGGTCGCAGAGTAGGGACTCGTATAGCGACGAAGAATACTCCCGTCCAATTGCCCGTATGTTGATGTGCCTTCTTAATAGTAGAGTATCTTCATTGTCTAACTTTAGCTGCAGGACAATTTGCCCCTCCAAGCAGCTTCGCGCCGCCTTCTAGCCTCAACGACATACCCCCCGCACTCCCAGACTCCGCTCACGACGCTTCTGGAGAGGATGCGTTCGCGCGCCGAGCCCAAATGAGTGCGAACCAAAGCGACACGCCCATGCCAGATTATTCTCCACCTCCGCCACCACCTCCACCACAAGAACTGCCCGCTCCTCTTCCCGACGACCCGTCTGGTGAAGATGCCTACCTGCGACGTCTTCAAATGTCAGCTCCGGGCCAACCCGTTACCGGATCTATCCCTCCTCCTCCACCGCCCGCTGCATCGAGATCGATGGATACTTTCCAGCCGCCATCTGCTACCATATCTCGAGCTCCAGTCCGATATGCGCTTCCACCACCACCAGAAGATCTCCCAGCGTCAGAGGCAGAGCTGGAGGAGGTGTTTGCCAAAGAACAGCCCGCAGAGAATGTTACTGAGGAGGATGGCCAGCGATCTCTCCGACCCGGACAAAAAGGGTTCGCGGAGCGATTGCTAGCCAAGTATGGTTGGACCAAAGGATCCGGTTTGGGTGCCACTGGCTCCGGTATTGTTAAACCATTGCAAGTTAAAGTCGAAAAACAAAAGAAGCGCCCAGACTCGGAGGGTGGTGGTTTTGTTACTCCCGCTGGTCGGGGCAAAATTATTGGCGGTGCGAGAAAAGAAGAGGATGTTGGTAAATTCGGCCCAATGAGCGAAGTCATTATTCTTAAAGGCATGTTAGATGGCATGGACTTGGATACAGAACTGGCAGGGAGCGAAGATGGCGGTCTGATGCAGGAAATTGGGGAAGAATGCTCTGAAAAGGTGATGAACCTACTAATTTTTTTCTTTCTCTAAAAACTAACTTTGAACAGTATGGTCGAGTCGAGCGTGTCTATATCTCTCGTGGTGCTAGCCCCCCAGTTCCAGTCTTCGTTAAATTCACTGCCCAACTTTCCGCGCTAAGGGTGAGTCCCTCTTCTCTTCTCCCCCAAGGTTATGTGATTTGTATTGATGGAGCCATACCGCAGGCTGTAAACGCACTTGAAGGTCGGATATTCAACGGCAACAAGATCACTGCGCGGTTTTTCGACGCCCATAATTTCGAGCAGGGCATTTATGAGGACTAAGCAGGCGATGAATAAGATATATTCCTGCTGCAGCTCGGCGATTATGTTTTGGTCCCATGCTGTATTCCATAGTGCTATAGAAGGGAAAGAACGTTAGGACCTCGAAAGACGATTTTCTATCAAACAGTCAAAAGAAGCAACGAAATCAATAGCGCTCCATTTCGCAAGCATCACAAGCCTTCGGCTTGTGGATTACCTCAGAAAGTGATTCTATCAAAAAGCTCCATGTCATCAATCGAGTTCTCACCATCCGTGTCCGAAAAATAGGACTCATCATGTTCAAATGAGTCGTCGTCGTCGTCTTCAAATTCTTCCTGCATGGGAGAAGGGGGGTACGTTTGGCTTTTTGGCTGTAACGTGATATCTATATTTGCCGCTTTCACTGTACACCAAGGACATACCCCAACTATTGGAAGCGCCCAAGATTCTAATGTACAGCAATCGTAGCCGGACTGGAGCGCAGCCTTGCAGGAGATGCGGATGGAGGATGCCGGGGCCGCGTGGAGGCAAATGACGTGATACCAGGAAATTTCGTGACACATTGTGGTTTGTTTCCTCGGTCGTCTCGAGAAGAGTGTATAATATATGAGGCTTTTCAGGTAGTGTACGAGTACACGAGGACTCTATGTAAACCTGGGCCTTTTATATGATTTTTGGGCATAATGAGGGACGGGAAGCTTTGGGAAGATGTCCGTTAGTACTTTGGTATTAGTGTTTGTGTCTAAAGAATATTTGGGCGCTAGGGCTTAGAGGCATGTATTTAAGCCATGATCAGGGATCTTGTAGGTAGAGGCTTCTTTGAGTGAGTTGTCCTGCCTTTGTGCCCGGTTGTCAAGTTCCTTGTTAGCTTCTACTTTGACCCGTACTGGAGATCTTCTTTTTAATTTGAAACATGCGAAAGTGCTCTGTATAGAAGACAATGCAAACAAGTCATTTAACCATCCAAACAATAATGAAAAGAGAAAGAAAAAGGCTTTTTACAAGCCGATTCAAAGACCATGTCTGGGTCATGTGACTCCTATAGAACGGTGGCCAGTGATTGGCTGCGGGCAATACAAGTGATGGACTCTTCCAGATCAATCATGACTTGCCTGAACTTCAAGGTCGGAAGGCTTGTAACTCTTTAGAAGTTGCCTCAGGCCCACAAATTCACCCAGCCCTTCACCTTCAGCTCTGTCCTGACCTGGAGATCCCTCACACTTCATACCTTCAGGTTTTTGACTTTTTACCCCTCTCTCTTCTTCCTCTGCCATCCCCAGCCCGATATCTCCCCACCTTGGTCTTTTCCTTGTTCAAGCCGCAGATTTTTGATCCGCCATTGCACAAGATCTGTGCTCTTCGACTACATCTCACCAGCTGGCTTAACCTTACGACACCTCTTTGACTGGTCACCATGTCGCTCTGTCAGAATCGCTTGACTGAAGAGAGGTACGTCGTCATGGAGGAACTGCTATTCAACCTCATTTGTGCTATCTACTCTTTGGGATTTGGCCCCGCGCAGAGCTAATCATGTCCCTTCACCCCGCGCAGAAAGCAATGGCGACGAGATCATCCCTTTGGATTCTATGCGAAGCCCTACAGAACTCCCCAGGGCGTGCTTGACTTGAAGCGCTGGGAGTGCGGTATCCCCGGAAAGGCGCAAACACTGTGGGAGGGTGGCCTGTTCAAGCTGGACGTTTCATTCCCTGATGGTGAGTGACGATCCTCCCTCTCGGAGATACTGCGAATTAGTTGATTGACGCTTGTTTCCTGCTTCTTCGCACAGAATACCCAACCAAGCCTCCAAAGTGTACGTTTCCTTCTTTTGCTGCCTTCTCCCACCCACCAGGTTCAAGGACACTGCGGCGAATCATGGCTGGAGCCTGTTTGTCTTTCGTTACCTGGTCATCTCTCTCATACACCTCCTCTGTGTTGAGCGATTCTTCCCCGGTGTAAACATGTGAAATTAACTTTTATATATCTCCTCTTACAGGCAAGTTCGTTCCGCCGCTCTTCCACCCCAACGTCTACCCATCCGGCACCGTCTGTCTCTCGATCCTGAACGAAGACGAAGCCTGGAAGCCTGCCATCACAATCAAACAGATTCTGCTGGGCATTCAGGACTTGCTGAATGATCCGAACCCTGAGTCTCCGGCACAGGCTGAAGCATACAATTTGTACAAACGAGACAGGCCTGCCTACGAGAAACGTATCCGGCAGATCGTGAAGGATAACCCAGCCCTATAAAGCCTGGCCAGACGTGAACGAATCCACTTATCGATTTAGTTCTTTGTGTTTCCGTAACCCCATTTCCGCATTTCGGTTTCCATTTTACTTCACCGGGATTCTGACGAGTTTATTGGCGGATATGGCGGATACAGAAACATATGATGTTCCACGTGGGGTGTGATGAAGAAGAACGAGGTCACCAATCCTCCACCCTTCCCCCTCTCGCGGTCTCGGTCAGAGATGGGGTCGGAATGGTCACAAGTGCCTTTTTCTACTCCACATCCATGATGCCTGGCTATGTTGCATCGCTGATTCCTACGGATACAGTCATGTTTTTTCCTTCTTAGCGAGCGTGGCGTCTTAGAATTGACAAAAACCGTGAGGTTATGGACGGCGTTATCATTTCAAGAGGGGCTTTCTTTCCTTTTTCCTTCTTATTTTTTCTCCAAGGCGAGCTTATCGAGGCACCCGCACATACCGCGTTCATTACCACCTTCAGTTCCGACTCACATAGAAGATATTTCATTGGTATGGATTCGGTGTGATGGAGGGTGGTGTGTTGTTTTCGCAGCCTGGGGGTTCGGCGAGGGGACGCGGCCAACATCGGGCGAGATGATCGCCTTACCCCATGCGCCGTAGATCGTACATACTAGCAAAAAGAGTTTTTTTTGTCATAGCTTTCGGAAGGTTGACAGGAGCTTTTACTAAGTAGCATCACCCCAGATACTACCAGGTACTAGGCGACCAGGAGTACCTTAAGGTACCTCTGTAGTAGGAAGTGGTTCACAAGCCACGCAGCGTGGGCCAATGGGCGCCCACGTAATGGCCGAGTTTGGAGCGGTTATCTTATCGAGAGCGAAAAGAGTGAGTCAGTGGGAAACCCGTGGCCGAAATCGCCCCTCGATTCCCATTCCGCCCCGCCGCAACGGGGTCTCTGCATTGGATCTTAACATTTAAAAATTCCCTGTTCCCCTCTATCTGGTAGTGCTTCCCCTCTGGTACTTCCACTTGGTCAATTGCCTCTTTCTCTTCCTCAATTCATCCTTCTCTAATCCTCTCCTCCTTACTTTCCCAGGCTGTCTACTTTTTGAGTGTGTTCTCAATTGCTCGTGGTCAGCATGTGTGGTATCTTCGCGTGTCACCAGTATGTCATATTTTTGCCGTCTTTTTTTTTTCCCATGTTTCCCATCCACCCCTCCGCTTTGCGGCCTCCACAGCAGAACTCCCGCCTTCCAAGTCAATATGCTAATTATACGGCGATAGCCACCCCGATGTGCAGGCATTCAAGCCTACAGCTTTGCGCATGGCCAAGGCGTAAGTCTTTCCGGACCCTGTTCTCGTGTGAAAGGTGGAATTGATATTGATTGCGATCAGTGTGCGCCATCGCGGACCGGATTGGAGTGAGTCATGCTGTCATGGACCTTTTGTCGACACAACACAATTTTCTAACATTGCTACAACAGGTGGAAACTTCGTTGCCGACAAGACCAGTTAGTTTTGCTCCATCGAAGAGAAAAAAAAGGGAAAAAAGAAAAGAATCGAGAGGTTGGAAACTGACAGAATTGCAGTTCTTTGCCATGAGCGCCTGAGCATCGTCGGCGTCGGTATGTCACCCCGTCTTCTGGATCATCCTCCTTCTCCTCCCTTCTTTTCTCCTCCCTTTTTTTCTCCTCCCGGCTAATAATTGATTGAAGATTCCGGTGCGCAACCCCTCGTTAACGACGATGGCTCCCTCGCCCTTGCTGTCAACGGCGAAATCTACAACCACCGCATCCTGAGGAAATCCCTGGAGGTGGACTATAACTACAAGACACATTCAGACTGTGAAGTCATCATCCCATTGGTATGTGCGAGGGAGAGATTTATTTTATTTTTTATTTTTTATTTCCGACGGCTATTCTGCGCTCTATATATGGTATTCAGAATTGCTGATGGTGCTCAGTATATGCAATATGGCCTCGATGCCCCCAAGTACCTCGACGGCATGTTCTCCTGGGTGCTTTTTGACAAGAAGGAAGACAGGGTTGTCGCGGCACGTGACCCCATTGGTATCACCAGCTTCTACATTGGCTGGTCCTCTCAAACTCCTGGTGCTGTTTACTTCGCCTCTGAGCTGAAGAGCTTGCACCCTGTTTGCGATAAGATCGAGGCCTTCCCTCCTGGTCACGTCTACGACTCCAAGACCGGCTCCATGACCCGGTATTTCGAGCCTTCATGGTGGGACCCCACCAAAGTCCCCACCGCTCCCATCGACTATAAGGCCATCCGTGAATCTCTTGAGAAGTCTGTCCGTAAGCGTCTGATGGCGGAGGTTCCATATGGTGTTTTGCTTTCTGGTGGTCTTGATTCCAGTTTGGTCGCAGCCATTGCTCAGCGTGAGACAGAGCGCATGAAGTCGACCAGCTCTGCCGGAGCCAGTTCCCACGCTAACGGTGAACTGGTTGGTATTGACGACTCCAACGAGCTGTCCACCGTCAACTCCTTCCAACAGCTGCAATCTTTCTCGATTGGTCTTCCTGGTGCTCCCGACACCGCTGCCGCCATTGAGGTTGCTAAGTTCCTCGGAACCAAGCACCACGCCTTCACTTTCACCGTTGAGGATGGTCTGAACGCTCTCTCCGACGTCATCTACCACCTTGAGACCTATGATGTGACCACTATCCGTGCTTCCACCCCCATGTACCTGCTTAGCCGTAAGATCAAGGGTCTCGGTGTCAAGATGGTTCTTAGTGGTGAGGGAAGTGACGAGGTCTTTGGTGGTTATCTCTACTTCCACGCTGCCCCCAACAAGGAGGAGTTCCACGCGGAGACAGTTCGACGAGTGAAGAACCTGCACTTGGCCGACTGCCTCAGAGCCAACAAGTCCACATCCGCCTGGGGTTTGGAAGCCCGTGTTCCATTCCTGGATAAGGCCTTCCTCGAGACAGCCATGGGCTTTGACCCCAAGGAGAAGATGATCACCAAGGACCGCATTGAGAAGTACGTTTTGCGCAAGGCATTCGACACCTCCGACGAGCCCGACGTCAAGCCTTACCTACCAGAGAAGATCCTCTGGCGTCAGAAGGAACAGTTCAGCGATGGTGTTGGATACAGCTGGATTGACGGTCTGAAGGACCAGGCTGAACTCCATGTCACCGACGAGATGATGAAGAACCCCAAGCCTGAGTGGGGTAGCGACATCCCCGATACCAAGGAAGCGTATGTTTCTTTCTTTCTTTTCCTGAGTAGGAAATAAGCACTAACTTAGAGCAGATACTGGTACCGTATGATGTTCGATGAACACTTCCCCCCATATTGCGCGTCAACAGTTTCGCGCTGGGTTCCTACATGGTCGAAGCAGACCGACCCTAGCGGAAGGTAAGATACACAATAGGAAAAATAACAAGGACTCATCCACTGACTTGCATGCCTTTTCCCAGAGCTATTGCGACCCACGTCGCCAAGTACGACGATGCTGCATAAATGTTTGGATATCAAGATTCTGCAAAATATTATGTTGGAATTACGAGTTTAGGTATAGAAGCCATGCATAGATGATTTACCCGAGATGGGTATTTTGGGGCACAAAAGCGAGTTCTGTCCAACTTGACGCGAGTGGGATCCATTGGCGTCACCGCTTGAGGAATCAAAACAATGTCAGAATGATTAGGAACTGTGGCGTCATCTTTTCTCTCCCCTTATTTGTCCAATATTATGTCTCTCTACACTGTCGTTTAAGTTCTAAGCTAGCTTCGGTCATGTGCTTATTTATCAGTCTTGATGAGATGCCGCGAGAGCCATGGTACTTGAGACATACTCCTGAGTAAAGTACAATTACATTAATAGGAAGATTAGTACCTCTCTTGAAGAGAGGGAGTAGAATCCACAGATAATCATCCGCTACCCATCCAAGCCAGGGCATTCAAGGCACTAAGGCAGCGACCGACGTCACGGGATTTAGCGGCATTTACCGGTAGCCGACCGGCAGCCAATCACGGGACCAGGCTTTTCCCGTGGCTTTCCCCATTATTGTTTGGCGACTCAACCTGAACTCTCAACTCAACCTCCTCCCCCATCCAATTCTTCTCTTCACCCCCCCAACTTACACTCCTCTCACCACCCTTCCTTTTGTTTCTGACGTTATTGTCTCAATTTACTCTCTCCATTCACACACAATGTCTGCTCCTGCTGCTTTCTCCGATATCGCCAAGGCGGCCAACGATGTATGTGGTGTTGTCATCCTGTTTTCGCCTCGCTTTGCAAGGGAAAGGATGGGCGATGAAAAGACGCGAATTCCTTGCTGATGTTTAGTACAATAGCTCCTGAACAAGGATTTCTACCACACCAGCGCTGGTATGTTGCTCTCCTCACGTTTTTTGCCCAATGTCCTGTCAATACTTGTTCAAGAGAAGCTGACTTTATATCCCCACAGCCAGCCTTGAGGTCAAGTCCAAGGCTCCCAATGGCGTCACCTTCAACGTGAAGGGCAAGTCTGCCCACGAGGGTCCTATCGCTGGTAACGTATGTCTCTCCCGCTTTTAGCTCAGTGATTATAGAATGCTCTTTCTGATCTTTTTTTTTTTCATACAGCTCGAGGCCAAATACGTCGACAAGCCTACTGGTAAACGCCCCCATAGTTGCAAGCGAAAGCCACCCGATCCCCAATACCTTAGGATACATGACACATGTCGCCCCAGGGTCATTATCTCATGCACTCATGGGTTGTCAACGTGCACCAAAGTCATTTTCGCGTCAAGCGTCACCGAACATAAAGTCATGCTAATAATTTTTCCGCGCTCAGGCCTTACCCTCACCCAGGCTTGGACCACCGCCAACGCTCTCGACACCAAGCTCGAGCTCGACAACAACATTGCCAAGGGTCTCAAGGCTGAGATCCTCACTCAGTACCTCCCTGCCAAGCAGTCCAAGGGTGCTAAGCTCAACCTCTACTTCAAGCAGCCCAACCTGCACGCTCGTGCCTTCTTCGACCTTCTCAACGGTCCTTCTGCTAACTTCGATGCTGTCCTTGGCCACGAGGGCTTCCTCGTCGGTGCTGAGGGTGGCTACGATGTCCAGAAGGCTGCCATCACCAAGTACTCCGCTGCCGTCGGCTACAGCGTTCCCCAGTACTCTGCTGCCATCACTGCTGGCAACAACCTGACCGTCTTCTCTGCCAGCTACTACCACCGCGTCAACGCTCAGGTTGAGGCTGGTGCTAAGGCTACCTGGGACTCCAAGGCCGGCAACTCTGTTGGCCTTGAGGTTGCCAGCAAGTACAGACTTGACCCCTCTTCCTTCGCCAAGGTAAGCCACTTGATGCGATAAGTACTTCTACGTTATTGCTAGGGGAAACTAATATCCTACTCTCTTTCTCTCTAGGCCAAGATCAACGACCGCGGTATTGCCGCTCTGGCCTACAACGTTCTCCTCCGCCCTGGTGTTACCCTCGGCCTTGGTGCTTCCTTTGATACCCAGAACCTTAACCAGGCTGCTCACAAGGTTGGCGCCAGCTTCACCTTTGAGGCTTAAGCGTCTCCTTTGGCACCTGTACACTGCTAGTGCCCTGTCTAAATCTACATTTCTTGTTCCCAATATGCCTAACGGCAGCAATTTGAAGGCCTTTTTGAAGGACTATATCTTTTCTTTTGGAGGTTGGGCTGCTGCCTCTATCTGCTACCGAGGTGGTTGATGTATATAGTGAGCAGGAAATTGGGGCTAGACGGGATGTGATATTAAAGATATCAGGCTATTAATCATGTATCGTAGCTAAATGCGATTACTGTATATCAATCAAGGTCAAATTTCTCTGTTATTGCCTCTGTTGTACATCCCAGCTGGTTACCTAGGTAGGAAAAGTCAGATGGATATCCACCCCCGCCATCTATTAAAAAGAAAAAAGGGGAAATCCACCTGAGTACTATATACAAAGCCCAATCCCTAAATGCCATCAGGATAACATTCCCCGCATTTATTTCCCCATCTTCCCACCCCGCTCACGACTTGACCCCGTACTACTACTACTACTACTACTGCTGCTGCTGCTACTACTACTACTACTGCTACTGGTAGTACTACCAGTCTTACTACTCGGCCACCGAAACAACCCAGCCATAACCCCAGCCCCCATCAAAATTCCACAAACAACAAGAAACCGCAGCGCAAAGTCCCCCCTCCCACCAAGATACTGATCATTAATGGAAGAGCCCATTTCACGCTTACGTCGTTCGCGGCGTCGCGTATCCTCCGCCGTCTGCGTCCTGTAGTGTCCGCGCGCATTAAAATGAGACACTGGGTTCCTGTGTATGAAGGCCGTTGCGTCGTCCCATCGCGAACTCGAACTCGAAGTTGAACTTGAAGTTGAACTTGAACTCGACGTAGACGAAGACGAAGACGTCGAGCTCCCCCCCTTCGGCGCCGTCCTCTTCGTCCCCCCATACCCGCCATGCGCATAGAAACTAGGCGGTGGTCCCCGGAACGGTCCGCGACGTTTACTCAGTCCGCTTGCTGGGCGGGAACCGAAGTATGAGGCGCCTCCTCCTGCGCCGTGGCTGCCGTAGCTGCTGTAGCTGCCCATGGGATGTTGGCCTGGGTGTGCGGTACTGTGGGTTGAGGATTGGTGGGTGTGGGTGTGGGTGTGGATGCCTGAGTCGCGATCGTAGGCGGCGCGTTTTGCGGCGTTGCTGAGGATGTGGTAGGCGGAGGAGATGCGGGCGAAACGCGCGGAGGCTGTGGGGTCTGAGCGGTTGCGGTCTGGGTGGTGGCGGAGGGAGAGGGAGTAGAATTTTCTGGTGTTATATTATTGTTATTCTTCTTCTTCTTCTTCTTAAGATTATTACTGGGCTTAGGATTTGGTTTTATTGGGGTGGGGAGGAGGATGTACTTTTTGATTTCGGCGGGGGTCGCTGTTATGGGGACGTCGAGGATTTCGTAGTATGTTTGCTCTCGGGGTTGAGGGGAGGTAGAAGAAGAATGGAATGAGGAGGAGGATGTTGAGAAGGGGGTTTTGTGTGTTTGGCCATGATTGAGGGTGTTCGAGGTGCTTGGGTTGGATCTGGATGGTGAAGATAAAGAGGAGGTGTAGGCGAGACTGGGAGGTGGCCGGCGACGGGTATTAGGGGGCAATTGAGATGATAATGAGGTCCTCAGATGGCGGTGGAAATTCATGCCTTTATATGTCCAGGTCGCAACAGTGGATGTGAGGTGAAGGAGAGGATGATTGCAGGTTGAACCTTGAAGCTGTTGCAGGAGAATCGGCCGCTTATCGGAGCTGGAGCTGCGTCATCGTGTCTGTTAATCGGACTACTTCTACCACTACCACTACTACTACGTTAATGATAATCAACCTGGAATAGTATAAGTTGGATAGCTTATTGGTACTGCTAATAATACTGATTTGGTGAAGCTGGTCTCCATTAGTTATACATCAATTTCTATCAATCCACAGCAGTTAAGCAAATGTCAGATGTATGAACAGCCCAAGACCAGCAACAAGCCGCCACTTTGCTCTGAGAGGCCTCATCTCATCCTCCAGTCGTGATGCGTTATCATTCAGGTGCCACTTGTTATAGTTTTACTGTGTTCCTCTACATTGGACTGTACATTGCTACCTGGAGAGTAAGCTCCATTCTCAGATACTATGGCTTCCTCTTCCCGTGCTAGGAGACCAAAAGTATCATGAGCCGTACTGAGCACTGTCACCTTGCTCTTCTTTATATGACTGCAGTTGCGAAATACGACTTACTTTGTAGTCAGAACAAGGTGCCACCATGCCCTCGAAAACATCAGATGTTCCGGGAATTGAAAAAGCGGTTGGTATGAGGAATGTCCTGCATGCAAATATTAGTGTCGTGTCTTCTAGCTAATTTTCAAGAAGCTCTAGCTTTATTTCTCCAGTATAAAGCCTATGCCTCCACAAGTGAGCAGACTGGTCGAAGAAGTAAACCCCGAGTTCAGCAAATATTCCAGCGAGAGAATCGGTAGTCTCTTTTCATGCACTTGTATCACGGGAAGGCATTGCTAAAGGCCTAGAATTGAGCCGTGACATGCTGCACAATCGGATAATAGTCAATCATGAAGGATAAAAAAGTAAACATATCCCGAATTCGATGAGAGTTTCGCTGCTTCATTGAGGCCTCGCAAGAAACCACAAGTAATTCGGATATAAGAGTGGGGATTGGATTCAATTGCACAAGCGGTTAAAGCCGGAAAACCGTCAACTGCGGAAGGCCTCAATTTCGCCTGTCCAAGATTGAGAATAAGGGAGATCACATAGGCCATATATAGCAGTTGTTGAAGTCACTGTTGTCAACAATTGTAGGTATCCAGAGTGTAAGAAGAAGGGTTGAAAGAAGGAATTCAGTTCAAGAACATCTCCGGACGAAGAGGAGATATTTCTTCGGCGGCCTCAGGCTTGGCACCCGGACATTATATCATCTGCCCATTCCCCTCGTTTTTCTTTCCTTCATTCGACTACCATCCAGCCAGGTTTTTGTTTTTACAGCCACGAGCTTCCCTATCTTTTCACCATGGCTGCACAGGCTAGTGAGAAGCTACAGAAGCTCGACCGTGAGTCTTTCCTTTCCCTCTTCCTCACCTCGATTGCAGTCTCCTGATAGGTCTACCTTTTAGTTAACGGTCAGAGCGGCGACCCGAAAGCGGACGCAGCCACCGCGGGCCAAGCAGAAACCGGAGAGGTGGAAGACGATTCAGACGAAGATGTAGAAGATGCTAATGCCGCTACTGACGGCGCAGCCAGCGGAGGTAATAAACCCCCCCGTCCTTATTGTTTCTTTTTCTAGACTTTCCATACCCTCCATTCCGCCAGCTCCGCACACTCCGCTGACACCAGAGATGAAATTCCAGCGGCCAAGAAAAAGAAGAAGCGCAAGCCCAAGAAGAAGAAGAAGGGAGGCGCCAAAGTACAAAGCTCTCCTCCTAGGGTTCCGGTGTCGAATTTATTCCCCAATAGCCAGTACCCCGAGGGAGAGATTGTTGAATACAAGGACGAGAACTCGTACCGCACAACCAACGAAGAAAAACGCTACTTGGACCGCATGAACAATGACTTCTTGCAGGAGTACCGCCAGGCTGCTGAGGTGCACCGTCAGGTCCGTCAGTATGCACAGAAGACCATCAAACCCGGCCAGACATTGACGGAGATCGCCGAGGGCATCGAGGACTCGGTTCGCGCTTTGACCGGCCATCAGGGTCTTGAGGAAGGCGACGCCATCAAGGGAGGTATGGGCTTCCCCTGTGGCTTGAGTATCAACCACTGCGCTGCCCACTACACCCCGAATGCGGGGAACAAGATGGTGCTGCAGCAAGGAGATGTGATGAAGGTCGACTTCGGAGCGCACATCAACGGCCGTATTGTCGACAGTGCATTTACTGTGGCTTTTGACCCGGTGTATGATCCTCTGCTCCAAGCAGTCAAGGACGCTACCAATACCGGAATTCGCGTACGTCGAGTCTTTTATTTCTACCAATATGAAGCATCCATGTCACTCAGCTAACAGTCCAATTATAGGAAGCAGGTATTGACGTCCGCATGAGCGACATCGGCGCTGCTATCCAAGAGACTATGGAGAGCTACGAAGTCGAACTGAACGGGACGATGTATCCTGTGAAATGTATTCGCAACCTTAACGGTCATAACATTGACCAGCATATTATCCACGGCGGCAAGAGTGTCCCCATTGTGAAAGGTGGAGACCAGACCAAGATGGAGGAAGGCGAGGTGTTTGCCATTGAAACCTTTGGCAGTACCGGAAAGGGCTACGTGAGAGATGATGTCAGTAGTAGCCCTTGTAAACAGTCTGTTTTGTCTCAAGAGTGCTAACCTTTATTACAATAGATGGAAACCTCTCATTATTCCTTGATCCCCAATGCATCTCCTGTTCCCCTGCGGCTGGCGTCTGCTAAGAACCTGTTGAACGTGATCAACAAGAACTTTGGCACTCTACCTTTCTGCCGTCGCTACCTCGATCGCCTGGGCCAAGACAAGTACCTTCTCGGAGTAAGTGCCTACAAGGTTTCACACCTAGATAGCTAGCTAATGGTTGCGATTTTTTCAGCTCAACAACCTGGTTTCGTCGGGGATCGTGCAGGACTACCCGCCGCTTTGCGATATCAAGGGCTCATACACAGCCCAATATGAACATGTATGATCACACATTCTCCATTTGATGAGGATGTCTCTCGGACGTTGAGGCTAACTATGGCTACAGACAATTGTGCTTCGACCCACCGTAAAGGAGGTGATCAGCCGTGGTGACGACTACTAAGCAATGCGCAATTTTTATTATTATTTTCTGGGATGAAAACCACCAACTGCATGAAATGAGTGAATACCTATGGATCATAGGGAAATAAAATGACGATAGCAATGTATAAATTAAGCAGTACCTAAATAGTACCTGGTAATAGAGGTATAAACTAAATGTAGATCGAACCATCCAAACGGTTGGCGCGCCCCACGTGGAAAGCGAAGGTTCCGAGTCGACAGTTCTTCGTTCTTCGTTCTGGACGCACCTCGAGGTCAAGTAATAAACCTCCTCTTGTATTCAATTCTCTTCATCCTGTTTGGTCTCATGGAGTAGGTCTGATCCCAGCCTTTCCTCGTTCCCAAACTTCCCCTCCCCCCTCCCTCTTCTCCCAGTATGACCTCAACTGTCGCGACCTCCGCTACACCGCAGCTCCGCGTGTCCGCAGCGAAGAACCTCCCAACAGCTTCAAAACCACAGGATGGGCTGCCATCGGCCAGAGCCCCCCCTCCAGAGGCATCCTCGGTCGAGGACCATTTCTTCTGGACCTACACAGAAGAGCCACATCGTTCGAGGCGGCAGGCAATCATCAAGGCTCATCCAGAGGTATCTCCGAAGCACCGGTCCCATCTAGAGTGTCATTTGTACTTTCGCTGACCAGAACTGTTTCAAATATCCAGGTAACCAAGCTCTGTGGACCAGAGCCATTAACCAAATATGTGGTATTCGGCGTCGTTTCGCTCCAGATCTGCTGTGCATACCTTCTCCGCGACACCTCCATGCTGTCCTGGCAATTTTTCCTAACAGCATACGTGATCGGAGCAACCGCAAACCAGAACCTCTTCCTTGCCATCCATGAGATATCCCATAATCTGGCCTTCCGGTCGCCTCTCGCCAATCGACTGTTGGCTATCTTCGCCAATCTCCCAATCGGCCTGCCCTATAGCGCAGCATTTCGGGTACGTGTTCTCCTTCCCACTTCAAGAAGCAACGGCATCCGTGAAGCAACAACAACGCTAACTTCAATCTCGCTATAGCCCTATCATCTCACCCATCACAAGTCCCTAGGCGTCAACGGTCTAGATACCGACCTCCCGACAGCCATCGAGGCCTTCGTCCTCAATTCCCTCCTCGGCAAGGCTTTCTTCTGCACATTCCAAATCTTCTTCTACGCCGTCCGCCCCATGTTCGTCTACAGCCCTCCCTTCACCGCAATCCACCTCCTAAACCTCATTACCCAAATCTCCTTCGACTACGCCCTCACGAAATTTTGCAACGGCTCCCTCCAACCCATCCTCTACCTCCTTCTCAGCTCCTTCCTCGCCGGCTCCCTCCACCCATGCGCCGGCCACTTCATCGCAGAACACTACTTCTTCTCCAACATCCAGCACGGCACCGAATCCCTCCAAGACCAAAAGCAAAAGCCCAAGAAAATCTCTCCCACACCGTCCTCCAACAAAGAAAATTTGGCCCCCGCCGCGCACCCTCTAGATTCCCTACCCCCACCAGAAACATACTCCTACTACGGACCCCTCAACATCCTAACCTACAACGTTGGCCTGCACAACGAACACCATGATTTCCCTGCAATCCCCTGGACAAGACTGCATGCCCTCCACCGCATCGCAAGTGAGTTCTACGAGCCCCTCCCCTGCCACCGGAGCTGGGTCTGGGTTATCTGGACTTTCATCCTAGATAAAAACGTCGGTATGTGGTGTCGAGTCAAGCGATCCCAAGGTGGTCGTCTAGTTGGCGGAGGCGGTAATACTACTGCCGGTACCACCGGGCGTGCTGGGGAAGGGATCTCTGCAGGTCCCGATGAGGAAGGGGATGGCTGGAAGGAGAGTGAGATTCAAAACTAAGCCTTATGTTTTCCTCCCCTTTCCTCTTCTTTTGATGTCTGTTTTTAAGCTGGGGAATTGATTTTCTCCTATGAGATTTTAGAGAGAGCTACTAGGTAGTCTATTTCGCCCTGTTTATTTTCCTAGGTGGTTGTTTTTACCTAGATTGATTGATGACTTTGTTTAAATATATGTATTCGTTAGTAGAGATGATATCCCTGTCGTCTGAATAACCTTTGTTATTATTATTTGGGTGTTTATTTGGAGGGTGAGTCGTATCTATCATCGCCAAGGGAGTGTGCTTGGTATTTATTGCGGTTATGAAATGTTGGTGATCTTTAGAGTGTCCATAAATCTGGCATCGAATACTAGCTTAAGTGAGTATGCATACATTTTAGAAAATATAGAAACAGGGTTTAGCATTCAATGGCGTCATCATGATTAACTTGGAACTGCCTGGCTATGGACGCATACGTACGTCTAAAACCGATACTCGCTTCAACAATAGAATAACATAAAAAGAAAAGGGGGCATAGAAAGGAAATAGAAGAAAGAGAAAAAAAGAAGAGAAAAAAGTGGGGTTGATATCTTCAGCAGACGAAATTTAGAAGCATTCCAGGGCTTTGGGCAAGGATGTAAAGCATGTCTTTTTCTTTATCGTATCTCCGTCTTCATTTCCATCAGACCGTGAGACTGAGAGGAGTGGAGGAAATATAACGCCTAAGACACTGACGTTCAAAGTGACAGACATAGCAGAAATGCTGTTGTTGACAAAGGGAAGTAAAGAGGAGACAGGCAGTTCAAATAGAAATGAATACAGTTGGTCAGTAATAGTATGGTGGAAACATTGGGAAATAAAAAAGAGAAACAGATAGGGGAAGGGTAGAGACTAGAAGAAAAAGTATGCGATCAGGAAACTTAGCAGGCATAGACCAGCCACGATCTTGACCGGCACGCCGGCCTCGATCGACTGGGACTGCTGCTGGACAAGCGACGCTGGTGACTTTTCGGTCTCGCCCCCGATTTTCCTTTGTCTCAGTCCCTGATCCGCCAGTTTATCTTTCAGGCGTTGGATCTGAGCGTTGGCTTCTGAAAGTCTAGATTCATATTCGGCACTCGAAACTGCGCCGCTCGCTGTAGGGGACTTCGCAGGGGTAGATCTGGTCTCATTCACTTGTGGAGTTGAAAAGTCCCGCTTGGAGGTCTCGCTGAAATCCGGTGGAGGGATAGGTGAGGTCTCACTGGTAATTTTGCCAGAAATCGGAGCGGCGGGTGTTTCATAATTTGCCCTGGGCGAAGGATACGCGGGTGGCTCATCTTCCGGAACGTTCTATGCAAAAAAGCAACAAGTTGCACATCAGCTTATATAGCTCCACATAGGCCAGCGCTGTTATAGATTACCGTGTCATTTGCTTCCTCCGGGTTAGAAGCTGAAGCCTCGTCTTCAGGCAGCCAATTCACACGGATCTTGCGTTCCTGAATAGACGCCTTGGTAGCTTTTTCGAACTACAAATCGGTTAGAAGAAGGCAAACCCTCTGGGAGTATCACTGGATACACGTACGATAGATGTAACGTTGGCGAATTCCATATCCTTAGTAACCGCCACAGTCTGGACGAGAAACTTGTCCTTGCATTTGGCATCGGACGCCGGCTGTTCCTTCATAGCCTGTAGCAGCACTATTCGACACGTTAACCACCTTCGCACGAACGGCACTACTTGTCTCATGGAACTGTACCCTGAACCTCCACCTGCTTTCCAGGCTCTATCCGTCCCGAGTTTGGTCGAACGCAGTAGCTGGTCCAGGTTTAGTAGTCATCCCTCATTACCTTACGTGGGCACTCCGACGGGAGAGAACGGTCACATACTGTTTTGGGGCGGTAGTTTTAACCTAGCAGACACAAATCAGTGTTAGAATGCGATTGAAGGTTTCGTGATCGCATCGCGAGCGCATACCTTGAAGACAACCGGCTCAGAGTTGCCATTGTTGAGGTGCAATATCTGGCATACTTCTTGGTTGAAGGGGCCTAGTGTCCGTATTAGCCCACCATACTCGAGTCCATAGATAGCCAGATTCCAGAAACCCACGTTTAAACCCAAGGTCTGGGGGGTCGAGGAGGATAGACATGGCGGAACGTAGGGTTGGGTATCAGGAGCTTTGCTGGATCGAAGGAGGCGGACACGCAGACTCGGAGATTGTAGTAACCCAGGCGATGTTAGGCAAGAGGGGGACAGGAAACGGGACCAACCAACACACGAAGACCTGGGGAAATAAGGACGGTAGAGGCGACTTTTGGCGGTGTAATATTATTGTGCAGACGGAAATGAGATGGAAGAAGATGGCGTAGGTATTATTATTATTGGTATGATTATTATTAGCTATTCAGGCGCAACCAAATCCTCTAATAATCATGCGAGAGTCGCTCCTGCTGGCTGGGCGGGCTGAGTCAGCACCAGCACGGGCCAGCGTCAGGTGAAGTGAAGTCATTAAACATCCGGGGCTCGTGATCGCTTCGCTTCTCTTCTTCTCTTTTTCTCTTCTTCTCTTCATCTTTGGAATACTTCTCGAGTCACAGATCCTCCGACCCGAAGCCACCAGTACTATACTGAGTTCTCTCCGGAGTCTGTCCGTGACTCCTCAGCCTATTAAAAAGAGAGCCTGACTGCTGTGACTGACAATTTGCACGTGTGAATCATGGTGGGATGTCTGGACATGGGATCCTGAGGTCTCTCATTATTGTTAGTCTGCATTTCAGGTACTTCTAGTTATTCCGGAATCTGCATTGCAATAGACAGACTAGTTGTGCAAAATTCTCCCAGTTTACCGGGAAATAAAATGTTGATTGAACAGGACACCATACTTCAGAGTACAGTGACTCCATATAAGCTCAGCAATGCCTAATTGTCTGAGTGAATTCAGCTTCCACGGTTTAGATGATGTAGAGAAATGCTTAATTCAATATCTAAACCAATAACAGGAAATGGAGATTCAAGGGTAAACTCAAGCCTAGACACGCCTGGAAAAGTCCAGAACATTTTAATGTACTTGTTCTTGTTGAGCAACAGTAAGTAATAATAAGACGCCAGAGCCCAGTGGGCCATCCCGCAACTTGATCCTCCACCAAAGCTCCGGCAGCGATACGTCACCCGCAATAAACACCTGGCCTTACTCTGTTTTTTAATTCTTTTTAATTATTGCCTACAGTAAGTTTTGCCTTCCAGTAGTCTTCCAGACCGCTATTATCTCTTCTTATTATCGATTTTCGCCAGCTAAACACTTCTTTGGAAGCTCCAAGCTACCCCGCTCTTCAAGCTTCAGGTCTTACCACCAATTACCTACGTTGACTGCCTGAATTTCCGCTTCTTAACGAACTACCATACCTTACGAGACAGAATGACTACCTCAGATCTAGATCAGCTCATCGAGATGGGCTTCGATCGGGAAAGGGCTGAACTGGCCGTGAAAAAGAGCGGTGGACGTAAGCTCTCTCTCTCTCTCTCTCCCCGATCCTTTCTATAGCCGCAGTTCCTTACCTATTTACCCAAACAAAGTACAAGGAGCACTAGAATGGCTCGAAGCGAACCAGGACAAGTCATTAGATGAGATAAAGGCGGCAGCAACACAAGGCGAAGAAGACGAGGAGGGCGAAGAGGGACCAGCCCTCCAACCAGGCGAGGAAGCGCATAGCTTGGTCTGCAATGAATGTGGCAAGAAGTTCCGAAGCCATGCACAGGCGGAATTTCACGCATCCAAGACCCAGCATGTTGACTTCTCTGAGTCGACTGAAGAGGTTGCCCCCTTGACAGAGGAGGAAAAGAAAGCTAGGCTTCAAGAACTTCGGGAGAAGCTTGCAGCTAAGCGTGCGGTCCAGTCAGAACAGGATAAGGTTGACAAGAAGAGGAACGAGGTATGCATAGCTCCTCTGTTATCACTAGAGTTTAGCTGACTCGTTGCCTTTCCCTCCAGGAAATTCGAAGAAAGAGTACCAAGGAATCTCAGGATATCAAAGAAGAGCTTCAGAGGAAACAAATGCTAAAGGAAGCGGCTCAAAAGAAGAAGGAGAAGCAGGACGAAATTGAAGCTCGACGCCGTGTGAAGGCCAAGATCGAGGCGGATAGGGAAGAACGTCGACTAAAAGCTGAGCGAGAGAAGGCTGAACGTGCAGGCGTGGCAGCCCCTGTCCAACCAGCCTCCGCGCCGTTGGCGACAACCTCTGGTCCTGTAGCTTCGAAACCCGCCTCTGCCTATACAGAGACTCGCCTCAGATTTCAGACGCCCAAGGGAAGCATCACAAAAACCCTACCAGTCACTACTACATTGTTCGAGGTAGCCGCGGCCTTGAAAGACGAAGGAATCGAGGTCCACAGCTTCCGTCAGAACTTTCCCAGGAAGGTTTTTGACTCGGAGTACTTTGGTGAATCACTCAAAGACCTCGGTCTTGTCCCCAGTGCAAGTCTTGCCGTTGAGTAATTTTGTGCCTGTCTCGAGACTTTGTCAAGCAATATGCAATAAATAAAGGAAATCAATTATATTAGCATAAAATCTTAGAGGCATATGAAGCTTGTTGCTGCCCGACGGTAACCTAACAGGAGGCAACCACCGAGTAATTTTCTAAGCACCAAATGTACCATTAGCTACCTGTACCACTGCTTATTGCTGCTATAATTGCCAATCCATATAAAAGATCTGGAAACTAAACATTCGGACATCTTCATATCCATAGACCACAGCGCTTCCGTCGTCGTCGTACATCACGTGATATCGCGATAGCCTGCGTATCCCGACGCGTCTTGAGATCTCAGAGCACACGTCACTCTTGTATCTTTTGAGAATCTTCCGCCTCATACACTCTATCTAGCCAATGACCTTTTTTCATAGAGTAAGATATTTATAGTCATAATTATGCCCGCGTGAGTCTGCTCTTTGATTTCACCCCAAATACGGAGCATATGCTAATCGCGTCACGTATCTTCAGCGTCGGCGACCAGCATCGAGGCGGCCCGGCAACCATCATGATGCCAAACGCAACCGGTATCATCGCCAGAAACCCCTTTGGAGAAACACCCGGGCGCCACAATGAATATACACCAGAAGAGGTCGCTTCCCTTCAAGCACGACTCGATAAGAAATTAGGACCGGAGTACATCTCTTCAAGGCCGGGCGCTGCTGGACAGAAAGTACACTACCTTGCTGCGGACAAATGCATAAATTTGGCAAATGAAATCTTTGGGTTCAATGGCTGGTCGAGTTCGATCCAAAATATTCAAATTGATTTCGTACGTTACTTGCTCGGACCACTGCCCATATCCTTGATTTTTTATGAAGATGCACGACTAATCACGACATGCTGGGTGTAGGTTGATGAGTCTCCCAACACCGGTAAAGTGAATTTGGGGCTTTCTGTGATAGTAAGGGTCACTTTGAAAGATGGATCTTATCATGAGGTATGTATCCATGCTCCATGGTTGACGTTCCTAGAGATATCATGTTCTAATCTGTACACCCAATGTTAGGATCTCGGTTATGGGCATATCGAAAATTGCAAGGGCAAGGCGGCGGCCTTTGAAAAAGCCAAAAAAGAAGCAACCACAGATGCTCTTAAACGTGCCCTGCGAAATTTTGGCAATGTTCTCGGCAACTGTGTTTATGACAAAGATTACGTTTCCAAGGTCACCAAAGTCAGGACTATTCCGGTAAGCGGTTTTTTGTCTTGGTTTGCGAGCAGCTATTGAATACTCTAATACTGATCCCCCCCTTCAGACGAAGTTGGCTATTGAGGAGCTCCATCGACACCCAGACTTTGCTCCTATAAAGAAGGAGCCAGTTCAACCGAAGCCACCCCCTGAAGACGACGATCTACCTCCTCTTCCGTCATTGGCTGCACAAAAGAGTTCATCTGCTGACAATATGGCATTCGATTACGATGGAGAGTTTGGAAGTACGTGTTCTACCGCCTGAATTTCTCTATTCTTACATTGCTAACGCTACTTACCAGGCGATGTGTTCGATGAAGCTGACTTTAACGTCGATACCGGTGGTAACCCGGATGAGGTAGTGATAGATTCGGGTACCCGAAGACAGTTGCCACCGACACCAATTGGAAAACCTAATCAGCCAATCAGCACCCCATCGAAGCCAGAAAGACCGATAAACCAAGGGCCAGGTGCTAGACATATTCCTGGTCCTCTTACAGCAAACAATAGACCATATCCCCCTCCCGCTGCTGACCAGTACGGAAATTATAGACGATCTATTCCTCCGCATGATCCTCAAAGAGGGTTTCAGAATGGAAGGCCAGTGCCACCTGGACCGCAAAGGACGAGCCATGATGGGAAAGCACTAACCTCTACCGCACATGTACCTGTGAAACAGGAGTTTGGTGCGAAACCCCAGAATGCCACAGGCAACCCTACACCCGTGCCAGGCACGCCTGGTGCCAACAACCAACGCCCACCTTCCATCGGATTCTTTTCAGCCCGTGGTGTTGATAATGCGGCCGCCAACGCAACTCCATTTGATCCCCATGCTGAGAGCCCGTCAATCCCGAAGACCGCTGGCATTGACCACACCAAGAGTGTCCCGATATCCAGACCAATGTTAGCTGGTGTTTCACCAGCTGCAAATTCCGCACGAGACTTCATCAATCCCTCTGCGGACATGCACCGAAAGATTGGCGCCCCTGGCGGTAGCGGAATCGGCAGTCCCATGAACAGAGGCCCATCAACTTCATCTTACCGTCCCCTAACACGACCGAGTGTCGACCTCAAGACCGCAGCGACCAACGTACCACCCAATCGAGGAGGCTTTGGATCGCCAAACATCAATGGGAAAAGACCTCCTCTGAGTGACGTGACAAATGCATCTGGACCTGGTGGCAGCGGGCCTGCCCCCGTATCCGGTGCTAATGACCCAAAAAGAGCGAGGTTTGACGAGGCCGTACCACAACAACAGCAGCAGCAGCAGCAAAACCAACAGCAGCAACCACCATATCAGCGTTAGGACTGTGAATTGTGTCTGGGTCTTCTAAATGGAATGAACCTTAGACAAGATACGCAAAATTCTTCATTTCAGTTCTGGCAGAACATGTCCATTGTCTGGGATTCCTTTGATTTTTTAGGAGCATTGGAGAACTATCGGCGTTGAGGGGAAACGGAAACGGATGAGAATGCCTCTTGTTTATTGATTTGATTTAGACTTGATTCACCTTCCACATTTGCTACTTTTCTGCGATGTCCTGTCTATTGCTCATGCGTTGTCTATGTTGCTCTAAATTGCTGGAGTAAGGGTAGCCTGCTCTTTATCCTTCCAATATCTAGACTTACAAATGTCAACCTTTTTATCATTAGCAGCTTTATTTATGTTAAGTATTTATTTATAGCATAAAGAGACCTCGACCTGTGGGTTTCCTGTCGTGGTTCAGTATCCCTATATAGTCCACCTCCTCTCGTATTCATCTCTCCTTCCTTCCACTCATACCTTTGTCAAAAATACATTATTTTTGTTGCTAGGGGTTAAAGGTAAAATATAACCTTGAAAGCAATCATTTTACAGGTTACTTTCTATTTGTAGTGCATTTCTGGTATCTCTACTGTATTGCAATTTGACTTTGACAAGGCGTCTTGCTGGAAGGTCGAGGATAACAAGGATTGGTTTGACTCTCTGACAGAGTTGTCTCTACAGTAAATTCAATATTTTCAAAGAAATCCATCACCTGTCTCGTGAATTACAACACATTATTATTATTATTACCTAGAGAGGATGATGTGTATTAAGCAGTCATGGGAAATAGAACAAGAGTAGGAAAGTGAGAGGAAAAAACTCTAAACAACAAGAGGAGCAGATAAAACATTCGGTAATGAAGAAAACACGCATTATTTAGAATGCGTATCTTGACCTCATCAGGCTATCTGCAAATGCCCTTGAGCCCTGTGCTTGTCCAGTTTTCGGGGCATGAATGGACTCCTGTATTGTGCCCATGACCGGGGTAGCTTTTCGTGTATGTTTTACTACATCGGTCGAAGGCACTTGCTTATTCACGGGTTGCGGGCTGAGAACTTTCCTTGGTTCTTCGCGCTGGGGGGCCCCTAGTGTCACCATGAGACGGTTTGGAGAGCTTGTACTCTTGGAAACTGAGATATTTGGACTCAGTGCCTTGGGCGATTGGGGAGCTCGTGGCGATATAACAGGTACCTTCTCAACGTTACGCTCTAGAAAGAAATTAGTTATTAATATTCTTGGCCTTTTGAAATCGAGAACACAGAAACATACCATTCACTGGTGACTTTTCCGTTGGTTGGTTATTAGTTCCCCGGGTGGGCTGTTGGCCTACCCGTCTTCCTGGTAACAAATGGTCACCGAAAATATGGGGATTATGCAACTTTTGTTCCATCCGTGCTTTGCCACCTGGAAGAAGATGATCTCCGAAAGTAGGGCCATCGTTGATACGTAAGGGGAGCGTTGTTGTAGAAGTAGGCGAGGTAGCTTCAAACCCCGGCTCAAAAGAAGGAGTGTTGCGTTTTGGTTGAGAGGCAGCGGGAGATAGAGTCGACGTGTTCTCAAAGCTCTCGCCAGTAGACACAATGTCTGGTGTTTGTTCACCAATCTCCGTGGGAGTGACTGGGGTGTCATCAAGAAGCGATTGAGGGACTTTACTAGGCGTTGGTTGAATATTCATTGCAGAATCACTTGATGAGCTACTTGATGTCGACCTGTACTCCATAAGTGACTTTGGGACAAATTGAGGCGCCGCCGCGTTCAGCCGGCTTAAAGGACTAGGAGTTTCATCCTGGAAGCTGGAGGTTCTCCTGTCAGTCCGAGGAGTGATTTCCGTGGTGTAAGTTATTTTCTCAGCCACAGGCTTAGACTCCTCTGTAGAGCCTCCGGAAAGAAGGTCGTCCTGGTTTTGTTTGACGGTTTTATTTGGCCACTGGCCGGCTCGAGCCCGCTTGAGACTTTCTTCAAGTTCATCTTTGCATTCGCTAATCTTGCTTAGAAATGTTTCTTCTAAAGAAGTAGATTCCATGAGGTTGCAAAGAATTTCGATGCAGCGCTCGTACTCCGCAAGGTCCTTGACAAAGGGCGCGGTGATGTTTCCCAAAACGTCGCTCTCGGGCTGCTTGCTCTCAGTCAAACACTCCGGGGAATCGGTCTTCTTATTAGAACTTGGAACAATAGAGGTGGAGCAGTCTTCCAAATCGTTGGCGCTTGTGAAATATAGCCCTTTCAACTCTTCCAGCGCCGGGCTTACATTCAGCTCCCCTTCAGTCTGTCGGGTTGGCGTAGAGCTTAAGTCGACCAGCATTATATCCCTTTCATCCAGTCGAGGAGTTGAGACACCCTTGGTTTCCTCAACGGCGGAATGCTCCGGTGAATTTAGCAAATCAGATTCTGGCCTGTCTGGCTTGATGGTGCTTTCAACCCGGTCATCAACATCAATCGGACTGGAGAGTGGTCTTTTTTGTAAAGATTGCGAGCTCATAGAAACTGAATTTGAACGCTGATTCGCTGATTTAGAGGTGTTTATAGTAGTAGGCAAAGTATGAGGTTGTGGCTTAAGTTGATCAGGATTCACGGACTTCGTAGGCAACATTCGTGCAGACTCTTCTTCAAAGAGAGAAGTGAATTTGCCCTTCGGAATTTGAGATTTATTCTCATTACTGTTTCCTTTCGTAATGGCTTCACTCTCGTTGCGTCTCCTTGTTGAGGAATCCAGCGCGGCTTCATGTCTATTATCGTTAGAGCCATTTGTGGTACTCTGTAGGTTGGTTTCAGAGATCCTTGTATTGACCAAATTGCGGGCCACAGCTAGGAAACTTTCAGGGGTGCTAATGGTCCGGGCAAAGTCACCCCTGTAGGTGAAATGTCAGAATAAGTGAGGTGAAATGAAAGTACAACTTACAATAATGGTCGCCTGGTTTTGAGAGAAGTGGCTTTTTGCGTGACTTGGTAGTCGAGTTATACTTAGTCACCATTTTCAAGCTCTAGGTCATCAATTACTTACTCTTTTTGGGGTTTCCTGGTGCTTTAGATGCCTTTGGATCATTTTTATTGTTCATATCAAGGGCAGGGTCTAGGCCACCACGAGTTCGCGGAGGAGTGTATATAGGAACCGACGGCTTCAAGGTCCTAGGTAATGCGAAGGATACCCTATTGTAGAAATTAGTATATGTGAATCATCAATATCTGAATGATAGTACAAACTTATCAGCAGCAGAACGTTTTTTCCATTCAATGCCACGTGCTCCCCGGTCATCTTTCGGCCCTGGCGTCCGGGCGTGAAAGCCTTGTACAAAGGGCAACGTATTCCCATCCTTCAGAGACTTGGTATTTTTGGGGGGTATCTTTGTGTAGTTTTGGCCACCACTCTCACGAATAACATCATTAAGGCGAAGTCGATGAGTCTGGCCATTCTCAAGGTGATCAAAAATTTTCAGGTCTTCAGTGTCACCTATTTTTTGGTGCAGGTCTTTATTGTAGATTAGCCAAGATCCACGCTATACACACGGTCATACAACGACTTACTTCTCCAACCCGCAATTTCTGATTTATTTGCTTCAACTACACGCTGCGCCTCTGATCCGGGAATATTCGATACCCGAGCCGCTTCACGAACCTCTATGCGAGCGTTTCGTCTCGTTTGATCGTCGACAGTCAAAACGCATTCTCTTCTTATCATTCCCAAGTCATCCTATGCAAATTGAAGCGACAGTTAGTTAACAAGACCTCTTCGTAGCCTTAGCAAGTGAGATGGATAGTAAGCTCACCGTCTGCACTCTATGTGTCTGGTCCATCTCGGGGAGGTCGTAACGATGCTTGTGGAAAGCTGGGGAGGAAGACAAATTGATTTTGTTGAAATATATTAAGAGAAATGGAATTCTAAGGCTTGTCGAAGAAGGGTTGGGAGGTAAGCTCTGTTCATTACACCCAAAACAAAAAAATAGTCAGTAGAAACCAACCTTGCATTCGAAGGGCAAGTTGCAAACAACACCTTTGCCTTCCAATAATGGAATAAAATCAGTTGGGAAACAGGTTAAAGAGGGATAGAATTTGGACTGCTGCCAAGAGTAATGAGAGTGAGGATTAAAAAAATAGAAGAAGACTGAGAGATAAGTTAATAGAAGAAAAATGAGAGGTTCCAAGCATGCAAAAGATCAAGTGAGAAAATATCAGAGAAGTGCCTGTTGCCAGGCTGCAAGGCTGCAAACACAACACTGCAGGAAAGAACTAAAATAACTCTCAAGACAGTGACTCAGATTGTAAGAGTGATTCTATGGACAATTAATGCGCGTGGAAAGAAGAAAAGAGGGATTAAGCTACATTTATTGCTTTATTGACTTCCTTGGCCCTGTAAGTTAGCAATTAGTAGGGCACATTTATGACAGAATGTGCAATTATTTGTTGTATTTTAGATAGATGCTGAAAATACAGAGTCAGAGTAGGGCGGTATTTTCTTTATATTGTAGTATCCAAGTTGGATATACATGGAAAGGCACAAATCTATATGTACATCATAGGCAGCATGTCAGCCAAAGTCTATCAATTCAGGGTATGTATACACGCTAAGCATCGCTAGTCAAAGACATAATCGAGTCATTTTAGGCGCTACAGGTAGTTGCTCCACCTTCATCTATTCCACGAGATATAGCCTGTCAGTAAATCATCCCATATTATTTCAATTAGAAAGGGGGTTGTGGGTAAAACGTACTGTTGATCATCTTCCCAACCGCCTGCAAAAGGCTCACTCCCATGACAGTAACTCCAAAGGCAATACATATGTATGCAGGAATCTTTGCCTTTCGAGAGACATTGCTCAGCTTAATATAGCATAATGGAGGAAATATGTAAGCCAAGGACGCCGCGCTTGTGGCTCCGATCAGTTCAAATACTGCACCCAGGTCACAGGTTGTGAGAGCCAAGGCTACTGATGTCACTACCAGAGCGGATGTAAATATCAAATGCCGATTTATGTTGAATGGTTCGTCAGGAAAGTAGTACGTCGTCATAACTGAGCGGCATACGAATGCCTCAAGCGGCAAGGTAGTGAGCATGTTTAGTCCGAAGCACCTACGGCGGTTAGCTTAATCAATCTAGACGTGACTTGGATTAATCGGGGCTCTCACAGTCTCGCTATATTGATTAGAATATTGTCAGATGGAAAGTTGTTGAGCACGTTGCCTTGGGTCCTCGATCCAAAGAACAGAAACCCTGAGATTCCCATTGTGAGGCACATTAAAAGTGAAACTCCCGTAGAGTAATGAGTAACCATTGCAAATCTATCCAAAGTTGGCTTCTTCAGCGAACCATAGATTAAGAGACTGTTGTGATCTTTCCAACTGTTAGCTTTTAGACAGCAAATGGTGAGCATTACATACGACAAACAAATGCTAGATACGGTCAGCATAAAATTCCCAGTATAATAAAGAGAGTCAAGAACAAGAACTTACCAAAGGATATCACACCAACTGCTTGGAAGAAGCCTGAGTTCACGAAAAGGAAACTTTTGACTTCTCCACGCGATTCTTGGGGGACACGAAAGCATTGGGTGATCACGGCCACGACAATAACAGCCATACTTATCAAGGCCAGAGTAGACGCTTTAGCTAACTGGGTGACGGTTAGCGATGAAAAGTAGACGATAGTATGCTCAAACCTTAGCAATATCCCGATACAGGGACAGCGGGTACGAAATGCCCAGAACAAGAAGGACAATTATCGCTCGCCTGTCAGTAAGAAGCCAAAGGAATGGCATTTCTCGAAGCGAGGGAAATAGAGAACTCAGCACATGGGGTATGGTGTCACCGACGATAATACAGAACGCAATCATACCACCAAATGCAAACGCCCATTGAGCAACTGAAATCGCAATGAGGCCAGTTTTCCCAAAGCAATGTTGCATAGTTGCTTGAAACGAGTCTGCGCCGCTCAACTTGGAATTAACCACTATGAGGCGGATAGTCCAATCCACTACGATGGTAAGCCCTATCAAGAGCGCTATCCCCATCATCATGCCTGCCTGCCGAAGGGCATACGGCTGGCCAATAATGCCCGCTCCTATGATGCTATTTGCCATATTCATGAATGCCATTTTCATCCCATTTCTAGGCCTCGCGCTCTCCAAATGCTCTTCGGGGAAAAAATCGTCAGATGTTGCAAGAGCTACACTTGGAGCTTCGATATCTGTTAATAGAGGAACTGTTTGCCCGTTATAATTTCGCCCTGAACGCCTTCCATCGGTGCGAGCGTAGTCTTCCTCCTCTAGCCACAACACGTCCTCCGAGTCACGGTTGTTGTCATTCGAATGGCGCCGGTCCTCATAATCGCTATCCAGATCAAATCTCACACGATTCGTGGTTCGGGGGGTACGGCGCTCTCCGCCCGGAGCTGGAGATGAAGTTGAAAGAGGCTGCGATTCATTGGGCGTTGAATTGGCTATGTCGGGGCGAATGGCCAGATCATGCTCTTCGTTTGACGAAACAGAAAGAAGTCGCTGGGATTCCGACCCTGCGAGGCCATTAGCTTCAGCCAGGATAGAATGCTCTCCTTCATCACTGGGCATTGCTGACGGTGTGTGCTCTTGACAATCATCTTCTCCCAACTTCCAGGTGGGTGATCGCTGTTGGCTCAAATAGGTCGTCACGCGTTGTATACACGTGATAAGCGGCTTATCGATAAGCACCACGCTAACTATTTATAGCTTCCAGCTGTATAGCTTCAGTAACCGATCAGGATTGTTCAGCAGGATACCTGGTTTATTTATCTGTGTGTCTGTTTGTTTCATGATGCAAAAGTCATTTTCTCTAGTTAAATACGATTGTAGATGCTATTGTTTGAAGTAGTCTTTCCTGTAAGTCGCAAATTTATGGTCTGTTTATCCTCATGACGAAGAAGTAGTGTATAGGAGCAAGATTCTATCCTCCTACTAGTACTGGTAGTAGTAAAGCGTGTCTATGATTTCATATTTCAATCTAGCTTATGAAGTTTCTCCAGAAGTTACTTGGGTGTGCGTTGAAAGGGAGACTTGTTTGTTGCCAGTTGGAATTATTGGAATTATTATACCCACCGGGTATTATTAGTGCCTACCGTCTTTCTTCCCAATGACTGACCTTTTCCTCACATAAAACTTCCACGCAACATGAGTATAGACTCCCAGATAAACACTGATGCTTAATGGAATATATAATATGGGCTGCTCTATCGATCTTGGACAAATAACCTTCCCCTCCCCAAGTTCCGATTTAAATATATCCTTGCATACGTCTGCAGTGATGCTGCTTTCTCCACAGGCTCCCCGTCCAAATGACCCTGTTTTTCTTGATGAGGCTCTTTGTGCTGGCGACATTTGGGTATTTCAAGCTCCTGAGATTATTCTGAACATATCTGTTGCCTCGAGGCCCGACATGAACATACCGCTGTCACAATTTACCTCTAGGTTAGGGGAAGTTGTCTGCAACGCGAAGGTACTATTTTCTCGGTTGATGGAATCCAGACCCCGCTAACAAGTATCTCAGCTGTGGGCTGATTTAGGACTAAATATCCTATTTAGGAGCTGCATCCATGGGCTTGAATGGAATGATACTGGATTCCAGCTCTCTTTCAGAATACGGAAAAGACTAGTTGCATCAAAGAGGAGGGGAGCAAGGAAATTACCGGATATACTGAAGGATCTAGGTGATTTACTTCCTCCAGCCAATACAGCCACCGCCTGTCTATCTGCTCTCAATGTCTCCATTGTTTTTGATCATTATGGACACTATTACCCACTCGAGATATACACGTTTCCATTCGCGGTACCGACGAGTTGGCCAGAACGACACCAAGAAGATACTCAAGATATACTATTGGAAATAAAATCACCGAGTGATTCGGTACAAGGCATGGAGTATCCTGGCTTTAATTTTGCCTGTGCTGATGAAGAGAATAACGAGCTGATACTCAAAGAAGAGCCATTGGCATGTGTGGAAGAAGAACCGTTCCCTGGTAGCCTATGTGGTATTCCCAGATGTCCGGAGCTTAATGCACTATTTTGTCTGGGGCTCAGGTCACTCATTGGAGGTGATCTCCTCCAAGAAGGCAAGGAAAACCGAACTGTGAGCAACGATTTTCGATGTCTATCAACCATAGCCCCTTCGGTTTTCAATCGTCAATATCGGGATGTGAGCTAAAGCAGCTATAAACCTTAATTGCACTTACGATGACCACATAACTAACTGTTTCCCGTGCATTCAAGGCCATGAACCAACGCTCCCGACTAATACTGTCAATCTCGAAGTCGATAATGGACATGCTAAGGACAAGCAACAAGCGATTACTTCACAAAAAGTTTGCCTTAATAAAAGAATCGCACACCCAAACACTGGAGACACCTACTTCAGGCAGCGAAGCAGAGGACACATTGAAAACATCCCTTTGGCGCATCGCCCAGAGACGCCTCCACAAAAATCAAGAGCCACAAGAATTAAGTCCATTACACCCATTCCTCGACCACCATAACAAACACCAAGCTCCGAGTGACATCCTACTTTCAGAAGCATCCACAGAACCAAAGACCGACATATCAGAAGACGACGAGCCCGTGGACAATGATTCAGACTGGTATTTGGGCACGGAAGACGGCAGCTATGAATGCGACGGAGTGGAAGATATAATTACTAGCGAGTGTTCACCAACATGCGCAGTAGAACATGATTCAACAACGCACACTAAGTATGCGTCCGAGATGTTGAATAACCTTCATCACACATCGCCACATACATCAATTTCAATCCCTCTGGAGTGTTTCGGAGCTACAGAAAGCGATGGTGAAATGCTTATCCATGATGTTGTTGAAGAAGGACCCTTGAGTCAACCCCATTTTTCCCATCAGTCACCGTTAATTGCAACCGAGGAGCTCAATGATGCTGATGATGATGAAGCTTCAGATGACATGCTGTGCGATGAAACTAGTTATATACTGTGTTGTTAAAGTATATATTAAAATTTGCCCAATGACATGTATAAGATGTGCTGGTACGATATAATTATGTTCCAGAATAAACTTAACTTTAGTGCGGATTGAAAGTTACTACAGTCCGTACATTGGGCTGGATTAGAGTTGAGGGACCGGGAATAGTTTCAGTAATAGAATCCTCAAGGATGAAATAAAGTACAGGCGTTATTATGAAAGCAATACCCAGTATAACTCTCTAAGTCACCCCACTCCATCAAAAGCATGCAGAAATATGCAACGCTTGCATCGTGGCTTGAATACATTAAACCCTCATATGTAAATAGCCATAAAACCCCAGTCCACAAGAGAAATGCTGATTATCCCTTCAATTCTTTTGGCATGCAACAATCGTGTCGTAGAAGTGTGTGAAGTCATGTCAAGGGAAAGCCCGTTCACTTCAACAGATTTGAAGGTAGATACAACGTGGGGTAAGCATATTTAAGACACACGAATGCCCCCGCGAGATGGCTGAATAGCGCGCTTTGGAGATTTCTGTTCCGCCTCGGCCTGGGTTTTGTTGGTTGAGCCTGGAGTAGAATGCCACGACTTTGCGCCAGAAATCTGAGCCAAATGGGACAGCTTGGAGGCATCGAATGCTTCAATAAACACTTCGTCCAACGCTCTTGACTTCGGGAACGAGTAACGGATGTATTCGTTGATGATGTCCTGCATATCCCATCCCTGTATTTTGCGGAAACACGCAGTTACGCAGCCAGTGCGATGCTATTTATCATACAATTAGCTATCAGGGCATCAGCATAGACATCTTGTGTACTTACTTTGCCTTTGTTGCAATGGATGAGAATCGGGTGGTTAGACTTGTTTAGCATGATTTCCAAGACACGATTTATAACACAGTCTGGAGTTTTAACTGCAGGATCCTTATTGGCTAGAATCACAATACGATGGTGCACAATCCTATTCTCCTGTAGAAAGCTTTTGTGGTTCTGACCATATGGCTCTTCAACAAGGGTTCTACAGACCAAGAGTCAGTTATATTTCGAGGGATCAAAAGGGAAAGGTTCACATGCATTATGGTTCTCAATCCCAGAGCTTTCAGGGATGGGAGATTCCAAGGCTGAGGAAACGAGCTTCGGTAGATTCCTTTCACAACTTCTCCAAAATTTGCTGGGACCTCTGCAGGGCTGACATCTGATCCCACTAGCTCTACTGGTGAGACTCTGGTAGCATGCTTTTCGACTATATCAAACACAATTGTTAGCAATGCGAAACGATGTAACAGTTAAGTATATTCAACTCGACCAAAAACGTCGTTATGAAGCAATATCTCACCATTTTGACTATCAAGCATGTCATTAGGGTTTTTCTTCGCCAAGGGGTAGGTCATTGTGATGGCGTTCATAGAATTAGTAACAGAGGTATGACTCGACGCGTCTTTGAACCTGGAAGGAATGATGGGGACACGGTTGTGATTGCTCAAGGATATCAGAAGACCCAGATTTTCCAGCAATTAGAGATCAGTGCAGGACAAAAGTGAACACATGCAAAGAAAGAGGAAGCAGTAGTAGTAGAAGAAGGGGAAATTGAGGAAGAAGCCGAAGAAACCCGAAGATAGACTCAGGCAGTCCAGCTGTTGATCTGGAGGCCAGTCATTTTGCAAGATGAGTTCAAGCGAGTTGAAACAGGGATTGACAACTGGCAAAAGAGGCTGTTATGTTAAGAAAGATTAGTTTGAGGAAAATACAGTGCGAGGATAAAATTGAAATGCTATAGTAACAGGCATGGGGGCGGTGAGTTATGAAGCAAAGTAAACAGAAAAGCTGGCACTTGCAGAAAAAGAACCTCCCAACCTCCAGGGCCTGAGGTAGAAGGTATCACTAGCAGAAAATGCAAAAAGAAATCAAGTATATAAAAGTCAGGCAGGCAAAAATAGAATGGGCTAGGGAGATCTTGCGCAGACAAGATTTGACAAAATCATACTGTATGCTCAGCACAGATATTGCAGTGTATATTTTATTCTATTGGGCTTTTCCGTAACATGAGAAATACTGGTAGCTGGCTGACAGAGTAAGCAAGTGAATAGAGGAAAGAAGTAGAGAAGGAAGAAGGAAGGAATAAAGGAGAGAAGGGATGTTATATACTGGTCATTATTATTATATCAGTTCACCGTCATGATTTCTCTAAGCATTGGAACTTTGCAAAGAACCTTGGATTGCAGGTTACTTTGGCCATGATCCAGTTTAACCCAGTCCCAAACTATACACACTCCCATCCACTATCCTCCAGCTGCTATTAACATGCTCTGTTCCCCAAGACCACCAACAGTTGGTGCGGCAATAGAACAGTGCATGCATTTCCTGAAGGATCTAGGTAAGGAGTGTGTGTATGCAAAGGATGGATTCACTGAGGTTCTTCCCCAAGTCCAAACATATTGATCGAGTTATTCCAGGCACTGACGAAAAGACGCTTAGCAACAAAACAAGACCATGATATACTGCAGATGACTTACGCCTCGCAGACCTCCTCTGCTGTTATTCCCTTTACCTGAGCAATGACATGGGCGACTTGAACGATTGCGACTGGCTCATTTCGACCCTTCACCATATATCCCTTTTGCCATTTCTCCTTCTTGACTGCCTTTGGCAAAGAGGGCGCGCCGGCCAAAAACTTCGAAGATGCGTGCGAGGGGCGTATTTCACACTATTAATCCATGGTTAGTGAACATTTGTTGGTTAGACACACTCCTAGAAGGAATTCATTACCCAAGGTCCATCAGTCTCGATCTGAATCCGTCCCAAGGGAATAGCCTTCACTACCTCCAGATTTTCTTCAGTCTTTAAGCTGCACCCATTCACACCAATGTCTAGGCCAAGGGCAATCATTCTCTTCATCTCTTCAAGAGTCCCTGTGAAACTATGCACAAGTCCCCTCTTAGGAAGCTTTTCTAGCCTTGGCGCTAGTAGCTTCTCAAAGTCTTCACTGGCTGCTCGTGAATGGAGGAAGAGGGGAAGTTGAATCTCGACGGCAAGGTCAAGTTGGGCTTCGAAGTACTTCAGCTGTGGCTCCTTCGGACTCAGGAATAATCTATCATAATCTAGCCCGATTTCACCAAAAGCAACAGCATGTCCTGTTTTCTTTGCCTCCAATGCTAATGATCTGAGTTCGTCAAGCATTTTCTGCGGTCCCCCCGGGAACTCATCAAAGAGCTTTGCCTGGCAAGGATGAACTCCAACAGTTGCATAACAAAATCCAGCTGGAATAAGTCAGGAGGCTTCATTCTCGGTACGAAATAGGTGCGGGCATTCAACAAACAGTAGTTTTGGGCAAGTTCAATAGCATGCTTAGACTCCTCCAAATCAGACCCAGTGACCATGAACTTCTGACAGCCCACATCCTGGGCACGCTGAATAATGTCATCTAGATCATCATCGTGAACCTGCTTCCCGTGGTATTTGCCCTTGAATACCGGGTCGCTCAAGTTGATTCCTATCTAAGCCCCCTTCTATCAGCTTTGTCTGATAGAAAAAGGTTATCTCAATGGAACTTACGTCAACATATTTCAAAGGCTTGCTTGTCTCGTCCATCCTTGCTGATGATGCGCTCCGCAAAGGATGTTTGAGACTTGTCCGTCTGGCTAATGAAGGGAAGCGTGGAGCTGCCCGAGGGACAAAGGAGTGATTTCTAGATGCTGTCTCATTGTGAGTAAGTGCAATTTACCGTGAACTTGAGTGGTTATAGCAAAGAGGACCATCCATAATACAGAGAACATTAAACTGTTATCATCGCAACATACCTTGTTTGTCCTGACGCAAGACAAGCCGCAATCCAGCACGCAGTATGTGTCCCCTAGCAACACACAGTGGGAAAGAGATATTACTAGTAATTCCAAATGCCCTCGAGATACCATCTACAAGGAATCCCCCGCTCATTGGCACAACACGAACAGTACCAGGTAATATATTTTTAATCTCCTTTTCCAGTTGCGGTTAAGCAGCCTCAGTTTTGTCGCATGGCCAGTTTGTGCCTGAAATTCTTGGCGGCTGCAAGCCACAGTTGGCAGCCCAGAAGTGGCTGGTGAATGCTAATTATGTAATCCCAATCGGTGATGGTCCGATTCTCGACCAAACAAGAACTTGGAATAGTACGCACTAGTTACTTCCTATCTGTGTACCTACCTAGGTAAGTAGTGAAGAACAAACACCAATCCCATCACAGATATTACTACTAGTTCGCAGTACCTACTTTGGGCGATGATTCCCCGCTATGGAATTGCCCAGTATACGAGTAAGGTACCAACTCAGGTAGAGAGAGGCGTCTGAAACTATCGTTTAAAGGTAAGTTATTATTTACAGAAGACCGTTTTGTTTCCTGATCTAGGTGTACAGCTGTTCAGATACAGAGGTTTCTGGTTCCAGCTCTTATACCTGTCTGATTTCCATTTATACAGCAAGCCAAATAGGCGGAGTTATGCCGCTGTGGATCTGAACTCGTCAATGCCAACTGTTGCTCCGCGTATGTCGCAATGAAATGCGGAGGGACAAGTTTCATCCTCGGACTAGCTTTTCCCGAATACTCTCTTCCATATATCTTCAATCAACTACCTTTTGTCCTCCACATGTTCTGGAGGTATTTTATTTTCAATTTTAGGCTAGCCCTCTTCAGAAGCCGTTAGAATTTCAACTCCTTATTTTGAGGGGAGTATCTGCGATCTTCGTATAAGCATATAAATCCGTTAACATGGCGCAAGAGAAACTCTTATCTACCCAGCAGATATCAAGTCACAACAAACCAGATGACTGCTGGATTGTTGTTGATAACCGAGTGTGGGATTTGACAGACTTTTTGGACAAACATCCTGGAGGATCCGAAGGTGCGGTTCCAATTCTCCGAGATACCCAAGCAAGATCACTAATAAAGCTGGACCTAATCAATAGTCATTCTAAAATACGCAGGCCAGGACGCCACCAAGGCGTACTCTGAAGTTCACGCCCCCAGTCTTCTAAAATCGAATCTGTCCCCAGAAAAGTACATGGGTAAGCTCGACCAGTCAACAATAAGCGAAGAATGGAACAAGCAATCAGCGAACGGAACCCCGAGGGTCAACTTGCAAAATGAGAAGCCACCACTCGAAACACTGATTAACTCGCATGATTTCGAGCAGGTGGCATCCAAGACTGCCAGTAAAAAGACGTGGGCATTTTATTCCAGTGCCGCAACTGATCTCATCACTCGTGATGCGAACAAGTCTTGTTTTGATCGTATATGGCTCAGGCCTCGAGTTTTGAGGAACGTCCGCACTGTAGACACAAAAACAAGGATCCTTGGAGTCAACACCTCCCTTCCCTTGTTTGTAAGCCCTGCCGCCATGGCCAAGCTCATCCATCCAGAAGGGGAGCTGGCTATTGCACGGGCATGTGAGAGCAGAGGGATCATGCAAGGAGTATGTCAATTTAACTTACATCAAGATGAGGCTGGGATCTTTCTAAATTGTTTTGAACAGGTATCGAACAATTCCTCTTATACTGTGGAGGAGCTCAGGAATACAGCTCCTTCAACTAGCTTCTTCTTCCAGTTATACGTGAACCGAGAGCGTGAAAATTCGGCAGCACTTCTCCGTCAATGCTCAGCCAATCCTAATATCAAGGCTATTTTCATTACAGTCGATGCAGCATGGCCAGGGAAACGGGAAGCAGACGAGCGAGTAAAGGCTGACGAAAGCTTATCCGTTCCTATGTCCCCATCGACGGTAAAAAATGACAATAAAGGAGGAGGTCTGGGCCGTGTGATGGCAGGATTCATTGATCCTGGGCTAACCTGGGATGATCTCGCATGGGTTCGAAAGCACACGCATCTCCCGGTGTGCTTAAAGGGAGTAATGTCTGCAGACGACGCTATCTTAGCGATGGAGGCTGGGTTGGATGGTATTTTGCTCAGTAACCACGGGGGACGCAATCTTGATACCAGCCCGCCATCGATCATTACCCTTCTTGAGCTCCACAAACGTTGCCCCGAGATCTTCGACAAAATGGAAATCTACGTGGACAGCGGCATCCGACGCGGTACAGATATCCTAAAAGCCGTCAGCCTAGGTGCAACCGCTGTAGGAATGGGCCGCAGCATGCTTTTTGCGACAAACTATGGCCAAGCTGGGGTTGAGCATTTGATAGATAGTAAGATGATCCCTCCCTTCTTTTTTAATTGCAGCATCTGTATATGCACTAGCTAGCATGGAATACTAACAATGTCCTAGTCATGCGAGATGAGCTGGAAACTGCCATGCGAAACACCGGAATTACTACTCTCGATCAAGCTGGTCCTCATCTTGTCAACACCGGAGATATCGACCACCTAGTTCCTGGGAGCCATTTGCATCCATATGCTCGGAAAATTGCTAGGGCCCGAAATCCAAACGCGCCCAAGCTCTGAGGCATGCTCAGGCAGTAATAATACACCGCGTATAATGTACCACTACTCTGTACATACAGAGGAGAGATAGATCATGAAATGTTATGGCTCCAGTCACAGTACTCTGTAGATCTCCATTCTTTGATCTCCACAATAGGCACTAGGTAGTTAATGCAGATGCCTGAATGTTACAATAATGCAATGCAGGCAGAGAAGCACCATCATGTACCTAGGTATTGGATCTGGTTGGATTTTAAAATAACCACATCCCCCCAAAAAAGAAGAAATGCTTATGCTTACTATTATCTAGATATCTAAACAACGACAATGCTTATTATGATTATGATTATTTTCAGTAATCTCAGACGTCGGAGTCCGCGGTTCTCACCGGATCCCATCTGGGGTCCCTAACCACCTGGACGTCGACGGCGCTCACGTGCCCCCACCGCTTCACCGCCTCCCAACAATTCCTGGTCCCTTCCAAGACTCCAAGTGACATCGACTATTCGAATAATCGGGAGCCACTATTCTTTAATCTACACAGTAGAAATAATCATAAGCTAATGATCAGCGAATTGATCATCCACATTGTCATCATTATTCCACAAGACCCATAATAATAACAACACTAATACTAATAATAATAACAACCCACGCGCATGGAGACAAACATAACAGTAACATTACATTACACTCCCGGTGGAGGTGGTGGCTTGTGGTCGGTGGTCACCTGGTAGGCTGACTACTATAATCGCCGGAAGTCCGACGACAGCGCAAATAAAAAATAAATATAAAAAAGCACCGAAATTGGAATGCTTCGGCTCCATTCAGTACCAGCTATACGGGGTATACTTGTGTACGTAATTCTTTCTGGGGAATATAGTAGTTACCTACTACCTAGGTACTAGTACTTAGTACTGTATGCCAAAGACTCTTCGTTTTAGCCGTTTCATCCACGTCATGACTGGACCAACAGACAGATTACGAAGTTCTAGAGGAGAGAGAGATAGGGAAGATAAAATGCAAGCTGATGATAATAATACTTGTACTCATATTCATCATCCATTGATGGATGGATAATGGATGGCACAAGTGATGGAAACAACTTTCACTAAGTTCGGGAAAAGTAACGATCACCAGCTGTGCCTCTTATCAAATCCATTGGACAACGCATCTTGTAGAAAGCCCCAATCGCGGATAAGGTCCTTACTACTCCAAGTACCCTCAGAGAAGAAGACTCGTGGTAAGATTCGCAAGACGGCTGGTGATTATCAACAACCCCGTCATTCCGGTGCACCAAGTCGTCAAGGCTGAAAAAGAAGTACCTGGGCTGCTGCGTAGGTCTTGGTATGCACTTATTAAATGTGGTCTATTATTGGCCCAGCTCCACCATGTACACCGGGTGATATGCATCCTGTGCATCCGGAGAGTGGTGATACCTATATTGAATGAATGGAGGGATAGCTCGGCGTCTGCAACTTCTACCCCTCCTTGATCCATGATTGAAACTCTGTCTCTCCCGATCCTTTTTTTTTCCAGCTAATAATAGAGATACTTTGTGATCGTTTCTAATACCTGATAAGGGACAAAAAAGAAATAAAGAAGCCAGATAGAAGGAGAGAGAATGAGGATGGAAAATACGGTATCGCCTTACTGCTATAGAGTATAGGCTCAATCGATCGAACTCCTCCTAATCTGGGATTCTGGAAAGCACTCCGTATTATTGTTCTGCTTCTTCAGTAGTACTAGTGGTGGTCCCATACTTGGTACTACTATTAAACATCCAGCAGACTTGGCTAGACCGCCGCCCCAGTCCGCCCGCAGCAAAGAAGTGGATAGCTCAACATCCCCCCAACACAACGGTTCCTGCTGCTGCCGCTCACCTTCAAGTACTGGGAGCTTCCCCGGCCAGCTGGCTGACCTTTTTCTTCACTCTTCCCCTTTCCCTCTGTCCTTCTTCTTCTACGCCCTTTCCTTGTCTTTTTCTCACAATACCATACCCTCGACTCGAGCTTGCGTTGTTTCATACCGCATAACTTTGCCTGGATCCCTTGATATCATCTTCTCTTGGCGTCGTCTTATCGAGGCCTTCTTTAGCTGTCCATACATTCCTGGGCTCAACCTTTATTTACTTTATCTTCACTGTTATATCTTTTGCCACCTGTGCAGCTCGAGACAACTGTTCCATCTATTTGCCTCAAATCTCTATCCAGAATGACTGCCCCACGTTCCTCTTCACTTCGCGCCCTGCGCCAGCTCTCCCAGCAGCCGAAGGTCACTCCTTCTCTGCGCCGAACCCTACACATCACCGGTGCAAATTCTGCACAGCCCGCCAATTTCTCGAATAAGACCGCCTTGTATTCCACTCGGAGCCTGGCGGATCTCAAGAGCGAGTGTCAGAAGCGCTCGTTGGGTGCCATTGGTACTCACGCAGAGGTAGATGACTCCCTAGCGAAATGCATATGCCATAGCCTGTAGCTTTACTAACCATTTCACTTGGAATGAACAGCTCGTTGAACGCCTTTCAAACCATGATTTCCTTCAGTCCCGTGCCTTCAGCATTGCCATGCGGAGAATCAATAGCAACGCTGCTACAGAGTGCGTCCCCACATCATACTAGTGGCCCAGTTGCCGCTTTCGAGGCTTTCTCCAGAATCTAACACTTATTTTTTTGAACCACGTTTAGTAGCCAAAGCCGCCAATTCAATACCTCTCGCTCACTGAAGGCTGTAAATGATTCGTCAACTGTTGATTTTGTTTACATGCCATCTGTCGCTGAGAGCAGTGCTCCAGCTGATATCCCTGTTCCGATCCTTTCCGACATCTACACCCACTATGACCCAACCCACCCTTCGACGTCACCCATGAAGCCCCAGGTTTACACTGTGGCTGGTGATGGGGCCAACATCTCCGCAAGCCCGATGACCGAGGTCGTTGACAACCACTCAGTGGATATCGACCCATTTTCTTTAACCGAGACCGTCGGGAAATCAAGGTTCGGCGAAGAATTAAAAAAGCAACAACAACAAGGTGAACAGGGTGTTGTACGTGAATTGTGGGCTGGTTTCTTGGACGATCTTTTGGGTCCTAAACAGCAGGGTCTTCCGAAGAAATAATTACTTGACAGCTTCTTTTGTTTCATTCTAGCGATGTATTAATGCCACTTGGACAGTGGGCTTGTTACTTATTATATGAAGTTTTAGTGATAGTGTCATTGTGGAGAATTGATTGATTCATTCCCAGTCAATATTTGACTTGTTGATTTCAGACCCATAGGTATGATATGGTCTCGTGCTTAATATACCTAGTAGCTTATTCAATACCTCGGTACCAGTTCAACTCATCATCTACAATGTTATTTTAAAATTATTCTTTCACATAAAATAAATAGAAATTCATTACATTCAAAGAATCTACCCTACCTGGTGCATATTTCCACATCACAGATAACAACTAATAAAATGGATAACAAGTCCTATTAACACCAGTCTTCCCCATCAAAAGCACAACCTGGAATCCTATACACAAGATATAAAGTGGCACTCTCCTCTCAGGTCCCAGGTCTGATTTAACAAGGTCTTCTACTACCTAGGTATATCTAATATTAAAGTGAACAATTTCTACTCTCTACAGCGATTCAAGAACGACTAGTACCTACCTACACCTACCCCTAGAACTAGGTACTGGTAGTTACTTCATATCTTATTCCAATGAAGCCTACGACAAGTTTAGGTACATATGATATTTCCACGATCCCAACATAGTTCTCGAGCGGTTGGACGTTAGAACTCCCATAGGACTTGAGTAGGGAACCTAGAAGTCAGTTTCCTGGGGCGAAATGGAAAGGATGGGCTGACGCTTCTGCTCGTAAATCATCGGAAGATAGCTCAGTAGGTTTAAATAAAGCTTGAAGGACGTGCTATCTTCTGCTACAGGGCTCGAAAATGTAGGAGATGGGCGGTCAGGGACTATACAGTAGGTACTAGTAACATCCTGAGATGATGAGTATGGATTAGGCACTAGGCGCTAGATACTAGGCACTGAGCACTAGGCATAAGGAAACAGCCATAATTGAATATAGTTACGCGTTCTCTGACTTTCGATAACGATCATGCCGTTATAAGTATAAGTGGTGATGGTTAACTGGAATACGTAGTACTACGTACTGTGTATGTCTCGGGTCTGGGATTATCCCCGATATATTCCGATTTAATGCATGTGAGTATTGCGTGGTTGCAAAGACTGCTATTTTTGCTTGTGGGCGGGACAGGATCGGCGTTGACAAGGTGTCTGTCGAGCAAGAAACGTTCGGCCAAATGACTTGGGGCTTGAAGAGTACCTAACTTGGTCAATCAACTACAGAGGAGAAGCTGGGTTGCATTTCTAATTGTTCCGAGTCGAGTCGATTCGATACTCAATACTCCGACGTTGGAAGAATAAGCATAATTAAGTGAGGAATGTGATGTTTCGGATTTGGTCGAATGAATGTGTCGGAAGCCTGCTTTTTACGGAGAATAAGAATCCATTTTTATCGATATCGATATCGATATCTAGCAGCGAAGTTGTGGGGCGCTTGAAGCTATGGAGCAGATGGGATATGCAAAGGCCATCATTCTCTACAACATACTACTACGTATAGTTAGCAGGTTTGGCCCTCATTAAGAGGTGTCTAATTTTGACTAGTCATTATTAGGATATCCAGATCACAGGTCTACTACGTGGTTACCATATGCCGTATGATATGAGAGAGCAATTCAAACCCTCAGCTGGATAGTTTGGCCAAGGATGCCACGGAGTGTCTTGAACCGTCAGCACTCAGGGGTTTTTCCCCTCATCTCCACTCGGCGCGCTGAAAGAAGCCATGACTGACTGTAGATCCGAGACGGTTTGCAAACTAGTGCATCAGCAACCAGTAGAATCCAAGTTCTGTGCCTGTCCTGGCAATGGGAGAACCTGCGGATACCCAGCTCTGTCTGCGCCTTTCCTTTTCCAGTCTTGTTCTGTGCGTCTGAGTCCCTGAGTCCCTGCACCAGTTCTCGACTTCTCTCCTCTCTCCCATCCAATGTCTCCTAGAGAAACAATCCTCCTCCCTCCCCCGTACGATGGAGCTTGATCTCCAGGAACTCATCCTCAACCTACTTCTCTTCCCTCGCTTTTGTTTCTGTCGTCTTTAATCCCTTGCTTTTTTTCGTTTATTTTAATTTTCTGCTTCGTTATTGTTTCTTTTTCACGCATTATTGGGTCTGTCTTTTGTGTACAACATCGACTTGATCTGGGCCTTTTTTGGCTGCTTACCTGACTCTCTTCCCAGTCCTATTTTTATCAAACTTGTGATTCAATAATTCCCCTTCTTCCCTCTCCCGGAAAAGCCTTCGTAATTTAATATACCCTTTCTCGTCATCCTACTTCTCCTGGGCTACCTCATGCAACAGAGTCTCTCACTGGATTCTAGCAGCTAACCTCATATCAAATGAACCGACCCTCCTTGCCTTTCAGGTAGATCCCTAACCGGATCATGCGTCTCTCACAATGTCTTCTCACTGCAGCGTATCTTTGTACTGGCGTCACGGCCTTTATTCCCTACAGATTTAATGTCAAAACTCCTCCACTCGATTCCGCCTCTACCCAGGTGGACCGCCGTTTCTTGCCATTGAAATTGCTATCGGGTCCCAAACAGCAAGACGACGTGGAATCTTCCTCCAGCAATGATCCCTTGACTTTAGACGTCAGGAAAGTCCCTGTCCGCCGGGATAACAGATACAAAGTCGTTCTGGCCGACACTCCAACGTCTCCCAACACCGTTGCTCTCAATCAGGACGGTTATGACTATTCATACTTCTCAACGGTGGATATTGGTTCTCCCGGTCAGCCAGTATGGATGCTGTTAGATACGGGGGGAGCGAACACATGGGTGTTCGGTTCGAATTGCACATCAGAAGTCTGTCAAATGCACAATACGTTTGGTCAAGATAATTCTTCGACTATCGAAATAACTTCCAATCCATGGAGCGTGGGATACGGGTCCGGGAACGTTAGCGGCGTTCTTGTGACAGACAAAATTTCTATCGCCAAAATCAATGTGCAGATGACCTTTGGCCTGGCAAATCAAGCGACCAAAGATTTCGAGTCTTATCCCATGGACGGAATTCTGGGACTGGGTCGGGCCAATGACACCTCCCTAGGCCGGTCAACTTTCATGGGTGTCGTGGCAAAGCAAGGAAATCTCAAATCCAACGTTGTTGGGTTTTACTTGTCTCGCAGCTCCGATGGAGAGAACGATGGAACAACCACGTTTGGTGGCATGGATACAACAAAGTTCACGGGCGATATTACTTATACCAATGTGGTGGATTCGAGCATCCATTGGTGCATTCCTCTAGACGATGCTACCGTCAATGGGAAGGCATGTGGCTTTTCTAATAAAGTCGCTATCATTGATACGGGAACATCGTACGCTTTAATTCCTCCAGATGATGCGTCAACAATACACGCACTCATCCCAGGGTCTCAACGCTCTGGTGAGAATTTTATCATTCCGTGTAACTCGACTGCTAGCGTACAGGTCACCTTTTCAGGAGTGACCTACAGCATATCTTCCAAGGACTATATTGGGTCTGCTACTGGGGATCAATCCGGTTGTTTTTCGACTATAATCGGCCGTGCAACGTTTGGCGATGATACCTGGGTCCTCGGCGATACCTTTCTCAAAAACGTATACTCTGTCTTTGACTTTGACAATAACCGCATCGGCTTCGCCCAGACTGCTTCCTCTGCATCTAAAACAGACTCAACAACCACACCTACACCTACCGACACATTCGCTTCCGAGACCTCTAGTCTAGACGCTGAAAATTCAGCCAACGCTACTTCTACCTCCACTATCAGTTCTTTTACCGGGGACGCAACATTCCACTATGTTTCCAAATACTACGTGGCCGCTTTAACGGTCGTTGTGTACATGCTTTGTCTTTGACCGATCATTTCTGGCGCCGGAACATTTTCATATCTACCATCACAGTCTACCTTCTTGGTCTGTGTAAATACAACTCTCGACAACACTGGATCGCATTTGCACATATTTCTTTTAATCATAACACAGCATGTTGACCCATGGCCTTCGTTTCATACTTCAGGCAATACTCCTGGTGAACTCACTCTCTACACAGATATTTGTACTTTTCTTTGGCGGCATAGTGTTAAATACAATGTAAAATACATTCGCTTTCTGGATATATATAGGTGATCCTAAATACTAATCTACATTCAGTACAAGCCCTCGACAGTAGGCTCATACATGTAATGGACAAAGTAATTCTTCTATCTTCGTAAACTCTCCAGGGGCAGTTAAGATATCAAAATCACCAGCAGTGGCGAGTTCATTACACAGCGACCACTTCCTGATATCAATAACAGACATAATTACCTAGATGAGGAATGGAGTAGAGGATTTTCTATGTATTACAGTCACATCAGCTCCTTGGAATTCCGAATACTCTATAGTTTTTTCTAGATAGTGGATTTTTTGATCACTGTTTTCAAATCTAGTCAATAGTGATGTTATTATCCAATCAAGCAGGAGTGATATGTGCCATGTATGACCTTACTTTGACGCATTTAGTCTAGGGCACCTGATCCTGGTTCTATATAGGTTGTGGTTCATTCATTGAATTTGGGATCTCATGCAGATATTTTTCTTGTCTGTAGAAGTACTACCTGTATATAATTCTTTATATACCTACTACTTCTTCATATAAAAGAGCATCACTAGTTGAAGTTTTCCGCATGATGTCATTTCCAGACTACCTCTCCAGGTTTAATGCCTAGTAGTAGCACCCAGTTCTTCCTTTAGAAAACGAACAAAAGCTGACAAGTTCTATGCCAAAAAAACAGCATTTGCAGCAGAAGTCTTTGTACGAAGATACAATCTTCAATTTTAAGCCGACGGGATAGTTCTTAGTCGCCTTCCCGACTTGTTCCGGAAGAGAAGCCGACCCGCAAACGCAACCAAAGTGAAGCCGCGGGCCGACCTGTACTGCATCCGCTTCCGTAGGGATGGATGATTGAATAATCCTTAGCACATCAGCCCAACAACAATACTGATACCGATACTACACCAACCAAATATCTGCTATTGCTATCTCCCTCTTTTATATTCATCCTTTATATAAGTTTGAGGAAGAGTACGTAGCACAATCATGTTCGGGCTAAGTACGAGGCGGTCTACTGTGATGCGTTCCAAGTGTCTCTCGTCGCGGACTGCCACCACCGCAGTTCTAAGGACGAGGGTAGAAGCCCCGGCAAATTTGTCGAGGTTGCGTCGCGAGTTCCATCCCAGTCGAGCAAATGCTGTGGTTCGTCCAACATGGATGCCTATGCGGGTTAAGACGCCGTGGATCGAGGCTTTGACCAAGAGCCGAGAGAACGCGCAGTCTGGTCAGGCTGGGGCTTCTCATGCAAAGCCAGATTTGACACCGAAGAAGATGTCTGATAGTTACTACTGTGCGGTTAGTAGCATGCTGGTTTTATTGAGAAGCAAGAAAATTCTCTGGCTGATTCTTGAGATAGGTTCTTCCCCTGGCTCAGGACAAATGGCTTCTGGATACCTATTTGAATTCTTCGGGACATATCAGGTACTAATTCTAGTTTGACCGCGTTAATCTTTTTTGGAAACCATTAGGAGAATTACCCGGCTAATTAATTCAGACTGGGATCTTTGCTCATGGATCTCGATGCTCTTGCTGGTATCATAGCCGCCAGGCATACTGGCGACTCTGTGACAAATGTGACAGCGGCCGCAGATCGAATCACCATTGAGCATCCGCTGATGGAGATCTGCGACTTAGAACTCAGTGGCCAGGTCACGTATGCGACGGGTAGGTCGAGTACGGAAATTTCTCTCCAAGTGACCAAGGTCCCTGCTCCTGGCGAGCAGCCCAAGCCCGAAGACGTCCTGATCACTTGTGCGTTTACGATGGTGTCACTCGACCCGGTAACGAAGAAGTAAGTCACTAAATTACCCATCAGAAAGTCCCATTCTCATTGCTGCTAGGCCGGTCTCTGTTGCCCCTCTTCTGGTGGAAACTGCGGAAGAACAACGTCTCTTCGAAAAGGGAGAAAAGAACTACCAGGCTAAGAAGGCACTGCGAACGCGAAGTCTACTGGAAAAGGCGCCTGATGCCGAGGAGAGTAACCTCATCCACTCGATGTGGACCAAAGAGATGTCATATTTGAGTAAGTGATCGTACACTCGATTATTATTTCCTACACCACTGGCTGACACGCAATGAATAGACCCTGAATCGCCGGATCAAAGACCGTCCAACATGATTTTCATGGGCGATACTGTGTTGAAATCCGCAATGATTATGCAGCCACAGTACCGAAATCGCCACAACTTCATGATATTCGGTGGCTTCCTTCTGAAGCAGACGTTTGAGCTCGCCTTTTGCTGTGCCGCCTCCTTTTCACACGCCAGGCCCAATTTCATCTCCCTTGATCCCAGTACATTCGACAACCCTGTCCCCGTAGGAAGTGTACTGTACTTGCGTGCTACTGTAGCCTACACTGAGCCCCTAGAAAGGGAGGGTGCAGACAGCAAGTATACTAAGGTCCAGGTGCGTGTGGACTCCAAGGTGCGGGACGTGGAGCACGGTACTAAGAAGTCGACCGGCATGTTCAACTATACGTTCTTGGTCGAGAAGGATATCAACGTTATGCCTAAGAGCTACGGTGAATATATGCTCTGGACAGATGCACGAAGGCGTGCAGCTCTGGGTCCAGGATCGAAGGAATCGAGTGCACTTCGCGACTTGAAGGATAGTGTAACCGAGTAGTTCATGGCGTGAATGATTACTCTGTACATTATCAAGTGTATATACTGCTTAGTGGCTGTATCTTGAATCAAATACATCCTTATATACAATTTTCTTCTTATTTAAAACCAAGCAATCTGATATGCTTAATCCAGAGTACCCAAGTTATAGTATTTATCTTCTGCTGTCACATGACAACACACTTTCTCCGCACGACAAGCGTCTTTCTCGACGCTTCTTCTGTCCACCACCACAGACTAAAACTTTCTCACTCTCTCTTTATAGAAGATTTCCCAGATATATTGCATTTGTTACTGCTGTATAATCACTAAAAATGGCAACTCTTCTCCCTAATATATGGCATCTACGTCGGGTGGCAGACACAGCAGCCAAATCTTGTTATATCTGCCACAAGCCTTCTAGTAGTGTTTTAATCACACCTAACAACAAGGTAATATTTCTCTTGCTTTCCGATCCGAGAAATAAATACCCGTAGCCTGGCCCCATTCCTTCCATGCTGACTCTCTAGGATTTCTTTTACGTCTGCCCTGTCCACCTTAAAGACCGCAATTTCTGCTCGCCTATCATCGATGCAGAAGCGGAAGACGCAAAAAAGAAAGAGGAGGCAATGGCCCGTGAAATCGAAAAGGTGAAAAAGGAGTATGAAGAGAAGCAGCAGAGGAAAAAGGAGAAAGAGAAGAAGTCCGATGGTGACTCCAAGGACAAAAAGGAGCAGTCTGAGGATACCAAGAAAGCAGATACTGATAAGACGGATGAGAAGGAACGAGATGAGAAGGTTTGTAGTTTCTTATTCACTTCTTTGTCCTTTTTTTTCTTTTTTCTTCTAAAAAAAGTTCTCGGGTGTTGTTGTGTTGTCCAACTTGATTTTGCTTTGCCCATGCTGACGGCCTTAGATTGATGCTATTAAGAAGTCACAAAACACTCCCTTGTCGGATGACTCGCCTCGTATTTTCGCTTTGCATAAGTATGACTTTCGATCCAATGAACGGCGGAACGGGGAGCCCGCCAGCTCAACGCCTTTGGCAACCTCTTACTGATCATGCATGCATTTAGGAACTTTTACCAGATGCGCATTGACAGAATGCGTAATGTCGAGGCCGCCAAGAGGAACCGTCAAAGGCTCCAGGACCCATCGTTTTTCCCCTCTGTTCCTTCTGGGGGTATTTAAATGCATCTGTGTGTTTTGTAACGCCTGAAGAAGCCCTCTATCTATGAGACGGATGGATGGCCTTGATGAGGATAACCAATAAGATGCCGCAATTCCTGCGGCCTGACCAGCTGCCTAGGTAATAATGATGGTGGTGACGATGCTTAGCGGCTGTTTTAACTTCTGAGCGCTGGCTAAGGCTGGCATTGCGTGTTCATCAATCGACCACCAGCGTCATCATCCTTCCAGGGTTTGATCTGAGAAAACGTCCGTGTAACATGCTGGTATCCGCAAATCCCACCTCGCATGAGAATGCCCTTCAACGCTAGCGGGTCAGGGCAACGGCTTCACCCTCTCTTAGGCGGCCCGTATCAGCCTTAAGGTGGCTGTCAGCATCAAATGACAGCAGTGCAGCGCACCTTGCGGTCAGATACTATCATCTTTTTTCAGCTCAGGTCGGACATCCAAGTCCGGAGGGGAAATAGTTGGGCTCTTTTACAATGGGTGTGTCAGCACTGAATCCTTCAACGCAAATCCTCCCATGTCATCCACATCGCACTTGCGTCCGCAGACCCATTTACTTCGATTCCTCTTGCCCAACCACGGCTTCTCCAGGAGGTAAGCGCTAGTCTAAGGCGACCACGGGAGGCTTTATTCTCATCCTAGGTCACGAACCGCCACCTCAGCCCTAGTAGGCTTGCCGGGCAATAGTTAGTTAGTTCAGGCGATGGTGATTAACCAGTAGGGAGCAACCGAGATATGCCTTACTTTGGCTTTGGTTTAGTGGCTAGATCTGGAGAGAGGAATCCTTTGCATCTATCCATATCCAGATCATCAATTACTCGATATGCTCCTTGTTCGGCGTTATACCTATGCACAAAGAGATCTGTAACCACAGGACCGAAAAGAACCTGAATCAACCCAAATCCAAAGTCACAACGAATTTCTCCAGATCATCAGCATGTCATAGTATATAGCACTAGCATGAAAGCCAGGCTAAGAATCATGAGAGGACCCCATATACTAGAACTAGAACCAGAACCTAACCACAAAGTAGAGACCTACAGGCCAGATAGTTACAAGAGTCCCTAAACCTAGGTATAGAGAATCCGTATCCACCAGAACCAGGGTCTCTCGTGTAGGATTCCAATCTACACGGCTAGACCTACTTTTCAAGGAGTCTGGAGGTGGCGATACATGTTTGTTTATGTATATCTTTATATACTACTAGTATGTACTACTACTAGTAGTATGTAGTATGCGGTACCTATGTCTCTATACACCGCCAACCTATGAATAAAAGGCTAGGATGCATATATATATAACTATATATGTCTTTGTATTCACTCAATCACTTACTTGGGAATTGGATACTATAGCACAAATACAGGGTATATATTAATACCTAGTAGCATAACAGCATCTATAGTACATACTAGATTCCATTATATTTATATACTAGTAGGTCGGTAGACAGGTAGGTAGTAAGTTCCCTAGAGCTAGAGAAGAAGAACCACGATGTAATGTAACTAATCACTCTACTCCAAACCCTCCTCCATACACTACACACAGTAGGTACGGTACACTCCAGACCCCAGAATCCATAGCTTGAACTTACTATCTAGGTACGCAGTTATAGCCATAATCTCTCCTAGTATTCTATAGAAGTATACTACATACTACATACTTCTACTCCTCCTCCGCTCCGCTCCATGTGGATGAGATGTGGGGTGTCAAAGCACAAACTAACTGAAACTCGTTCTCTGTCTCGTTCTCTGTCTCAGTCTCAGTCAAGTCTCAGTCAAGACTCAAGACATTACATTACTATTCTTTGTCCCTGCTGCTCCCGCTTACGCAAAGAGGTGGAGTCTAATTGAGGCAGTGCTGCTTACAGACTACAAACTACAGTGCTTGGCTTTTGACTGCGTGGGATGGGGCTCTGCTGGGCTGAGTATCTACATCATGCTCCACTAGGGTATGGGTATCTGCATGGGTATAACTATGGCTATGGCAATAGCTGATGCTGATGCTGATGCTGATGCTGACGCCGATACTGATGGAAGGTATCCGAGAAAGATAGTTGGAGAGATGATCTGTGTCTACCAGGCAGACAGGTGGACTGTAGACGAGGTAGTTATGAGTGTAGGTATGGAGGAGAGGTTGGAGGTTGGAGCGGTCCATCCAGGGGCTGCTGGGTTGGGTGGGTTACGGAAGTGTGCGGAGGTATTAGGTTTTGTCTTGATATACTGTGTAAGGCGTTTTGTGATATGCTGGAGTGCGACTGATTGAGATTGCGATCAAGGAGCTAATCATCCATGTTTAATATAGTGGTTGCTATTCTATAGAGTCTGCTAGTAGTTGTAGATATCTTATTGAACCTTATATACATGTACGCTGTGGTAATTAAGTTATACTAGCAAATTGTACATACATAATAAGGATAATATTAATCTACTTACTTTCCTACAATGACTTGAGAGTAGTAGTAGTAGGAGGAGTAGTAGTAGGAGGAAGAGTAGTAGGAGGAGGAGTAGGAGGAGTAGGAGGAGTAGGAGGAGCAGGAGGAGGATTGCTAGATGGCGGTCTGAAATGAAAATTACCCCAGACTACCGACTGAATGGTGAAAATTACACACAGGTCACAAACGTACAGCCGGATACGAGGCGTCGGCTTTTCTACTTGCCATCGTCCACACCCATGACTAGCACGCCCCCGGTTGCGTAAGAGCAGTTTGCACAGCCCCCGTGCCGGCGCTAATGATCCCCTCGGCCCTACTCTACTAGGCTCAAAAAAGGTATATAGATTAATATATTAATCTTCCCAGACAAGGCCACGACGCTCGCCGGATTAATACTTGTTCCTAGGGAACCCTTGCGCTGCTGCCCATGTTACAGATCTCATGCTGATTTGGCAGCGGCTTGTCGCCTTCAGTCTCTCTCCCTTTTATCTTTTTCTTTTCTTTCTTTTTCTGTTTTTTTTTTTTTTTTTCGATTTTTGCATTTTCTTTTTTCTTTTTTTTTTTTGGTGGGGCTGCAGCCTCGTGGATTTGTGGGGTTAAGCCCTGGGCTACTCTGAGTAGTCTATCTAGTTAACTTGTAATAGTTACCGAGTCCTGACTTCTGACAGGCCTTAGCGCTTCTGACACATTGTTGCGCTCCCTTTAACTCCTTCCTGAAGAGTGAACCCTTTGTCAACTATTTTGCGCAGAAATGCCTTGTTCTCCAACAGTGGCTGAACTTTATAATGGCACGTGAGAACTGAGTAATAGGCTACAAGACTTGCATTCTCCTTTTACCTGTCAGTGGAAAATCGCTCAGGTGATGTGGTTATTGATCTGAGAAGCGGCTAAATTGGGGTTCTGTCAAAATTGTTTCCAAATGTTCAGTACGACTACTGCTATCCTGGATCTGCAGAATGATCACCACCAGGACCCCTTCAAATGATCCTGCAAACCGGCAGTGATTTGACAGGGGTGACTGGAGGACTGTCTGTGTGTCCTTGCTTGGTGGTCCCCGGAGTGGGTAATGTAAGGCTACCCTGGTGTTGAATTGCTGGATCCACTGCCAAACGGACGCAAGGGTTTCCCGATACCACGTTCTCAACGATCGTCTCCCTGGACGACGTTGAGCATTTCAGATTGGCATGTTGAAATAGTCCACCAGTAGGAAGATCCTGAGTGGCTTGAGAGGACATCTAGACTTTCCTCGCTCATTTCGCTGAAATGAGGGCTGATGATCGTAATTCCACATGACGTATGTAAATGTAGATGCTCGCGTGTTCTTTACTTTATGGCTTGAACATTCCACAGGCTCAGGACAAAAGAAAGAAAGAAGGGCTCAAATATGTCGTGGGTAAAGGATGCTATGGTCCAAGCCTGTCGTTTGGATTGCTGGGTCGTGTATTCGTTATTTACTCCGTCGATTATTGTCAATCAAAGATTCCCCCGCCCCGCACCAGACTCATCAATGGGGCTGGGCCGCATATTAGGTGGCAGGCGAATACCAGGAGCTAAATTTCCTGGACCTCGTCCTATGGTGACTTGCTCGGCGATGTCGACTCTCGCCTTTGCAAGGCCGATCGCAGGCACCACCCATTCGCCGCAGCTACACTGCATTCCTTGCCATGCAAACTTCCCAATGTTGAAACCACACGAAGAATTCGGACATGTCAGCCGGCCGGACAGAGGCGCATCTTCGGTGGGTAAGCCAGTCGAAACATCAGAGTTGTTAGGAAAGAGACTTGGGCGCATCCATGTCAGCGGATGTAAAAATACGTGAGCGCAGCCCGAAGTGATTGAGGCTTTTGCGTCTTTTTGAGGCCCATGCGGCACGACGAATGGCGTTGTTGCCAGTTTGCGCCTGTCAGTTTTGGTAAGTATTGTGGGTTCAAATAAGGTTCCAGCCTGGTGGCTCCTGGACTTCTAAAGGAGATTTGTAGACGCAGACTGTTCCTGAAAGGGATAGACTGACCTGCATTTGCGGCATTTGATCTCTGTTGTCCGAGTTGCCATGTTGGTGTGCTGCTGGGGCTGTTCATCCTCGAATAATACGGACTTCATTTCGGGCGCACGCCCGCATGCTACACTCTCCTCAACTTCGCGATGGTACAGCCAACGACTATAGAGCGGATGTCCTGCCACATCCTCTGGACATCCCATTTGGTGGTAAGTGACAAGCTGTTCCATGAATCCCGAGTTTGGCTCACAGAGCGGCCGACTCTCTCTGACAAGAGCCAGAGCGGATTGTGGAGTAAGCGCGCTTGGTTGGCGATGGAGCAAATAGGCGATGCAGATCGTCGCCGATCGGGACTTGCCCATTGCACTACAAAGTAGGTATTAGTAAAAAAAGGTCTCCAGCCGCAAAGTATCATCATAAAAGCTTAGGCAATGATCATGTCACGATTATCTTGTCATCATGGGTGGTAAAGCACGTGACGGACGGAAAGAGGGCCGCCAGGATTCAATTGACTGGAAGGACACTACTCCTTTAGGAAGGAGATTATCTATCCGAGGTCGGACAGACGGTCCACGACCTTCACCAGTCCCACTGTAAGAGACAATAGCGGGAAGACCCAGGCTGACCTTCCACCAGTCCAGGATGACAGTTGGGAGGCTCGGTTGAAGAGCGGGAGAGATAAACTAACCAATGGACCAGCACACTACCACCAGTATCCAGGCCGGATTGAATAAACTTGTTGGCGGACGGAAAATGTTCTAGGAGATTCTCATCGTCGACATCATCCACGTCAATGCGATAGTGTTGGAAATCCGCAAAAATATCATCTGTTTGTCGCAGCCGTAACACAGAGACGACATGCGTGATATTTGCTCTACTCAAGGCGGCTTTGTTCTTGAGTGACAATATGCTACAAATTTTTTTGTCTTGTCAGCAAAGGGAGCTCTCTGTCTCAGGAAGAAGTGCGTTGTAATTTTTTGCATCGATTCCCCATTTCCAGTTATTCCTCGCCGTACAGAGGCATAAAGAAAAACAAGGTAAAGCTTAAATTGCAGACAAATTAAAGGAATACCAACCCTCCAATGTAGATATTTTGGCCAGGTATCTTATTCATGGCCATGGTGGGGGAGGAGGACAGAACCTCGTAGGCGAAGATGATATAATGAAGAGCGCACTAAGAAAGCTTTCAGATGTCAAGATAGAAGCATCCAAGCACTTACTTAGTAATAACGACGAGAATGACAATGCAAGTTGATGAGGAGCAATAGAGTACCATCTGCGTAGTAGCGGTACCTTAGGTAAGGTTCCATGTTGGATCATCAGTCCAGAACAAGGTAAGGCGTAGGTGACGCTGATTGGCTGTTATGGGGAAGATTCCAAGAAGGGAAATTAGGGTATAGGGCTAGGGCTAGGGCAATGGCAGCGAGTGATCACTTATTGGGCATACCTACCTACTAGGTATAGTAGGTAGCATTACTCTACCTAGGTACTGTACTATAGTAACTACTCTATCCAGGTATTGATTTTATTATTCAGTCTTATCTACTCTGTACCTACAGAGTACGTAGTAGTAAGTGGATCCTTAGTTGTCGAATGTACTTGTTACAAGCCTACCTAGGTCCAAGGCATACCCCCAATTTTGGTCCTTTGAGATTACTCCGATTATTAATGATCCTGGTCATTCCATTACACAGTAGTTAGGTATTGCCTCCATATCACGAATCCCGAATCACACCCCACTTCTAATAATTAGGTATGAGAGGACAGGCTGGAGAAAAGTCCCTAGCCAGCCAGGGACAGCCTGTACCTATATTTTAGATCCATGGAGATGACTGGTGGTGAAGACTTAGCGCGCAAGACTAGAAGGCGTTGGGAGCATTCTCGATGACCAACCTGAGGGGATAACTACCGTGGAATGATGATGGTTTCGTATTATTGCCGGTCAAGGTTTGACTTCTCTTCTGGTTGACAACAGAACAAAGGACGCTAGTGCAAGCCTAACGAAGTCGCCATCATGTGCTGCAAGTGCCTACTACACAGTAGGTACTTGGTACGAATATGGACTACGAGTATAGAATATGAGTATGGATTACGGACCGTATTACTAGTAGTAGTGATGGAGTATTCTATACGAGACTACGAGTATTCTATTCAGACTGCAGCGCTTCGTCATCGTCCACCCCAGGCTATTATTATTGTTATCACCCACGCCGCCTGGAGGATGCAGGAGGGATATGACACTCGCACTTGATGATTGGCTGTGGATTCTTGCCAAGGATTGAGAATTGGAAGTTTCAGATTTGGACTGATTTAAATTACGTCTTGATTCTCAAAGGCAGCGGTGTCGATCATTCAAATGCATGAGTCTGTGCAACATAACTTTCTCCCGGTTTAGATGCAAAGCTTCCTATACATTAGCATTGGTTTTCTAGTTATCCTACTTTTCACAAGGTATAGTCCCTAGAGCTTAATCCCTGTATTATTCCCTTCATTTCTTTTCCGTCTCTTTGGTTGCCCGGGATTCGCGGGTCTGAGTGTTGAGAGAGGCTACAACTTCTGTATTATTGAAGACAAACAATGGAACGCTAAGACCTTGTAGCTCATGGCCAAGAAACTCTCTTTGGTCCCAATAAAACGACAGGCTATTGCTAGGTAAATAATGCTTGATTGCTCGAGGGGAATTGCTCCTCCAAGCATCTTGGCCTCCCTCAATCAGAATCCACCCTGGCTTTACAGTTTAATGACAGTTTAATGCACAGACCGCCGTGGGATAAACGGCTTGGCAGACACATTCCTAACATCTCATTGATCAATATACCTGGGGAAAAAGTAAGAGCGGTCCAGTCCATAATAAGGAAGCTAAATTGACTACTTAAGTATAATCCTGGGCTTTGTAGTTGTGTAGTCATGCTCCAGCTGAACAAGAAGACGAGGGAAGATACCACTGCCTGGATACGCAGGTCTGTTCTTCAGCATCCTCTCTTCATTGGAGCACGGCATTCAAGCCTGCAGCCCCTTAAGGCTGACTGACGGCGCAAATTTATTGTACGGAATGTAGTCTAACCTTAGTTGAATGGTTGCTTTTTTGGCCTTTTCTTTTCTTTTCTTTTTCCTCTCCCACTTTCCCCTCCCGCTGTCTGCCGACCCTTGTTTTAAGTCTAGTTAGAAACCCAAATTCTGCTTACGAAGAAAATGTAAATGGTTAACTATGATGCAAAGTTCAAAGTATTCCGGAGTAGTACGGAGATATTGTTGAGGGCTGGCTGGATGAACTGTTTTGTTTCTCATCGAAGATGCTGCTGGTAGGTACATCCCTCCTGCTGCAAGGTGACCAATAATGACCTTACCTAGTATTTGCCTGCGCATAAAAGAAGGCTACCGAGCCGAGTCGGTCTATTACTACTAAGTACTGGATTGCCACCTCTCCTCTGTGGGTGGATATAAAAGTGGCAAGTGAGAGGTGGGTGTCAGCTTGCGGATATGTGATGCCCGTGTAGGAGCCAAATTTGGTTCTTCACCTCGCACTCCTGAATTTGCGATGGAGCTGAATCATTCATTACCGAGTTCTTTGTATTATTTGCAAAGACAGAAGGTGGCGAAAAGCTCTCCATACCAGACTCCTCTTAACCAAGGGAATAGGAGTAATGATAATAATACCTACTCCATAGTAATAAAATGGAATGGCAGAAATATACCTCTCTCGACCCTTAACGTCTCCGTAGCCCGTCCACCCCAATATAGAAGCCCGAGAAGCCCGGTGGAAGGAGAATGATCCGTGGGACGAAATTTACCTATGATCATTCATTTACTACTATTCCGTACTGAGTCCTATCCGACGAAGCCGGACAGTTGCAATCTTAAATAATTCTGAAAGCTACCAATGGTTATTTATTCTAGACCGTACCAGAGAGGGAGCTACAGCCTGCAGCCTTCAATCCTGCGAGGTGAGGTAAAAAGGCCCACCAAAGCGAAACAAGATCAATGGCCTGTGCCATATTCTTGTTTTGTTCTTCTATTTCTCCGACAAGTCAACTTGAATTGGGAGGAGCAACAGACAAAAAAAATAATAATAAAATGCCAAATAATGATGAGTTAATGACAACACTGTGGCAGTGCATGTATCTAAAGGGCCAAGTGGAACCTACTAGTCCGTTATTTGGCAGCGGGTCAAGCTCATCGAGGCCATTCAGACTTCACCCTATTCATAGTGGGGCAAGGTATACTTTCTGGAGTCTGCAGTTGGAACTTGGAACCCGCCTTGTTCGACCTTTCTAGTTTCTACCTTCTACTACTAATTATGATACTATCACGTCTTGGGAGTTGGGACGAGATGGACCTCACCCGAGGCAATGGAAGAATTGGAAAACTAGTTGCTTAGTTGGTTAGTCGTCCGGAGTATTTCTCCTGGAACCCTGAATACTGCTGCTAGCTCCTACTCCATACGTAGTAGTGGTATCTGTGCTTTGGATCATTGCACTAGCAGTATTCCAGACTCTGTATTCCGTCGTTGTGCTGCCTGTAGCTGGTACAGTAATTTCGGGACTACTGGTAGCAGTAGCTGGTTCCGTGTTCATGTATGTGGTCCAGTCCAGTACCTGTCTGTACGTAGTTTGGAGGAGGTAGTAAGTACCCTTAAAGATATTTGCGGATTGAAAAATCCCAAGGTCTCGGTGGCAAGTTGAAACTCGATGAATAACTTCCAAGTTACCAACTCTGGTGGAGATTCTCCAAGATTTGCAGTAGTGATTCAACCAAGAATCAATTCATCTGGGAATGGTGATTTCTGATGACGCGCAGCTTCTGCTCGTTGTACAGAGTAGCAGCAGCAGAAGCAGTGGTACCTACTGTAGGTAGTAGCTTCCTTATCTTCATCGGTACCTAATTATTCCTCCCGCTCCGATGTATGAATCGTAAGCTCTGTACTCTGTAGATGAAACATAATACTGTGTATGATAAAATAATTATGAATGATAATCAATATTTGGGGACAAGGCAAACCCATGGGAACCTTGGGCAATATTAGGTACAAGCGAGATGGAATTGCAATTAGCCTGATTACCACCACCACCCTCATCATCATCTTCTTCTTCATCTTCTATCGAGGACGCAGTTCGTAAAAAAGAGAAACGATTGTCCTCCAAATGTCATCAAGGCTGGATCCTCGACACAAGAGAATAAATAACCCACCCAATTAAGTCCAGCGCCAGCCTGTCAGCACTGCCTCATTCTTAACCACCCGTCTCATCCCACTGTTAACACTAAACCCGACTAGTCTCCTGCTCACCGCTCTGAATCTGGAATAATCCCATCTTGGGTGTTTCTATTGGCATTCCCAACTCGGTTGAACCGGGGGTATACAAGGACAATTCCCGCTTAGTCCTGGTCTGATTTGCTTAAGGCTGAAGGAATGAGTTGTCTCTCCAAGACGCATGGGAATATTACTTGAAAAGTCAAGATTTCACGCTCCTCCTATCTCTACCGTTGGAGTACTACTTAGTACCAAGTGGCTAGTAGTATTGTGGTACAGAGTATGCCACTACTGTGTAACTACATCATGGATACATGGATACCACCAGGAAGCTCTTAATTTGAATCACTCACTCACTACTAACTATTATTACCTGGGTACTCTATATACTGATTATTATTATGGATCATAGCGGCATTTTGGACACTGACAAACAAACATCCACCTAACCCACCCCCCCTTTTTTAACTTCTTTTTTTTACTCCTAAGATTGCTCTCTCACAGCAATACTAGTAGTTGGTATTGTATTCTCTTATGAAACTCCCAACTGCAAGGCAGAACAAGCCTCGGGGCGCTTTTCATCGCCTGGAAATGTACACTGTAAAAGCAATTTTGACTTTCCTAGCAGGAACATCATCAGCACGAGATATCAGAAAAAGGAAGGTTCTGATGCAATGCAGGAAACTAGTGGCTGTGGGAATCTAAGATGTAGAATTATTATTATTATTATTATTATGTCAAGTAACATGGCCTTGTATGGTCACCATCACTTGACCATTCCACATTCCACATTCATCTGTGCTGGACTGCGGTTAGTTGAACCCATCTTCAGAATAGCTTTAGTGTTTGCATCCCGCGCGGGCTGTGAAACGGCTGTGGTTCTTGAGCGTAGATTAGGTTGACAGAAAGTAGAGATTAGCATCGGAGTCATGGAAATCCTGGAACTTGAGCTTGGAAGCCCGAGGTGATCGAGTACTCACCACTATACACCACACAGTAGTAGCAGTAGTACAAATAATTTGGATAACTTGGGATATGATGGATTTCTCTTTCATTATTTTGTAACATTATTATTAACTACTACTAACTACTTAGTAGTAGGTACCTAGGTATGAGCACTGAGTAGGTACTTGGTTGTATTAGAGCCATGCTGGGCAACCTTACTTTTTACTACATACATCTGTGTAATTTTGCAAATAGTTTTATCGAAGCCCGAACCTTAATTTTGGAGGGGAAACCAAATAGTAATGGCAACAGAGGATTACATGAAGTATTACTACTAGATTTTCTACATTTCTATAACCGTCATGACTAACAGCATTTAGGATTGCTTTTGGAACTTGTTGTAGTGTCCTTGTTTGCAAATTTCTCAGCCTTTCCGTTCCCCTGGTTCAGTACAGCGTTGATACTAAAGACAAGGCACACTGCTCTCGTTGGTCCGTCTAACTTCAGAGGGGAAGCCCGCCCAACCAAACCTTCCAGGGTTTCCAGTTGACAACTGATGTTTAAATACCAATAAGTCTGGTCTTGTATCATCATTATTGCAAGTATTATTATTGTTGTTATTATTATTATTTTATCGTCCTGGGTATTATTTTCCACCCGTTCCCTCACTTTTTCCTCCTGTAATCCAGTCACTTCTCATTCCTCTGCTCGACCATACTTAGCTTGTCAGAGAGGCAAAATAGAAGAAGAAGAAGAAAAATTCCCTACAACAGACAAGCTGGGGAATTATTAGACCCTGAAAATACAGTTATTCCATCCCACCAGCCTTGTAGGGGCCAATAAGGCCGAGGGTTGCACCACCATCTTTCCACCTATTCTGTTCTCATACTTGAATTCAACTCCTTTACCTTGAAAAAACTCCCTCCAGCTGTTGCTCCGATACAGTACTGAAACCAGAGCGTACTTCGTTTCTTCTTCTTCGAGGTTCTTCCTCCTCTTGTTTCTTTGGTTTCAGGTCGCTCTATTCGTCGTCTGCCTACAACTACTTGTACCTGCGAGGTACTCCTCCTTACTACTACAACTACTACTAACTACTACAACTATTCTTACTACTACTGCTGCTCCGTCACCTTCAACTTCTTCTCTCCTTCACTCTGCTGGCTTCTGCATATGACACGTGCTTCCAGACCATCTCGTTCTCCTTTGTCTTTTTCCATCTCTCTTCATCCTTTCGTGCTTTTCTCGCTCTCTACTCGGACGGCCGGGTTTTGGAAAACAGGCAGCGCTCTAGAGCACAGCACCGCACCACTCCCTGCCCTGCCCAGCCCTGGAGCTTCTTCGTCTTACCAGCTCCGCCTTGCCAATTATATCGTCGTTGACAAGGGCTTTGCATAAATATCCTGTCTTCCGTTGCATTCCTTTTCATTATCACCTGGAGCCTGTCCTTGGGTTTTATCTCGAACAAACGCCCACCAGCCAATCCTCCAACATGTCCTGTGATTCTCACTCTGTTCCTCTTCTCTGTTGATACATTGCCGCAGCTTGGCAAATTGATGGCACAGAAACTATTGGCAAGCTTGTCTGCGACTGTTGCATATCACCATCGACTTGTCGGATTGAACATCTAAAAAAAAAAAGAAATTAAAGACGAGAGAAGGTAAAAAAAGGACGGCGAATATCTCTTTTCTCATCTTATTTTGGGGGCTGTACGTTAACCCCAGACCCCTCCTTCGTGATCCAAGTCCCTAACCGCTTGTTTACTCTTTATTAGCCTTCAAGGCGCTTACCTCCAAATTTCTGCACCAAATCGCTGTCAGGCGATTATTTGATTGAAACTCTTGCTGTGCATAGAACGGGGGTTAGAAGCAGGACCTTCTATCTCTCTATTGAAAGCGGGTCTTGTTAATTTCCTTTCTACTGTATAGAAGCTACAGTGACCGACGATCTTAAACCGTTTTTTTCCCTTTTGAATCGCCTCTCGATTACTCAAGAGTCGCTCTGCTTTATTCTGTTCACCCACCCTCATTTTTACATCGATGAGTAACTTTAGGTTGCCTTTGCTTCTGTACGATGGACTTCCCTCGAATCTCTCCGCCTTCGATTAATGCGCACGACTTGAACAGCGGCTACAACCATCACATGTCTACCGTGAGATCCTCATATACCATGTCCGGACAGGCTTTCCCATCACAAGGGCCTGTGCCTATCCGGACAAACTCGATAACCAATTTTGCGCCTCCGCCACTACCGCCACCCCCACGGATCAGTGACTTGGAGAATGGGTACGATGCTGGGTATATATATGCAAACTCCAGACTTCCGTCAGGCGCCACAAAACTTGCGCCTATCAATCCCAACTCCAGTCTGTTTGGAGACCACCGTCGCCCAGACTACTCCGTGCCCAGAAGTGATCGGATGGCGCTGGATGAATTAGATGGCCGACAAAGCGGATTACTTGTCTCGAGGAGTCCAGAAGCACATATAAAAATTGAGCCGCCCCCACCGGCCGACGAAGGATTCCGAAATTCTATCTCGATCAACAACCGTGGACCGATGTAAGTGTTCTAGCTAAATGGCTCTGAGTAATTGCCCTTGCTTAGCGGCGTTCTGGCCTCTCAACCTTTTCTCTCCCTCCCGCTCTTTCTAATTGTAGCGAGGCTGATCATTCGACAAAATAGTCTGAAAGGCGAGCAGGATTTCTCTCGAAGAAGTGTGAAAGATTCGTCTGATGCATATGATCAACATCTTCTGTCTAAAATCGGGAAACCGCTCTCTCCGCGCCAATCCGTCAGTCTGGGAACAGAGAGGAAAGGTTCTTTGTCAACCCTTTCAATACCCTCGAGGGGTCTAGCAAGCTTACCCTCTCCCGCTGGTTCTGACGTACCTTCGCTCGACGTGAGGTGGTCCGGTAGTTCGCAATCAAGTGGCATCTCGCCTGGTACTAAGGTTGGATGGAGAGATTACATTGGCCACCGGAGTCCTAGTGTCGAGAGTAATGCACCGTCATCTTCAGTCGACTATGACCATTCGGCGTACCTCCGTGATGTAGGGCGTCGCAGGGGTGGGACAACCCCCCAGTATGACGAAGTTTCCAGCCTCCCCAGTCGATCGAACCGAGGAAGTTATGACCAGGGCGTTGTTTCGGATATCGAAGGCGATTTTTCCATGGACGAGTCTTTACCATCGCGATTGTTCAGTCTGCGAGAAGCTACTCCGCCTTATCTGGAAGCATCTAAATCGGGCATGAAACGACGGGCATCCTCTCCTCCCCGAGAGCCTATCAGTAATGACAAACATGCGCTTCACACCACGACAAGTAACGGCGATCTCTCGCAGCGAAGGACGACTGGCTATCCATTTACCAATAGCTTATCGGTAAATAGCAGCTATACTCCTAGCCACGGGAGCATATCAACTGCGTCATCTGCGAGCTTGCGAACATCCGCATCGTATTCGTCGGTGACCCCTTCTCTAGGAAGCAGTATAACAACTGTATCTACATACGATCGTCCATCACCTGGGGGATTATCACCGAAATCCGATATTGATCCTCTCCACGACAAGTCTGGTCTTACATCTGCCGGGTATTTGGGCCAGTCTGTTCCACGAAATACTCAGAGCTCCAGCACACAAGATTGCCCCAATGGAAACCCTCCAAGGAAAACATCATTCCAGGCAAACCTCAATGTACCCAAGCCCGCAGGGCCAAAGATTGGCGGATTATATATCTGCGACTGCTGCCCCAAGAAACCAAAGAAATTCGACAGTCCTGAGGAACTTAGGTAAGTCTTTACTTGCTCGTCCTAACTCGGAGTAGTATGCAATGCAGCTTTCTAACATTAACCTCATCTGAGCAGTGCCCATGAAATGGAGAAGCAGTACTCGTGTCTATATTGTAACAATAGATTCAAAAACAAAAACGAGGCCGAACGCCACCAGAATTCTCTCCATTTAAGACGCCATTCCTGGTCCTGCGCCGCCTTACCGGGGTATCAGGCTGCATTTCACCCTTCTTCTTCACCCTTAACCCAAACAAATTCAGGTGCTTCTCACGACAGCTGCGGATACTGCGGCGAAGAGTTCCCGAATTTCCCCCAACCAGACTGGGATCAGCGGTTCGAGCATCTTACCGCGGTGCATAAGTTCGGGGAGTGCAACAATTCTAAGAAATTCTACCGAGCAGACCACTTCCGGCAACATCTCAAACATAGTCACGCAGGGACCAGTGGGAAATGGACCAATATCTTGGAAAACGCCTGCATGAAGGAAGAATTACCACCCGAACCCTTGAATCCTAGTGGTGGTGGAGGAGGGGGAGCAAATTCAATGTCAGCGTCGAGTGGAACAATATCAAATAAGATGAACGATGCTTTCAGCAATTGCTGACAGTCGATGTGCTCCTTGAGCTTTAGAGGGGCACACCCTGAACAACAGCAGAATACAACCCATATTTTCATAATGAACCTTGCATAGGTCCCTCTGCTTTTTCTTTCATGATATCTGCGCGCAAAAATCCATATTCCCGGGTCATGACCAACAATAGTTTGACTCGAAATTTACTGATTAGAATCCATGAAAAGGAAGGATACAAAAGCAACAAAACAAACCGAAATTGGAAGAAAAAGAGGACATCTTGAACAACAACAAAACTCAAAAATTCTGACAGTTATGTGACATGATTTTTCTTTCTACTTTTTATTCAACTCTTTTCCCATGGAGCCTTTTATATTTTCTTCGTGTTCTTTTCTATTTTCTTTTTGGTGAGGGAAAAACTGGAGTCAATGGGCGGATGGACGGATGGATGGATGGATGGAGGGAGAGGAAAACAGCACACCACACCACTATAAATAAAAGTGCGTGGACGGCCTTTATCTACTTTCCCGGCAACTATACGGATTTATTTGGAACAACTCTTCTATTTGTTTCTTTCCTTTTTTGTACACATTATTGATTACACCAAGCCATATACAAACTTGAAGTTTGCACATGATTTTGCCTAAACGGCCACCACCACCTCAGGTTCACTTTTGGGTATTGGGTATTGGACACTGGATACTGGATATTGAGGCCATCAATGACCCGATGACATCTCTTTCCTGCCATGTACCTATGCTAGAGTATTATCGGCGTTGCCCCTTCTTTTTCTTCATTTTCTTTTTTTTCTTCTTCTTCTCTTCTCTTCTCTTTTCCCATTTTTTTTGTTTGAACATCTAGAGAGGCTCTGGTATTACCTATACTTCATGTGTTTTGTGTGTATGTGTATCTGGATCTGGTGAAGCAATTGGCTATGTATGTACGTACCTGTATATAGAAACAATTCAACAAATTATGAACATTCTACTACGAGACAGAGAGAAAGAGGTATTTGATATATTTTTTTTATTTCATTTTTTTTTATTTTTTCAACTTTTGTTAGGGCGGGGGTACTTGTTCCATTGATACCTAGATAGAAGTAACGCCTGAGGAATGCACAGTAGTAAACAGGAAGATTTAAAAGAGGAAAAAAAGAAGAAGAGAAAGTCGGTTTGTTAACTTTTTCCATATTCTGGAGGTAACCAACTAGGGATGAATCAAAATGAAAAAGAATTCTTAGAACGGGAATGGGAACCGGAACGGGAATATAAAGATCATGAAGAGCTAATTAATAGCCTAGAACGTCTTATCTGCTACACCGGCTGCTTCTCTTGCTAGTCGTAGGTCCTTGCCTACGAGTCCGATGTCCTTGAAGTAAAGGTTGAAGGCGGAGAGAAGACTGGCAAGAGATGTTCGCAAGGTGGTAATGACGAGTTCTATGTCGGGGACACGACGGGCTTCTGCCTGTGCGACTGGGTCGCTCGATGGAGGGAAGTTGGCGTCTGTCCAGTGGATATCGAGCCCTGAGTGGGCGTATTGTTCAAGGGTGATGACTGAGTCGGTGAAGAGGCGTACGACGCTGGGCACGTCAGCCTGGACTTTGCCATACTGGTCTTCTTGTAGACTAGCCACGAGAAGGCGCGTGAGGGACTCGATGGCGTCGACGATGGAGCAGAGGTTTGCGTGCGGGGTGCCGAGAACGACGCCGGAGAGACGTCGGTCGTAGGTTTGTCGGATGAATAGACCAATTGGGGAGCGAAGAAGCTGTGTGAGGAGGGGATGTATGTTTTCGGGTTTGCTGGCTGAGGGCGCTGTGAGCCTCTTAAGCTCCTGGGATGAGACAAGGAGCTTTTGTTTGCGCTCGGGACTGAGCACCGCTGAAGAAGCGCGGTCAAAGACATCTCGGGCTCGCGCTCGGGCTTCTGGTGTCCAGTCTGGGGAGTTGCCGTATGCTTTCAGTGTTGAGCTGACGGCCTCTCCAAATTTCTGTTGTCGGGATGCTGGCTTGGGCGACGCAGCGAAGAAGTTGCCCTCCTTTGGAGGGTCAGTTAGTCGGGGCAGAGTGTGAAGGACAGGCTGGGATTTTTCTGTGGGTAAAGGCTTCGACTTCGAGGTGGGATTCTTCTTTTCGTTGATCCGAGACGAAATGCCTTGAATCACCTCTGTAGAAGCCTGTAGGATCTGCGACCAAGCGGATCCACCTTCACGGTCGATGTCATTGAAGATAGCTTTTCGGCGGTCTGGGAACTGCTGGCTGATGAAACATAATTCCCAGAATGCAAATGCCCGGACTGTTTCCTTCTTTGCCTTTAGGCCATTCAACAAGCTTCCGTTAGGATCCTTGGCCTCTGCAGTCAAAGGCTGGCCTCGCTTGAGTGGCTCCTTGCTGATGAAAACTGAAAAGAACAGATTTGTCGTCTGCCAGCAAAGGACCAAAAGCGCTCCAGAAACCAGAGTTCGGGGAACCAGCAGAGAATTCCATGGAGGAATGCGACCCGGAGGATCGGCAGCAGACCGAGGGAAATCCCAGAATAGCTTTGCGAAGTACATTGTGTAGCTCCATGCGGGCCGCCTGAGGAAGGTAGTGTAGGCTATAGGGCATACAGCAGCCACTAGTGTACTTCTTATTAGCCCATCTCTCATGAGCTGTGGTAAAGCTGCTTGGATACGCTTCGAAACCGAGTCTATGGGATGCGTCCTCTGATCTGCGCTGTCGGCGTTTCGTTTCGCGACGGGGATAGGAACACGATCATAATCGTAGTAGAGATGAGCGACGGACTGTGCAATCGCCAAGAGCATATGGTAGGTATAAATGTAGATCGGCCTCTCGTTCAAGCTCGCTCGTTCGTGGGCCCTGTTTCTCTTTTAGCTTGACTGATTCAAAATGCGGAGCAAAAGCTCGCCATTTGGACACCTACCTGCCCCGTTTCACCCATTCTAGGTGTGCGCTAACTGGAGAGGACCATTTGTAGAGTTCGCTAAACCACCAAGCGGAGAAAAGATACCATCCAAAGGTCTGGATGATATGAAATGGAATGAGGTATCTGAATGTGCCGATCGGAGAAGCATTTGTTCTCGACCCAATGTGCATCTGACCAACACGCAGGACGAAAACCGCGAGAGACGATAGAAAGAGGAGGACTGTACGAATGCCGCATGCTCCAATTGGAAACCAGGCCCAAAAGACTAAGAGATTTGGTTGAAGCCGGTTAGCTACCCAGGCTCCAGCGGGCGCCCATGGTTGCTGTAACACACTTACAAGAGGATTTATCTCCTATCAAAATCGCAATGATGTAACAAACTAACAAAGCCAAAGCAGAGGCATGGACGAATCTCCGGTGCAATGCAGATGTAAGGATGCGGCGGTACGGGCGAGGCTTTGCGGCAGCCATGATGCGTAACTGAAAGGCAGGTGGCAGCAAGATCTCAAGGAGAAAAAGAAGAAGAAAGGAAGACGAGGGAGAATATCACAGCATTATCAAGGAACGGAAGCAATTCTCTAGCCGCAGACCTGCAGGAGTCGAGTAATGCTTGCCCAAGAATAAGAACAAGAACAAGAACCGGCGGCGGCGGCGAATGCGGCGAGACGGCGATCTTGAAGCTTTTTTTGGGCGACGGATATCAAAACACACCAGCCACAGCCGCCGAGTCACGTTGCTTTGCACTAGCCACAGAACCTCTCCTGCGTCACGTCATATCACGTGAGTAAAGCCTGCAAATCCGGGCATCAACTGCATAATCCCAAGGCAGCCGCTTGTTGACAATCATCCCATCATCGGCCTCCTCTGCAGTGCTTCTGTATTCCGCTCTCTGCGCATTTCTGCACTTTTCCGTCCTTGTACACTATGTCGTTCGATCGCCTGAACTCCCTCGAGGCCCAGCCTACCACCTTCCGCCGCTCCGACGACCCGCAGTATCACGATGATCCTGAGTTTCAGCGTCTCACCGAGTCTCTTTCCAATCAGTTATTCACGCTCACTTCAAACATAACCCGGCTGTCAGACCAGATTGCTCTCCTTGGGACAAAGCGCGATACTGAGCGGGTGCGAGAACGAGTCCATAATCTCCTGGAACAGACTCGTGCGGGATTCAAGGAAGTCGGGGAGGGGATCAAGAAGGTCCAAACCTGGGAAGACGTCAATGTAAGTTATACCCGATGTCTTTGGTATCTGATAAGAAGATTGCTAATATTTACTTTTTAGCCTTCTCAAAAATGGACGCAACAAAAGTTGTCAACGGAGTTCAAGGCCACGTTGGAGGAGTTCCAGACCGTCCAGCGACGTGCTCTGGAGAAGCAGCGTGCATCCGCAGTAGCTGCCCGTACCGCCGTGGAGGAGGGTGAATTTGTCGCGGAAGCAGGTGCTCAGGAGCAACATCAACTCCTAGAAGAACAGCCCCGACTGGCAAACCAGGATGAAGTGGACTTCCAAGAAGCTCTAATTATCGAGCGCGAAGCGGAGATCCGGAATATCGAGCAAAGCGTCGGCGAGCTGAATGAGTTGTTCCGCGATGTGGCTCACATCGTCCATGAGCAAGGTGGCCAGCTGGATATCATCAGCGAAAACGTTGAGAGAGTCCATAATGATACCCGAGGCGCCAACGTTGAGCTCCGTGGCGCGAGTCGGCATCAGAAGAATGCCCGGAACAAGGCTTGTTGCTTGCTTGTGATTCTTGCCGTCATATTGGCTATTATCGTTCTAGCGGCTACCCTTGGATGAAGTAGACTCTTTTGTGGTGTCCTCATACTCGCTCTCCTTTCAATGCGACCCTATGTTACCTTATGTTATTATGCCTTTCCTTTTTTTACATTTGTGATATCCTCCACTGTACAGTTGCTTTGGTAATGCTTTGAACTACTGCAAGCAGTTTGCTGTGATTCATGATTCTTTGAATGCTTCACAGGCGTTTACGGGTTGAGAGGAAGCATTGTTTACATTTGTTTTTGTTTGTGTTTTGAATGCCTGATATCATACATAGCTCATGTGTTATACAATTATATACATTGCAGTAATTCCCAAGTTTATACCAAAAACTCCTCCTGCTTCTACTATATTTTCACAAAAGATAAGGAATGGGGACGAGATTCGTAGATGGGAGGATGTCCCTTAAATGCCGGCAAAGCGCCTGAATCTCATCACGCAGCCTTCCCACGAGTTCAGTTTCGGTCGAACGTCGAGGTAGAAACTGAGCTTGCCGGGGCCAGCATTGGCAGCCAAGCCAGCACCACTAGTACTTGCGGATGATTTTCCTTGATAGAAATCAATCACATATTCAACCCGCTCCCCGCCACATCTCTCTACGACCCAATCGTGGCGATCAAAAGGTAGCTGGTAGCCCAACAGGCTGTTGAACCGCGCTCGGGGACTAAGGAATTCTGGATCGACACCCAGCCCGCGGAATGCATATAGTTTCGGGCCACCACACTTCTTGCTTCCAGGATCAGAGCTCGGTGCCTGGCTCTCCCATTCCAGAATCTGCTGCCAGGCGCGTTCATTCACGGCATTATGGATCGGTATAATTGAGGCTACTGTCGTCGCCAGTTCAGAAGCCGAATTTGTAGAGTTGGGTGTGTTGCCTTTGCGCATAAGAGCTTCAAAGAATTGCCGTTCCGACGGATATATCCAGTTCCCTGAAGCCTGGTCGTGACCTGTTTCAGCTTCCGCATTCGAAGGAGTGCCGTGCGACGCAGCAGCAGCAGCAGCAGAGTACGGTGACGGAGACGCAACAGGACAAGCAGAGGCCGATTCCTTCGAGTCGGCATCAAAGGCCCTTGGTATACTGCTCACTTCGCGATCTGTGGAGAGTGGACGCTGGAGCTTTGCTTTCTCCTGACTATCACCTGAAGGCAACGGATGAGGCGCCTCTCCGGACGAAGCCTTGTGTTGTTGCAGCCATGCCTCACGAGTCTTATGGTCCACAGGGCAGGTTGCAGCTGCCGTGGAACTGGCTGGAGACGCGGACGGAGTACTTGCACTAGCCCCCATCGAAAAGACAGATAGGTCCTTTTTTTTTTCTTTTTCTCGAGCGACCGACAAGAGCAGCGACTGATGATAAACGACGATGGACGATTGCGATGACGGACAGACAGAGTTGGTCGGCGACGCAGAGCAAAAGAAGCAACGTGAAAGACGCAATTTCTGGCCGCCGCCACCGCCTTTCAGGTTCGTGTCGGGCGCCGACAGACAAATTTCCCCGACAGAAGCCAGAAAGTAATCCCCGACGAGCGATTTGTTATTGTTGTTTCTTAGGTATTGTTATTATTGACTTTCTCTCGTTCTCTTCTGCAATCTTCCTTGACCAATTTCTCTCCAGGTGCTCGAGAATTGCTTCTGTATCTTCTGTTTACCCCCCGCCATGGCTACTGTTTCTGAAAGCCCCGTTTTCCGGGCTACCACTACTGCTCCTGTCAACATTGCTGTTATAAAGTGAGTCCTCCATTTCCCCTCTATTCACCAGTCCATTGCGCAGTGGATTGGCTCACACTCGGCTGTTTAGGTACTGGGGTAAACGCGATGCTACTTTGAATCTGCCGACGAATTCTTCGCTTTCTGTTACCCTGTCTCAGCGCTCTCTCCGCACCCTCACCACCGCCTCTTGTTCGGCCGCCTACCCCGCTATCGACGAGCTCATCCTCAACGGCAAGCCACAGGACATTCAGTCTTCCAAGCGTACGTTGGCATGTCTGGCCAGTCTGCGTGCTCTACGCCAGGGGGTTGAGAATGCGGATGCTTCTCTCCCCAAGTTGTCCACTTTCCCTCTGCGTATCGTGTCGGAGAACAACTTCCCCACCGCCGCTGGCCTTGCTAGCTCCGCTGCTGGGTTTGCAGCCTTAGTTCGTGCCGTGGCTGATCTCTATCAACTGCCGCAGTCGCCCCGTGATCTCAGCCGTATTGCCCGCCAGGGTTCTGGCTCTGCCTGTCGATCCCTGATGGGAGGATATGTCGCCTGGCGCGCTGGTGAGCTCGCAGACGGGAGCGACAGTTTGGCGGAGGAGGTCGCCTCGCAATCCCACTGGCCTGAAATGCGCGCTCTCATCCTGGTCGTCAGTGCGGAGAAGAAGGACGTCCCCAGTACAACGGGTATGCAGACGACTGTTGCAACATCCGAGCTGTTCGCAACCCGTGCGAACGCTGTCGTCCCGGGTCGTATGACTGCCATTGAAACCGCCATCCAGAATCGCGATTTCCCCACCTTCGCGGAAATCACGATGCGCGACTCCAACGGCTTCCATGCCACCTGCCTGGATTCCTGGCCGCCCATCTTCTACATGAATGATGTTTCGCGGGCTGCGGTTCGCCTGGTCCATGATATCAACACCTTGGCTGGCCGAACGGTCTGTGCGTATACGTTTGACGCTGGCCCGAACGCTGTTATTTACTACCTTGAGAAGGACTCAGACCTTGTTGCGGGCACATTCAAGGCTATTCTGGGTACCGCTGTTGAAGGATGGTCTGGTCCGTTCTATGAGCCCTTGAAGGATGTCACGACTTCCGGCGTGGCTTTGGACCAGGTGGATTCCAGGGCTGTGGACGTCCTCAAGGAGGGAGTCAGCCGTGTAATCCTGACGAGTGTAGGCGAGGGACCTGTCAGCGTGGACGACCACCTTGTTGGTGAGACGGGTGAAATTCTCTCTCATTAAGCGGCAAGGAGTATTATCGAGACGAGACGATTTTATGATTTCTGAAGTGGCATATGAAGGCCTCTTTTTTTTTTTTTGAGAAATACTGGCTCTAATTGCAGGTCGAATGTATCGTTTGACACGATCCATAATATGATCGCTAAATATTTCGGTTATCTCTTCTTCGATTCGAGTTATTCATAATTAGAAAGTGATATCTACTGGCATACCACCTAGGAGTGTATTATGAGCCAATATTACTCGAGAAGTTCCTTAATAAACTGCTTTCTGTTCTATTCCACTTTCTAAATCTCGCACACAAAACTTTTTTTCTTCGTGACTCCTATTATATAAACAGGAAACAGACGTTACCTATCGCCAAAAACAGGGAGAGAGGACTTGAAACTCCTGGAAGATACTTACTGACTTGGCCAACCTTCAGAATCCCCCGCAAGTTAATTCAATAGCGCCGATTGCTTCATTTCCTTGACCTTGGGTATTTCCTGTCCCCTCCCCACACCCGCATTCGCATTCGCCATGACGCTCTCCCAGAAAACCCTCTGTCCTCCCCGCGGCATAGGAGCCTCCTGAGCCTGAGCCAACCCAGCAACAGTATTCTCAACAGTCTGCTCATCACCTTCCCTCTGTCCCTCTCCCTCCTGCTGCAGTTGCTGCACAAAAGCACTAGTGAAGACCACTTCCTGACTCTCAGTGCACAACTTGAGCACCTCCAGCATTGCCTTCTCGATCGCCGCAGCACGCTCCCGCATCCCCCGACGAAGCAACGAGTCAACTAGATTCTCGACATCGCCAACAGTTGAATTCACCCGCTCAAGGAGCCGTCGAACACTGTTGACAAGGTACTCCTCTTCGTAAACGGTGCCTTTCTTCCCGCTTGCGCGCTTGCGCTCCTCCTTCCGACGGGTCCTCGCGCTCTGGCGCGACGAGGTCGTCTTCCCTGTCTTCCCTGTGTATCGCGTGAACATGCTTCGTCCCGCGAGGGTCGATGCGTCCGTTGGGGCCAGGGAGACGTTATCGGGGATGTCGATGCCTGTGCCGTCTCCTCCTGCTGCTGCTCCTGCTGCGGTGGGATCGCCCCCGAAGTAGGCGAGGGGGTCGGTGATGCGTCGCACGCGTAGCTCAGCGATACGGGGCACTTGGGCTGCGAGCTGGGCGCGGAAATCGGCGAGGAGGTCGGTCATGGCGCCCATGGCGTCTGCGAGGCCCGGGTCGACGATGTCGGGTATGAGGGCTTGCTTGCCGTTTACGGCGAGGAGGCGGGTTGCGTCGGCGAAGCGGGAGCCGCGGCAGAGGAGGCGGGCGGCCGTGGGGATGTCGTGGAGGTGTTCGGCGTGGATTTGGGAGGCTGAGATGTAGTCGCGGCTTTCTTCGGTTAGGGTTGCGGCGAGGCTGCTGGCGTGGGTGGAGAGTTCGGCTTCGGAGAGGGGGACCATCATTGCGCAGTATAGGGATTCTCGCCAGAGGTGCGCTAGGTGGTAACATTTGTAGGCATCGCGGTAGAGAGAGAGGGATTCGTAGGCTGGGTATTTTTTTGGTTAGTGTCTAGCTAGAGCTTGCAAGAGCTTGCATGAAAGGTGGGTGGTATGTACCAATGCCTGCTTCCTTGTATTTGGATTCATCGTAGAGGTAGTTTGCGTAGAGATGGGTCATGGCGTGCAGATGTTCCGGCTCGTATTTGTAGATGTCTATGGCGTCTTTGTACAGCACATGCTTGATTGTGTACTCCTGCAGTTCATCGTGGGCGTTCAGCGCATGAAGATGTTTGAGTGCCCTTGCCCATCGTCCCAGGTAGTTATCAATTTCAAAGAACCGACGAAGCTCGGGCAATTGCTGAAGCTTCCGCAAGAATGGGAGGTACTCGCGAGGGTCCTAGCTCTCATTAGAATGCATTCTCCTCTTGGGGAGAGACGCTAGCTGTTAATGGGGAAATGGCTCACCCTTTGCGCTTGCTGAGCAACCAGTAAAGTGAGCTCGAGGTCGTGGAGGCCCAACGCCGTATCATACAAGCGATTTGCGTCTGTCAAAAAGCACATGTGCTCGACTGCGTCCTCTGCCTGCTCGGAGCTTTCATCTAATGTCCAGTAAGTAAGGACTGATCAAGTAAGTAAATGGTCCGTCGTCAGTTACTAACCTCTAAGGCGCGCTACTAGTTGAAGACCGGCCTCGAGGTCTGGAGGCGATTTGCAAACGTGTGCAGTAATCAGGTTATGTAGATTGGTATCCGCTCGCTTCTCCAAAGCAGTCAAGAAACCATCGCAAATCCGATTGACTTTGCTGCTTTTCTTAGACAGCTTGGTGGAAATGAGGCCATGCTCTCCTGGAACAACCGATTTTTGCGTTTTTAGCGTATCTTTGTAAAGTGTCTGGGAAACATCTTCCTCCCTAAATGCTGTTAAACAAGGGTCTTCATTTACAGAAAATGGGATGGAGCGAGCGTACTTCAAGCGAGAGAGGAATTCGTCGATGAAATCGATTCTTTTAACCTGGTCTACAAACAGCAAAATACTCTCCATGAACTGGTCTGGTGCATAGTCATGAAGGATATTCATGTCAACCATCTGGCTTCGGCAGGCGAGGAACGCAGATCGGTAGTCTTTGCGATCAATAAAAGATCGGATACCTGCGAGCACGAGCGCTCTTGGGTATATGGTTTCGATATTGCCTCGCGGGGCCTGCAGAACGACCGAGAATGTAGAGGGCATCACCGTTACAAGGCGTCCTCCACGTTCAATGCTTCTGCAACGCTCATCCGTTTCGGGCGTGTCAGGGGGAACTTGCATGTCTATGATACAGTGTTAGCAGCCGTTCACATGTATTTAGGATTCAAGCCACCCACCTTTGACACGGGTCAAGTGGACGAATTTTAGGAGATGTAGCGAAGTAGTAAACATAACATGGGAAGCAGTCACAAGGAAGGATGTGCAGTTCTTTGCAAGTAATGTTTTGTTTGCATACAAAGCTCCATTGCGCGAAAGGGAGATCAAATCATGCTAGCTAATATTAGCACGAGTAGAGTATGGAGATACTTGCATAGATCAGGGTTGTTACCTCATCTTCAGAGACCTGGGCTGCCTTGAACCAGTACGTGTCAACAGGAGGGCTTTCAGCCCAGGGTGTGACATGAAAGACGTCCGGAGAGGCGATCGTGATAGCCGAGTAAGTAATTGGCTTGCCCGCTTGGCTAACGTGGGAAAACCACAGTGCTTCGTGTCCAAGACTTGCGGATATTGAAACGATTTGCTCGGAGTCCGCTGCCTCATAAGCTACCTGGGTCTGCCGGGTCTCGAGCGTTGTCCGTTCGATGCAAGTCCTATTTGGTCCGCTACTCCTGAGAATGTAGACTTCGTTATCATTCAAAAAGGCAATCTGTCGTGGACGACTATCTTGTACATCCGAGAGTGGGTAGCTCGACTCCAGCACTGGAACAGGAACAGGTCGGGATTTGAGGGACCACAAAAATATAGAGAAACAATCCTTCATAAGGACAGCAATTCTCATTCCGGTCTTGCTAAATGCAACGTCAATAGCATTCGAATCTAGAGCCAGCTCGTTGTGAGCCATAGGTGGCGGTACCCCCGACAATCTCAGGGGCGTCAACTTCAAATTTTCTGGTTGGGATTAGAAACTTGACCTGAGATCCTATGAAAAGGAAAAAGGAATTGCAGAAATAGTACTCACTCCCGTCAATAACTGCAACAGCCCCAACGTCTCTGGGGATAGTGGTCGACCCATGAAGCACGTCAAAAACAAAATCTCCCTCCAGAATTGACTCTGTAGCGTCATCATCATCAGTCTATGAACTCAGGGTTCTTTCAAATATGCCACATACCAGAAGCACCTGCCACAAAACACAGAGCCTTCTCCTGGTGCCACTTGAAGGCAAATGGAGACGGGTATTCGGGGTTCACAACAACAGGAATTTCTTGTTTTAGATAGTAGTGGTAATTGCCCATAGTCCAGAACTGAATCCTCTCCTGGAACTGGACGGCAAGTACTGTGGAATCAACGTTCCAGCTAAGATGAATGTTCGACGCCCATGTAGACCTCTCTTCTTCAGTGAGGCGAAGTGCGAACTCGCCATGACGCAAGCCATTTCTTTCAAAGAAGACGATGTTGACGCCGTCATCGAGCCGCTGAACGCCAGCGATGAGATTGCCATATGGTCTCCAACTGAGCGTTCCCTCCAGCCCATCCACCGGCTCACTCACACTGTCCAAGGCTCCTTCGCGAGAGTAAACCCTGATCGCGCGGCGGACTGCCCCCTCAATACTGTTTACCGCGACGTAGGCGCCATCTCCACGCCATGTGATGGTAGTTCTTCCGTCATCCTTAGGGCTCAGCTTGCCTTCGTCCACCTTCTCAGGTACCGTCGGGTCTCGAAGCGCTTTGGCTCTCTTTCCCTGGAATTGCGTCTCACGCTTGCCCCAACCAACAGAGACATGCTGTGACGCCTTGAGGTCCTCCGGCGTGAAGGTAATCTCGGCAACATTCTCGAATTCTCTAGTCATGTACAGGAAAGTGTTCGCGGCCGTAGTTAGGGCCAGGAGTTCCTCATCTGGAGACCAAGCAGCGGCGGTAATACCAACGTCGACAGAGCCTACGATTTCGATCTTGTCCTCGCCGGGGAGGGGCTCTTCACGGACAATAATAATATCGCCGCCTTCCAGAACCAAACAGGCAGTCAGGTTGTCTGCGAAATAATGCAGCGACAGAACGCGATCACAGACCAACTCTGGCAACGGGCACGGCGCATCCCAGGAGGCGATGCACTCGAATGTCTCTGGACTAACGGGGTCTGTAAAATATGCGTCATGGCGCTTTCTCCGCAGCTCGATGACCGCGTTTGTAGCGGTAGGGCCGAATGTGCAAATAACAGCGTCCGAAGCTGCATCCCAAGCAGTTGCTGTCAAAGGAAGTCCGTTCTGAAGCTGCACCTCTGCGAGGCGCACGTTTTTCAAGTTGCGCATCTTTCTGAATGGGAGTGGTTTACCCCACTGCTATAAACCGACGACGAAAAGCTTTTGGTGCAGGGAACAGGGACAAGAGAAAGAAGAGGAGGGGGGGAAAGTTTAAGAAAATCCTGGCTCCATTAGAGCAGAAATCCGATAGAATAGAAGTATCTACTACTGACTCTTCCGGGTGGTGTTGCAGAGTTGTTCGTCCTGCGAAACATCATATCAAATGTTCGACCCAAAGATTTTAATTTTCTCAGCCAAAACCAGCCAATGACTTCATCCATATTCTAATGTGTGCATCAGGCTGGACCCTCAACACAGCTCACTACAGCCATGACTACGAGACTCGGGAGCTATTGGCAAATGCACTGGAATAAACACTGAAATCACAATTCAATCGATTATTCTCTAGATTTATACATGATATCCGGATTCCCCCAACTTAGGTTACGCTTTTCGACCATCTCCAGAGACCCAGGGACGCAGCGGAAGAGCGTTTATTTGGTCTTGTAAGTTTGCCAGACTGTAGGAAAGAAAGCTGTTAGATTACCAAACATGAATCTTCCCGAGGAGGAGCAACATACCAGCGATGAGGAAGGGAGCACTGAAACCGGTGACTGGACGCGGAAAGTCAGCAATGTCAACGGAACCCAGTGAACAATCAATCAATTGGAAGCCACTAACTCATGAAGGCCCAGTAACGGTAGAAGAAGAACTTGGTCAGAGGGTTGAAGGGAATGTTGGAGCGAGGACCCTCAGGGTAGTGGTAAGGGCTCGCGAGCTGGGTGCGGGAGGTGGAAAAGCCACGGCGGGCAACGAAAGAGGCGGCCATTCTGGCGCGGAAAGCGGTAGCAGCGTTCATCTGGGACAAAGTCAGAGACAATTGAATTGGAGAGCCGAATATCTAGCGAAAAAGAGAGCAGAGTCACCGACCTTGACGGAAGACTGAGAGCGCGATGGTCGAGGCAGAAGTGCTACTTGCTGATCGTGCCATTCGGGAAGAGCAGGACGAGAGGAACCAGCGGCTGTTCGGAGCAGAGTCACGTGGGAGCGGCCCCGAACGGCAGGTTTCTCCGGCGGTGGCAGCGCTGGGTCCCGTGCGATCCAATCACATGGCGCCTTCCTTGAATGGGACATTGAAATTTCTCTTGACAGCTGCGAGTTCGTTCAGTTGGAAGAAGCGTCGCAACCACCAAGGCTGGTCATCGTCCCTGCGCCTTGTGGGCCTGACTTCCATCATCTTGGTCAACAATGGATGAGCTTTTCGATGTTTTCGACGACCAGCCCCAGGCCGTCAGGTCTTCCGAAGGACTACTCAAACGACCCAGGAAAGAGAAGAGCGAGAAGAGCAAGAAGCGCCAGGTCAACGGAGATGTGAAGGAGAACGGTGAAACCGCGGAGGCTAAGGAGGATGTTGATGTGACCGACGCCGTCGATGGTGATGCTGTAGATGGCCAGGTGGGAGAAACTGCAGGCTCGGATAGCAATCACCCGCCGGAGACGAAGCGGCCGCGACTGGATATGGAACCGGAGCCAGTCATAGCAGATTTATTCGAGACTGCGCAGGAACGTGAAGTCGCCGGGTCTGCAGGCCTTCAGGCTGTCAAGGATGCAGCGCCGGTTGTGCTGTCGCACCAGGTTCGACATCAAGTCGCCATTCCCCCGAATTACCCATACGTGCCCATCTCCCAACACAAGCCCCCTGAGAACCCCGCAAGAGTGTGGCCGTTTACACTGGATCCGTTCCAGCAGGTTTCCGTCGCGTCGATTCAGCGAGAAGAAAGTGTGCTCGTTTCAGCCCATACTAGTGCAGGAAAAACGGTGGTTGCCGAGTATGCCATTGCGCAAAGCTTGAAAAACAACCAGAGGGTTATCTACACCAGTCCGATCAAAGCGCTAAGCAATCAGAAGTATCGAGAGTTTGCTGCCGAGTTTGGCGATGTTGGCCTGATGACTGGAGATGTGACTATTAACCCAACAGCTACCTGCTTGGTGATGACAACAGAGGTAGGCGTCTCGCTAATTCTGACCCTTCTGACCCCGATTTTTATTCCTCTTCTAACTTTTCTCTGAAGATTCTGAGATCTATGTTATACCGTGGTTCTGAAATTATGCGCGAAGTTGCCTGGGTTATTTTCGACGAGATTCATTACATGCGCGACGCCAGTGAGTCTTAATAGCTACAGCAGTATACTTAGTTTTTAGACCTACTAACAACCTGTATAGCACGAGGTGTTGTCTGGGAGGAAACAATTATTCTACTGCCTGATAAGGTCCGATATGTATTCTTGTCTGCGACAATCCCCAACGCTATGCAGTTCGCCGAATGGATCACGAAGATGCACAACCAGCCCTGCCATGTTGTTTACACCGACTTCAGACCTACGCCGTTACAGCATTATTTCTTCCCTGCCGGTTCTGAAGGCATGCACCTGATCGTCGATGAAAAGGGCATTTTCCGCGAGGAGAATTTCCAAAAGGCTATGGGCTCCATTGCAGATAAAAAGGGCGACGATCCAGCCGATGCGCTAGCCAAGAGGAAAGGGAAGGGCAAAGACAAGAAGCTGAATAAAGGCGGACAGAAGGGTCCCACTGATATCTACAAAATCGTCAAAATGATTATGCTCAAGAACTTGAACCCGGTGATTGTCTTCAGTTTCAGCAAGCGTGAATGCGAGGCTTGCGCTTTGAACATGAGCACGCTGGCCTTCAATGATGATTCAGAAAAAGAAATGGTGTCCAAGGTGTTTAACAGTGCGATCGAGATGCTGTCGGAAGAAGATAGGAAATTGCCTCAGATTGAGAACATCCTTCCGCTTCTTCGAAGAGGTATCGGTGTCCATCACTCCGGGCTTCTTCCGATTCTCAAGGAAACTATTGAAATCCTTTTCCAAGAGGGTCTTATTAAAGTCCTTTTTGCTACAGAAACTTTCTCGATTGGCCTTAACATGCCCGCAAAGACTGTTGTCTTCACAAGTGTGCGAAAGTTCGACGGCTTCAGCCAGCGATGGGTTACGCCATCAGAGTTTGTCCAAATGTCAGGTCGTGCTGGTCGAAGAGGTCTTGACGATCGAGGCATTGTGATAATGATGGTGGGAGAGGAAATGGATCCGGCAGTAGCAAAGGAGATTGTTCGTGGTGAACAGGACCGCTTGAATTCTGCATTCCATCTAGGATACAACATGATTTTAAACCTCATGCGTGTGGAAGGCATTTCTCCGGAATTCATGCTTGAAAGATGTTTCTACCAGTTCCAAAACACTGCTGGCATCGCGGGTCTTGAAAAAGGTGGGCATTACATTACAATGTCATACCCCAATAGTCGATGTTGTGCGCTAACGAAAAGATAGAGCTTGCCGAATTGGAGGAGACCAAGGCCAACATGTCCATTGCAGATGAAGGAACTATTCGTGAATATTATGACCTAAGGAAGCAGCTTGACCAGTTTAATGATGATATGCAGGTGGTGATCAGCCATCCTGATTACAGTATAGCATTCATCCAACCTGGGCGCTTAGTTCACATCAAGCATAAAGACCATGATTTTGGCTGGGGATTAGTTGTGAACTGCAAAAGACGCAAGCCACCAAAGAACCCAGCAGAGCAATATACTCCACATCAGCAATGGGTTCTTGATGTTCTCTTGAAAGTCACAGATGGAACATCTGTTGGCACAAAGACATTCGAAGATCTGCCGTCTAATGTCCGCCCACCAAAGGAAGGTGAAGGGTTCAAAATGGAGGTTGTTCCAGTCGTTCTCAGCTGTGTCCAAGCCATTGGGCATCTCCGAATTCACCTTCCTAAGGATTTAAAGTCAGCAGATTCCCGAAGTGGTGCAGGGAAAGCTCTTACTGAAGTCAAGAGGCGGTTCCCGGACGGCATTCCGGTTATTGATCCTATCGAAGACATGGGCATCAAGGATGATAGCTTCAAGAAGCTGCTGAGGGTAAGCTAATTCAAAAGAGAAATATTTGAAGATAGCCAAGGGCTAATGAGAATATTACAGAAAATCGAGGTCATTGAGTCTCGGCTACTCTCTAACCCATTGCACAATTCCCCGAGGCTGAAGGAGCTATATGAGCAATACTCGGAGAAGGTGGAGCTAGGCAATAAGATCAAGGCGACCAAGAAGAAGATATCCGACGGCATGTCAATTATGCAGCTTGACGAACTTAAATGCCGAAAACGAGTTCTCCGTCGCTTCGGATTCATTAACGAGGCGGAAGTTGTCCAATTGAAAGCACGTGTGGCGTGCGAAATCAGCACTGGCGACGAGTTGATGCTGAGTGAACTTCTTTTCAACGGCTTCTTCAATAAGCTGACGCCCGAACAAGCCGCATCCGTTCTGAGTGTCTTCGTATTCGAGGAGAAAACCAAGGAGACCCCGGCGCTAACTAGGGAGGAACTTGCAAAGCCCCTCAAAGAGATCCAAGCGCAGGCTCGGATCGTCGCCAAAGTTGCACAAGAGTCAAAATTGGCAGTCAATGAGGAGGATTACGTTCAGAGCTTCCACTGGGAACTAATGGAGGTTATCTACGAATGGGCTAATGGGAAGTCATTTGCTGAGATCTGGTAAGACGCCTCTTCTTTTTTTTTTTCCAGCAAGCTAGGAACGAACGAAACTTTGGCAGTACCGAGTCACTAACCTCCTCTCTCTTCTTGCTTATGTAGTAAAATGACCGACGTCTACGAAGGCAGTCTGATCCGAGTCTTCCGCCGGTTAGAAGAGTGTCTACGACAAATGGCTCAGGCAGCTAAGGTCATGGGCAGCGAAGAGCTTGAAAGCAAATTCGAGACAGCGTTGACGAAGGTGCGTAGGGATATCGTCGCCGCCCAGTCTTTGTACCTGTAGGATAAAAGAAAAGAATAGAATACTGTGGTATATCCCGTTTGCGTTGCTGTTGTATTCTCCGACCATTCAAGCCACGTCGTCTGTAAGGTGATCTACGAGGGGGAAACTGGGTTGTCACGGTGTGCTAGCATTTCCCTGGCGTCGGGAATAATGACTTTTTTTCAGCGATGCGTAATAATAATTACTAGCAGTTGTCTTGTTGGCTGAATCGTGGCACATCTTGGGAGATTTTGCCTGGAGCGTTGGAAAGTGGCAAACTATGCATGTATGTATGTACAAACGGCAAAGAACACGAGAGGGAAAAGAGAAAAATATTTTCATGACGAAGATATCAGGTCTCTAGAAATAGAATAGAACTTCGTATAAGAAGGAATGCAGACAAAGAAGCCTAGCATCGAGTCATCATCGAGAAGTCAACCTGAACTGAACCTGCGGACGGGGTCTGCGTTGCCTCCCGCAACCCACCGCTTCTCTTGACTTCTTCTTCTTCTTCTTCTTCTTCCCCACTACTTCTCGCTCACTCTCTCTCATCGTATCTGAACTCTCTCTGAACTCTCTCTCTCCCTTCCATCACCCCAGAATCATAGTTCACCTGCATCTTCTTCTTTCCCCCTGTCTTTCCCTTGCTTACATCTCTCGCTTTATATCCCTTCCCTCCTCCTCCTCCTTCTTCCTCGTGCTCCCCGTCTTCCTTTCTTCCTCCCCCAAAGTCAGCCGCTAGATCCTCTCTTTTCCTACCATACTCTACCCAGCCAACTGTCTGTGGTCATCATGAACAGCCTGGTGGCTACACCACCTGTGCCTCCTCATTTTTATGAATATTCTCGTCTCTCACCCTCTCGTCCAAGTACTTCTCCCCTCCCCTCCCTTTCTATTCGTGAAAGCCGTCTTGCCAAGCTGCGTCCCGTTGGGCAAAATTAACTTTTGGACTAACTGAGCATTCCAGTGTCTACTACCCCAATCCACACTCCAACCAGCAGCCGCAAACGGAAAGCAGATGATGACAACAACGATCATGACGGCCGAATGTCCGCATCTCCTACAAACTCTCCAGCCTTCACCCCGAGGTCACTCCCAGCGTCTCGAAATTTCAAACGTGCTCGCCCAAATGTCGGCGGAAGACCGCTCTCCCTACCCCGTTTACTGGAGACCCTAGACACAGATGCCCTCCGGGGAATTCTTAGGTCCATTTGCGATCGTCATCCTAGTCTGGCTGATGAGGTTGTACAAACCGCTCCTCGTCCAAGTGTCGCTGCTGCTCTCCAGGTCCTCCGCAACTACCAATCCACCCTCCAGTCCTCGTTCCCTTTGGGCGGCAACCCCGAGTCCGACTATGCGTATAATCGAGTTCGACAGCCCCTAGGAAATCTTTTAGATGCCCTGAGCGATTTTACACCACACTTCCTACCACCAAACGAAACCCAAGCTTCAGTATCTTTGAGTTATCTGGATGGTGCCACAGACATAATACACTCGCTGCCCCGGTGGAGCACACCTCATAACAATATAGAGCGGGACTCTGCATATGACGAAATCTGCAAGGCATGGACTTTGGTAATTCGCGAGGCCGCCAAGCGTGGCGGTGGGATCCAGTTACAGTACGGAGGCTGGGATCAAAAGCTAGCAAAGCACAACCAGAACTCCGGTGGTAAACTGCAGGCAGCTGTCAACGACCTTGCTTCCAGTTTAGGTTGGATGCACGGACCGGACGCCCAAGGTTTTGGAAGCCCAGGAGGCAATGACCTTGGATCCATCCGGGAGCAACTTCTTTCTGGCACATATGGACTTGGAATGCCAGTCAAAGTAGGACCATGGTAAACGTCCTTTTCAATACCCGACGCAATAATACTTCATCTTCCGCAAAGAAAAAACCTAGGCGGCATTTTTCGCTACGCCCTCGGAAAATCCCTGTTATTGTCCGGATCCTCGAACGTGCATGTCCACCCACGATACGATCACGATACCTACTGCATGAACTAGAGAGTTAAGGGTCAACTTGGCGTTAACTGTATGCAACAAACTTTCCGTTTGTTTTTCTTTTCCTGTTATTTTTACTCCGTTCTTTCCCAGTACTCTTCTTTTTTTTCTTTTTTTCTGTGTCATAATTCTGGAATCCAGGCCATCGATTTATTGTTTTTTTAGATTGGCCGGCGAAGACTTACGTCTTTTTTTTTTTGCACTGCTTAAACTGCATCATATGAAATGCATTGGTACTGTCTGGGATGGTTATCATATTTCATTCATTGTCTCTCTTTTTTTTTTATCATTCTTTCCTTTTTATATTTTCCTTTTTGATCATTCCGAGAGCTCGAAACATCTATCATTATTTGCACCGCTTGCATTCTTCCGTTTATTATCTCTCATGTATACCCTGAGCCATTTTCTTCGATATCACCTGTGCCTGCCTGGCCTTATCCGTTCTATCAATTGGAGGATCTCTCTTTACGTTGCCAAATGCACTCCGCGGTCGAGAAATATATCCAGATAAATATAAAACAGCGCCGCCATTCTGTCAGCATTCGACGATGGTAGAGTTTTGATATACTAAATACGGACTACGCTCTTATTTTTTATTTGAATTTCACTCGGAATATAATTAATATTCCTTCCTTATAGTTTGATCGAATATTGTATCTCTACCTAGTACTCTACTTGTTCACTGAGTCATTGTTGAATGCTGGTATATCAGGGGAACTATATATTTTCAAATGTCGTACCCCACATACAACCAATTCACAGTAAGAGATTATAAGCTACTCATTAAGCTACATTAATTACCATTATTGAACAATACGTTCGAAAGGACATAGGCAGCCGCAACATGATACTTAATGAATGGAGGGAAATGTAAAGATACCGTTCTGGAAAGTCTACCTGGATATCTATCTATTTCACCGTGGAAAGGGAAATGAATGACGATGGAAAGAAACAATATTATATATTAAATATTAGATCGTAAATCGTGAAATTGTTCGTTTTAGGATGTGTTGGGTTTCTTTTTTCTGTTGCGGAATTACCTTACCTCCCTAAGGATTGTTGTGTACATACATAGAAAGGGGATGGATTGAATCTTCCTGTTTATGGGAAATGGTCATTAAGGCTATTCTCGATGGGTGTGGTGAGGATGGTCGATGTCATCATATAAATGCCCGTTTCATAGCACGGAATAGCCATCCTGCATCCTCCCACCCGCCGTTTTTCCCGGGTTTCTCGACCAGCGCCACGATCTCGGGATTGGTGTCTGCTATGCTGTCGCCGTCGGTATCTGATAGTCCTGGGAGGGAATGGTCGTTGTCGTCGTCGTCGTCGTTGTCGTCGTCGTCGTCGTCGTCGTCGTCGTCGTCGTCGTCGTCGTCGTTATGCTCTGAGGTACGCGTGACTGGATCAGATTCAGCGTGGTTTGGCGGTGTCTGGTTCAGAGGAGCTGTAGAAGATAACGGCCAGTCCTCGACACCAAAGAGTGTCCATTCCACCATGCGGTCAACCCAGCTTCCCAGGCCAAACCCTCGTTCGCGCGTTAGGCGTTGTAGTTCATGCTCGTCCATCGCGTCGTCGCCAACCTCGTCCTCGTCCTCGTCTTTCTCAGAGCCCGAATACTCATCCGAGAACGAGGAATTGTAGTTGCCCTCATTGCGCTGGATGATGCGCATCTCCGCGCGGACCTGTTCATCCACGAAATCTGGAAGAAGGGGCCGTGGCTCTTCGTCCGCCATGCTACGTAGTCCAATCCCATTACCATTGCTATTGCCATTGCCATTACCTCTCCCGTGCTTCGAAGCAGTCATCACTAGATCATGCCTGCTGTTCTGACGGCTGACATTGCGCGATCGCGATGCCCGTCGCGATCCGGCAGCTGGCGTCGACCGCCCCGATCTAGACCGTCTATTGTTCATCCAGAGAGCCTGGCCGAGCAAGGTCTCAGTCTCGTACTTCCCCTCCGAGACTAGGCTGGTCGAACTCTCCCGTTTCACGAGCCAGCTCTGGCCCTTTTCCTCGCGTGCTGAGGACGCCAGTGCGATTCCGGCGCGCAGCATCCACTCCGAGTCCCGACTTGGGGGCTGAGAGGTAGCTTGGTGATGGCGTGAAGAGGTGGAAGTCGCGCGCTTGGATTTACTGCGGTGATGATGAAGCGGGTGTCCTGAATCGTGCTCTTGGAGGTTTGAGTCGCTTAGGTTAAGAGGCGTGGAGCTCTTGCTCCGGGGGAGGTGTCGCGCGCGAGACCCGCTGCGGGAGTGAGAGAGGACGCCGGGGGTCCCTGGGACGGAGTAGCTGGAGAGATAGGAGGTTCTGGTTGGAGTGTCGATGCTACCGGTTCGCGGGGAGAAATAGTCTTGTGGTTCTCCTTGGCTGTCATTGTGGTAGTGGCCATCATCGTCGTCGTCATCGTCAATCGGGAATCGTTGTGTTAATGGGGCGAGGGAAACATGGTTAAGTGTTGGATACGAGCGGCGAGATCGGGAGCCGCTTTGGGATATGGAGGACTAGAGAGTTGTTTTATTTAGTGGGCTTGGAGCTGGGGAGGGGAAGGGGCTTATCACTTACTTCCATTTAGGGATGAAATGCAGGATGGGATTTAGATGTTAGAGTAGAATTAGTTTCTTGAAGCCGGGATGGAAACGAGAGAAAGGAAGATGGAAGCGAAGATGGGATTTAATGTCTGGATCATCGCCGGCAAAACGATGACTCCGCCCTGCTTCTGGCATGTGAAAGACGGGCGTATGAGGAGAAGTATGTCTAGTAGTGCTTGGCCAAGGATCTCTCCATATTTCATACTTGGGTATACTAAAATAGAATAACGGTAGTTTATGAGGGTAGTTTATGAGGGTAGTTTATGAGGGTAGTTTATGACGGGAGAATATTGTCAAGAGGTATATACATCAAGGAAGCTGTGGTGTGGGAATAGCTTCATTGCTATCGCCCAGTTTCATGGATGCTATGTAAGATATACTTCCGAGGAAGTCTGAGACCAACCGACTAATAATTACATTGAGAACGCTCAGAACTAATTTAATTTTTTTTTTCTTCCATCTCCGATTAGCACATCATTTATTCGATTTTCCCCTTGTTGACAACAAAGCCCTCCAGAGCAGAGATTGCCGCCCACAGGCGGTTCTCAGCTTCAGGGAAGACCAGCGAGCGATTGCTGTAAAAGACTTCATCGCTCACTTCCTCAGGATGTCGAGGAAGACAGTGCATGAACTTCCAACCCTCCTTCGCACCTCCTCGCTTGGCAAGGTCGGTGGTGATCTGGAAGCCTTCAAAGTCCCGTAACCTCTTGGCCGTTTCCTCTTCCTGTCCCATGGAGACCCAGGTGTCTGTAACCAGGATATCTGCATCCTTGACCGCCTCTTCGGGGACACTGGTTTGCAGAAGCTTACCGGGTTTTGCAACGCCCTCGCCGGCAGACTTGATGAGCTCCTGCATGGCTGCAGGAATCTCATAGCCCTTGGGTGTTGCGACAGCAATATCAACTCCCATCTTGGTGGCAGCGATAGCCATATCGAACAGGACATTGTTGGCGTCACCAACCCAAGCGATCTTGAGCCCCTCGAGACCGAGGCTAGAAAGATGGTGTGCCTTGGGTGTAAATGCCTCGTAGATGGTTTGGAAATCGGCAATGGCCTGGAGAGGGTGGAAGGAGTCACACAGAGCATTAATCACTGGAACCGTCGAATGTTTGGCCAGATCCGCAATTTCGGCGTGTCGACCGACTCGGGCCACAATGCAGGACACCATCGAGGAAATCACGACAGAGGTATCGTATAGAGACTCATTGACGCCCAACTGAATGTCATCCTTGCCCAGGAACATGGGATGACCGCCCAGTTGCACGACAGCGCCTTCTGTAGATACCCTGGTGCGGGTGCTTCGCTTGCTGAAGATCATGGCCACAGTCTTGCCCGTCAAGGAACCCAGAAGGTTTTGCGGAATTGACCCTGATTTGATGGCCCGCTTGTGTGAGGAGGCATTGCGAACAAGAGTTGCAAACTCGGTGGGAGACAGGTCGGCAATGGAGAGGAAATGGCGTGGAGCGAACGGAGAGGTCGAGGGAGAGGTCTGGGATGAATATTGTCGCACTGCACTGGGGAGGACGTTCTGTCGCAGGCTCTGGTTCTTCAGGACCGAGCGGATGGCAGCCATTTTGGAAGACACTGACTGGCAAGCGAAAAGCAGGAGAAGATGGGAGAATGCAGAAGAGAAGAAAGTGAATCGAGTCAGAGTCTGGACGAATGAAGAGTGACTCAACACTAACCAGCACTGAGAATTAGTGAGAACTAAGGAGCAATTAAAGTACTTAGTTAGTTAGTTAGTTAGTACTACTGCTAGTTAATAAGTAACCCGCCGATCGCCGATGACACTTCACTCTTCCCCATCGCCTCGACGCTTCTCATCAGTCTCGATCTCTCGATCTCTCGATCTCTCATTATTCCATTATTCCATCATTTCTTCATTCCCTCATTTTCTGAGCCTTTGGATTACCTACGCATGTTTTGAAATGAGGCCCTCAGGTCCTGCGTGATCGTTAGCCCACTCCGCTTGAGTAACCCGTCGTCATGGATGAGGAGACAAGCAGGCCTCTGCTGGGCGAGCATCCTGGTGGTTCCCCGTCGCATCCAGCTCCTTCAGAGGGCGAAGAGCCATCATCTCCCTTGAAGCAACAGCGTCCTTCTTTTGAGATTTCCTCCGAGTCGACTCCCCTCCTACACCGTCGCAACAATGATTTGTCGACTTACGGTGGCACAGAGTCCCGGCGACCCTCGTCATCGCCGTCCGGCTCTTTTTCTCCAGCCAGTGATCTGAAAAGGTCACGAAGCAGGATCGGATGGACGCTATTCTGTATCATTGTTGCCCTAGGCTCCATCTTCACTATTCTTACCTTGGCGTTTTTCGTACCTGCATTGGTGAAACAGTATGTCAAGGAAGCCGCTGTATTCCAACCTACGAACATCTCCATTGAGTCTGCTACGAGCGAGGGCGTCAGGACAAGGGTGCAAGGGGACGTGTTCCTCGATGCGAGTCGTATACAGAATGGGCCCGTACGAAATCTCGGGCGGTTTGTAACCTGGATCGGCCGGGAAGTCGAGACCGGTCAATCGACAGTGGAGGTTTATCTTCCGGATTACGCCAATATTATGGCTGGCACGGCGTCTATCCCATCAATGAAACTTGGCATTAGGAATGGCCATGTGAATCATCTCGACTTTGAAGCTGACCTTGTTGCCGGTAACATCAATGGTCTACGAACCGTGGCACTCGACTGGCTAGATGGACGGCTGGGGGATCTAAAAGTTCTGGGAAGGGCCAATCTTCACCTTAAGTCAGGTCTGCTGAACCTGGGACAGCAGACGCTGACAGACTCTATAATCTTGGAAGGTAGGAGGGTTTTAGTCCGGAGTTAATCCAACGCTGGCTAACTCAATCACAGGAGATGACTTTCCTCCTTTACCTGATGTTCAAATCACAAAGTTCAATGTTCGTGACCTAGATACGCCCGAACGAAATGGCGCTATGGCAGTTGATGTTTCTGTCGCCGCTCTGATTGATTCCCCACTTTCTCTCGTTATACCACCTCTCGGCTTCGAGGTGCTTGTCGGGAATTGCTCTCCAGAGGAACCTTACATCTCTGTAGCGGATGTAATAACAAGGGAATCTCCGATTAAGCCTGGTCACACCACGGTGGTCGATGTATCTGGCATTATTAGGGGGCTATCTGATGAGCTCACAACAGCTTGTCCTGGAAAGAAGAGATCGCCCCTCGACTCGCTTGTTACGAACTATATCCATGGTCTTCAAACAACAGTCTACGTTCGTGGAGGGGATGTCCCTTCTTTGGACACCCCCAAATGGGTAACTGATATCCTGAAAAGCGTGACTGTGCCGCTCCCTTTTACGGGAGATGCTTTGGATAACCTTGTGAAAAATTTTACCATGACCGATGTCAATTTCTCCCTTCCAAACCCTTTCGCCGAGCCCGATTCTCCAGAATCACAACCCACGGTATCTGCGCTAGTCAAGGTGTTGATTGGGCTTCCGAAACAAATGAACTTTCATGTGGATGTACCACGGGTCAGAGCGACTGCAGATGTTTACTATCGCGAAAGTAAACTTGGGGTTCTGAACATACCCCAATGGCAGTCTGCCAATTCGACATTTATAGGAGATCTTGATAACTCCACTGCCTTGTTAGTGGACTTCGCGATGAAAGATGCACCGCTCCAAGTGACTGATGATGATGTTCTGACCGATGTGCTTCAAACTCTGATTTTCGAGGGTAAACCAGTCAAACTTACGATTTCTGCGAATGTTGACGCGGAGGTCTCTACGGGCCTTGGAGAAGTTGCTGTTCGTGGAATTCCGGCAAACGGCGAATTGACCGTTAAGCGTTTGTACCACTGAAAGTAGCATAATCTAACAATGACTGATACTTTCTCAGCATCATTTGGCGGCTCGCTTTTGGATGGATTGAATCCACATGTAGAATCGCTGGAGCTGGGCTCTACAACCGAAACCTCTCTCGTTGTCAAAACGATAGTCAACTTCACAAATCCCACCCAGTACTCTGCATCTGTGCCTTTTCTTGATCTTGCGCTACTGTATAATGCTACCAGGGTGGCTCGTCTAACCGCGAGGGATATAACAGTCGTACCAGGAACAAACACTGGTGTTTCTGTTGATCTGCTATGGAGCCCGTTTGATTTAGACGGGGCCCCAGCAGTACATGCTGGTCAGGATTTACTTTCGCAATATGTCTCAGGTAAGTTGCTAATAATTTGTAGCAAATGGCTTTTTTTTTTTTTTCTGATCGCTTCTTCAGGTTTGAACACTACAGTCACCGTCACAACCGACAAAAGAACTATTCCAGCACTGCCCAAACTTGGACAAGCATTGTCCAAACTGGAATTCGAAGTTCAAGTCCCGAAGCTCCCAGTGCGTCGCGCCCCGGGCAGTGATCCCGATCAACCTGATGAGGATGATGGGCAACCGAGATTCATACAAGATGCCACGGTATTTTCTGCTTTCATGGATGCCGTCTCTGACCCTTAACATCACGTACATCATGAGCATTTATCGCGTCTGCAGGGCAGGCGTTCTCGCACATATCTCCAGTTAGAAGAAGAGAACTAACTTCCGAGTGCTGCTAGCTGCACCTCTGGTCATCGACTGCCGAATTCACTTTATCCTCGCCTTTCATCAATACAACCATGGAGGTCACATCGATAGAAGCAACAGCTTTTTACGAACACGACGAGGAGGTCGGCACCATTAACTACTACATCCCATTTCCCATACCCCCGGGAATCTCTCAGTCGCCCCGGCTGCCTGTTGACCTGAATCTGGGGGGGATCGGGTACGACGCCGTGAAGAGGGCTGTTGGAGGCTCGCTTAGCCTGGATACTGTGGCACAGGTTGGGGTTAAGATTCTGAATTATAATGATACCATATTATATCGTGGCAAGGGGATTACCGCCAGGGTTAAGCTATGAAGTTGGACTATTATTCCATGGGCCATTTCTAGAGAGATATTCGATTACATTAATATAGGGAGGTGTTCTTGGGACTGGGGGCGTTGGGGAGAGAACTATTTGTACCGGAATATTATTAGAATGAACCAAATTCGGATTTCCACTCAATTCGGTGTGTCCTTTCTAGAATATCATAGACCGGGTTTATGGCATTATCTATGATTATACATGAAGAGAGAGAAAACAAAGGCTCTGCTCTAGAAGCTCAATTATGAAAAGTTAAAGTCTACAGGGTTACTATTATCGCTACCAACGCATGCCCCAAGACTTCTAACGAGAAACCTGCTAAAATTTAAGAGCAAAGGAGAGATTGATATAATAATATAATAACAACATTCGGAGAATCCAAGTGCTTCGGAAGGAATACCGGATCCAAAGAAAAGCACACAATCTTATATAGGAATTAACTTTGGGTAGAGAGATGAATTTGCTTCTTTTCTTTTAAAAAACTTTCAAGCTTTCATATCAGACATCCATCTTAACCGGGAGGGAGGGTGCTGGCGTCGACCACGTCGGCAGCATCCTTCTCGATCTCCTCACGGGGCTCAAACAAAGGAGAGCGGGGAAGGGCCATGAGACCGGTCCGGGTGGATTCGAGGATACCGAAGGGGGCGATGAGCTTCATGAAGGAGTCAATGCGAGATGGCTTGGCGGAACTGTTGATTTAGAGTTAGCAACTGGATCTATGCTATTTCAGGGGAGAGAGTAAGGGATACGAACACTTCAACAATGCAGTTATTGGTGCTGATGTCCAGAACCTTGCCGCCAAACTGATGGGTCAAGCGGGTAATGGCATCCAGATGCTCGTGCTTATGTCTCAAGGCCTGGCTGCTAGGAAGATTACGAGGATGGAACTCAGTCTTCTTGATCTGCTGCTCACCACTCTTATCCTTCTGTCCCTCCGCAACGTCGACTGGGGTGGTGATTTCACGGTGGTGCTGGAGCAATTCCTCGAAGAACTCGGGTCCCAGGATGCTGACCTTGGCCAGGAGGAGTTCACGCTGCACCAGGGCGGAGTCTGTGTAGTCGAGGACGGCCCAGACGGGGACAAGGTCGTCCAGCTGGCGACGGGCCTGTTCGACGACACCATCCTGTCCCTGAAGCACAATGGTCATACGAGACAGATCCTCGACCTCGGTGTTGCAAACGACGAGACTGTCGATGTTGAAGCCGCGGGCCGCGAGAATTCCAGACACTCGGGAAAGCACACCGGGTTCGTTCTGCACCAGACAGTTCAGGATATGGCGCTTGGGAGGGTTGGTAGGTCTAACGGGGGTCTCGTAGAGAATCGACGAGACGGCAGTAGGGGCGTCCCATTGCGGGGAGTTATCGGCCACAGGCAGAGTCAGAGGCGATCGTCGATGCAGAGCTTTATATGCCAACGCCGAAGTCGAGCTGGATGTCGCCCTCGAAGGTGTGAACCGGGAGAGAGAAGCGGCGACCCGTGAGGTGCGGCTGGAGGCCGACAGGATGGTCATTGATGCTGTCGACGACAGCATCAAAGGACGCCGGAAAGCCATGATCTCCCCGGATTGGAGAAGACTAGGCAAGCGAAGTTGAATGGGAGGAGGAGGGAATGCAGGGCACTTCCTTCGGGGGTTTGGATAGGAAGTTCTCTTGTAGTCACAAACTCATCCATTTTCTTATGCTGTCCGACGTCGGGACGGCTGACTCATCCCCCAGTTATGTGTGGACCGTATGATACCGTTTCTGACAATACCACTAGGCCTGTTAAGGATTAGCTTTGAGCCCCATAAGTACACGTGATCTGCACTTTCTGCGCCTTTCTTTTTCTTCGTCATGTGGAATTCAGGATGCTTCAAGAGACGATCGTCGAGAAGCTCGCAGCAAACCTGCCATAAGCAGATTTCCTTTGGATAACACGGGGACTCCCTTATACCCCGGCAGACGCCATCTCAATACTGTCTACACTACGGAACTCATAGTTAGGTAGCTCGTTATTGGCTCTTCGACTAAGGCTCTTTATTGTTACGCTAGTGTCCATTGGGACTGATCGCCTCAACTCCACCGCCGAACTGGCAGGCCCTTCCTGCAAAATAATATTCGTCTTGGCCTACTGCAATCTGTCTCCGGGGCATCCCACTTGACTTCTCTTCATCTTCTCTCCAATATTCCCCCCTACCCATCTCTCTCCAGTATCGCTAGGAGATCGCCATGGCTGACGACGATCGCCGCACCAAACGCTCACGCTTCGACCAGACGAGTCCAGAGCCTCGGCGACAGTCGCGGTTTGACCGTCGTTCTCGATCTCCATCTTCGCGACAATCTGAAGCCACTCGGACTCGCAGCCCCCTCAGTCGTGAACCCCGAAGCCCTGGCGCGGATGCCTCCAAGAAGTCAGACCCTGCTGCCGCAGCTGGTGCGTTACGGTCCTTCCCCGTCACTAGAGAAATTCTCATGGCTGTTGGCATTGTAACTAATACCTGGAGATATAGCTGCCGCAGCGGCCAAAATCAATGCCCAGTTGCAAGCGAAGAAAGGGATTCAACACGTCGATGTGCCTCCGATCCGCTCCGTCAGTTTCATTCTTCTTTACAATCACTCCTTAGTTGCCGCGTTCACGCTGACATTGTATCGATTGATTAGACTGCCAGCCCTATATCACAGTCTGCGACACCATCCGGCGGAGATGCATCGAAACTCAACGCGGAGATCTATGTTGCGGACGGCGACTACATTAAGGACATCGAGATTAATGACTTGCGCAATCGCTATACACTGACAAAAGGCTCTACTCAAAAGATGGTAATTACTCCTGTTGCGTCCGCTGATATTCCAGGCACCCTTGAAGAAAACAAGCTGGTTTACGCCACGGCCATGCACCTGTTTCTGTTTCTGTCTCCTCTCCCGTTCATATATCTGCTCCTCCGTTGTGGTTGTGAAGAAAGCTTACCCAGTTCAATTCATACATAGCATTGCCCCTCCCCTCATTTGCATCTGCTGACCTCCGCTGCGTGATATCTAGATTAAAGATGAAACTGGCGCCGGTACGCCTTCATTCCATGTTATATTGTTGTTATCAACTGTTTTACTCAAGAAGGAAGCTCATCAATTGATTCTCTTTTCAAGATGTGACCACTCGCGGAAGCTATTATCCCGATAAAACCATGGCCACCGCTGCGGTATGTTTTCCTGGTTATATCCATATGTTATCGCATGATTCTGTCGCCCGACTAATATTAATCCTACTTCTTTTGACAGAACCCACCGTTGTACCTGCACGTGACGAGCACAAGCAAAGAAGGACTCGAGAAGGCCGTCGAACTCATCGACGATCTCATGAAGAAAGAACTGCCTAATCTAGTGGACGAACGCCGATTCCGCCGTCGTGAACCGGAGCCGGTTGAGCGTGATGAATATGGTCGCGTATGAGCCTGACTTTTTTTATTCCCAAGTTGTATCCATCCTTATAAGTGTGCTAAATACTGATTACGTACAGCGCAAATGGCCCGAAGAGCGAATCCCCGTTGATCTCGAACCGATCCCCGGATTTAACCTTCGTGCACAAGTTGTCGGACAGGGCGGTGCGTACGTCAAACACATTCAGCAAAAGACACGGTGCAAGGTACAAATCAAGGGCCGTGGCTCAGGCTTCATGGAACCTAGCACTGGCAGGGAAAGTGATGAGCCGATGTACCTGCACGTTGCGTAAGTCAATTTTTCCCCAAAGGCAAGACCTATAATTGAACTAAACAATATACAGCGGACCCGATCCCAACGAAGTCCAGAACGCAAAGGAGCTTTGCGAGGATCTGTTGGGCAATGTGAGAGAACAGTACCAGCGATTCAAGGACAACCCACCTCAGCACAACTACGGTGGCTATGGACATCGTGGAGACCGTCACAACAATTACGGCGGAGGCTACGGTGGCGGATATGGCGGCCACAATCATCACCAAAACTCCCCACCTGCATCAGCTACTCCATCTGGACAAGGAACTCCCGGGGCTGCAGGCGCTTCCAACGCAACAAGTGCAGCTGATTATAGCGCACAATATGCCCAATATTACGGGTCCGATCCCTATGCAGCTTACGGTGGTTATCAGAACTACATGGCCTACTACCAATATTACCAGCAGGCTGCGCAGCAGCAGCAACAGCAATCCCAGAGCCCTGCTCCTCCGCCACCCCCTCCAGCCAACGAGGCTCCTCCTCCTCCACCTCCTGGGTCGGGATCACCTCCTCCACCCCCTCCGGGTGGCGGCTACAATGCAGTACGTATATCTTTTTTTTTATTCTCCCTTTCGCTTTCACCATGAAGTTGCTAATAAGCCGGGCAATAGGTCCCACCGCCTCCAGGACTGTGATTTTGTCATAGACCCCTAGCGTGTGACTCTTGGATTTTTCCTTTTAAAACTTCCCAGCTCATAAACTGGTAAGAAGTGGGTTATGATACGCAGGAACTGTACCTGACTCAGAGAGAAAGAAAGAAAGAGAAAAAAGAAATCAAAAAGTGCAACTTAGTTAGCCCTCTGTATTCTAAATCTATTCCCCGTCATGTCTTACACCCATCCATGTTGTTTCGATCAGTGCTTAATACTTGGCTTGAAATCTTTCCCTTGAAAAAGGAGAATTGGAATTACGTTGTGCACTAACATATTATTAAACAGCAACTTGACTGTCCATTCTTGTATGGTCGACTCTTAGTATCGTGATTTCGTTCAATCTAGCCCACTTTGATATTGGAAATAGTAACTACAGGTAAAAGAATGAACGAGAAGAACCATACCCGAGATATGTACAGTACCTTTTTAACACCAAACTCCACACCCAGCCAGACCTATTCCATCCACCGTGAAATAATACCAGATAAATAAATATATACTCTGTAGCGACCCAGTGACCTACCTTAATACCTCATTCTCCGTCCATAAAGTTCAGGAAACATCAGGTGCATCGGGAACATAGCCTCAAGCTCATAGTTCACCGCAACAAAATCCTGAAGTCTACTTTCCGAGGCCATTTTCGCCTTACGCGCGGCGAGACCATCAGCCCCCTCCTTGCAGAAATCACAGGCATAATCACAGGAGGTCGAGGTCGAGGATCTGTCTGCAGAACCACCATTCCCACCGCTGCTGCTATTGGCGGCAACAGCAGCAGCAGCAGCAGCATCAGTATTAATTTCAGACCGTGGAACCTGAGATCCCATACGTTCCAACTCGAGGTCCCCGAAGAACTCGGTGATCATCTCGTGTCTGCATCGGGTCGTGGTCTCGCAGTACTTGACTACCTTCTCGAAGCTCTGCTTGCGCGCATACAGGTTGCGGAGGAGAGAGACTTTGTCCTCCTTGTGCAGGCCGGCGTTGCGGCCGCCAGTGTTGTTGTTGGCGTTTTCGATGTCGCGGCGTAGTCGGTCGAGAGTGCGTTCGCGCTCTTGTGGGTTGTAGTAGACTATTGAGGTGGCGGCGCGGCCGTCTCGTCCTGCGCGACCGGATTCCTGGACGAATCCCTCGAAGGTGCGTGGGGGGCTCCAGTGGACGACGAATCGGACTTCGGGGTTGTCGATGCCCATGCCGAATGCGTTTGTTGCGACGATGATGTAGAAGCTGAGTGGGGGGGTGTCTTTGCCTTCTTGTTGGTGTTGTTGTTGTTTTTGGGGTGCGATCCACTCGTTTTGGACTCGGGTTCTGTCTTCGGCGGGGAGACCGGCATGGTAGGCTACGGCGCGGATGCGACTGTCTTTGCTTGAGAGGGCTCCGGCGAGCTTTCCCGAGGCTAGTCGGGTTGCGACGTAGATGATACCGGACATTGGGGGAAGCTTGGATACTGCATCTTTGCCTAGCCTGGTTTCTCGCCGGGTCTGGATGCGATGAAGCCACGAGATGAGGTCGTCTATCTGGAAGGCCTCGGGTTCGGTGGGATCGGGGGCGAAGTCTTGCATGAATCGGATCTCGTAGTGGATGTTAGGGCGTGCGGAGGGTGTGTTGAAGATCTTCATGCGAGCTGCGTCTAGTCCTAGGATGTTGAAGATGTCCGTGCGAACTTGTGGGGTTGCAGTTGCTGTGAGAGCGCTGATGGGCACCGGTGGGTTTGTAAGGGCAGAGCGAAACCAGGAGAGGTTCTTGTAGGCAGGGCGGAAATCGTGGCCCCATTCACTGATGCAGTGGGCTTCGTCGATGGCGATGCGGACGAGCTCTCCTTGTGCGTGGATGGTGCGGAGTTTACGACGGAATGTCTCTGTTTGACACAGTTCTGGAGTTACGTAGAGTAGGCGGGTCTTCGGATGCCCAGACAGGAGGTCTTGGAGGATCTCCTGTCTCTCTGAAAGCGTGGTTGTCGAGTTGATAGTGGCCACTGCTACTCCTAATGCTTGAAGGGCGTTTACTTGGTCTGTCTAATGCGTTTTTAGATATAGGCTTCGTTTGATAATACTAGCACACATTCATACAAGGGATCCCTGCTTGCACTTACCATCAACGAAAGAAGAGGGCATACGACAATCGTGACTATTATGATGCGAAGAGATCCAAAAAGAGGGTTCAGTATGTTTCATCAATGGAACCAACAGGCAGCTCAATTGCTGGACGCATAACTAACCTCCATGGCTGATTATTGCGGGCAATTGAAAACACAGGCTCTTTCCGAACGAAGTAGAAGCCTGCAAAAAGACATCATGGCCCTCGATAGCTGCTGTGATCACCTCCTTCTGGAGGGGACTGGAACCAGCATTAGATCACAGTAGGGATCTTAGGATAGAGGAGACTCACCGAAAAGACTTCTTCTGAAATACACGGTGCAGATAGAAGTCCAAGTCCACCTTATGGCGGCGTAACGCTGTGCTCACCATGACTATGGCATCTTTGACGAGGATGTTGGGAAAGGGGGGTTGAGGTTGAGAAAAAAAGACATTACAAGATGCTTTCTTCGACTTCACCACGACGGATCTTCAGAGACGCGTCGGAGACGCGGAATCACGTGGTGTAAATTGATCGAGGTCGTTCCATATAAACCAGGACAGGATACAACTGTAGTGTGTCTATGACAGTTTGGATAGGATAAATATGAAGTAGATCACGCTCTATATACTCAAGTCTATTATTATCGCTAAAAGAAACACCCCTGTTCAACACGACTCGCGAGTAATGAACCAATATACAGAGAGGCCAATCTTGCCAGCCAGGAAAATTTCACCTGTGGGAATATAATAATACAGGTTTTGTTAATGTACACATGAACGCTACTCCGTCCAAGATCAATGCAGCTTCCGAGCTCTGTTCATCTGGTATTCCAGCTCCTCCTTGACGGCTAGAACATCTAGCCCCTTGCGCCTCTCGGGCTGCCAAATGCTCTCCATGCGAAGCCAGACTTCCATAACATCCTCAGGTCCGCAGCAGGTGCCGAATGCGCGCAGAATTATTATGATCATCCTGCGGCCTAAGAACACACCATTTTCGATCCGGCGTTCCAAGTGCTCTAACTCGTCTTCTTTGGAGTGGAGGTGCTGCGGCCCCTGGCTGAAAAGTCCGTCCACATCAATATTGCCATCGAGGTCGGAAACGCGCTCGTCATACTCATCAATGGCAAGATCCTCTTCCTCCTCGCTCGAATGGCCATGCTTTTGTCCTCGGTTTTCGGCAGATTCGTCCTTGACATTGTTAATGAGTGATGGCAGCGGCTTATACAGATTGCCCGACGGAACGATAAGGAGGTGGGCCGGTTTTGATGAATGGCTGTCACTGCTACCACCGAAGGGGTTTTCCCAAACGAGAGTATCAGACTGAGAGTACGACCGGCGATTGAGTCTTGTCTTAGAATCGTAGAGAGCACGTAAGTATGCTCTCCATGCCATCCACAATTTGTCCGCTGTCCAGCCCTTCTTATTTCGGCCATTGTGGGCAAACCCGTCAAAAAGCAGTAGGTATATCATTCCGCGTGGAGGAATTGCGAAGCTCCTTTCCATATCCCCTAGAACCGAAGTGAAAGCGTCTAGGTTGCCCGTCTTGTAAGCGTGATGAGAAAGAAATATATGAAATGTGCGAGTATCGGGGGCCATTGGTAGTGCTTCTTGAAGAGCACGGTGGTGCTCTGGAAGGATGTTTTTTAGAGACGCAGACAGCTGCAGAACGCGACTGAGCCTCCTGGATCTTCTCCGGTAATGAATGAGCTCGGATATGAGCCCTGGGCCAGCTGGGTGAGCAGGCTCATGGCAAGGATCTAATGAGCTTTGCCCAAGCGCTTGTGTTTGCACCATACGATGGTACATCTGTTCCGCCGTCTCCGTCTCTCCAGCTCTCAGAAAGGATGCCATCAGGCAGTTGAGCACTGCAGTATCAACAATTTCCCCGGCAATCACGAACTCATCAAATGACCGACGGATACCGTTCGCGTCTTTCAGTAGTCCATAATAGTAGATTCTAGAGACCATTCCAGCGCGTCCGAACTGGATGTTTCGTCTCTCCATTTCTTCCATCAAACGATCCGCAACGGTGTATTGACCTGCCTTGATAGCGATATCAAATAGAATAGTGAAAACCACACCATCTGATTCGATACCCGCCAAATGTTCCATTTGTTGCCAGAGGCCAATTGCCCGCACCAAGTCCTGTTTACACACCTTGCCGCCTGCCCGGCCCGCTAGGTGAATTGCAGTACTCCAAAGCGCTCGGGATACAGGAAGACCTGCAGCAAGCATATCTTCTATTAGAGCTAGATAACGGCGAGCATCCACCCAACGGCGATCACGGGGTTGAGCGAATCGGCGCAAAAGTGCGCCCCGGGAGCGTTTCGATAGGTGAGCCATGCCCGGTGACGGGAGATCTCTGTAAAGCCCAAAGATGTGATGATTTGATTTTTTCCTGTCCCACAAGGCCTGTACGAACCTCCGGACAGAATTCAGGTCGACGGCAGTCTTTGTGAAGTCATCCTGCGGTTGAAATGGTCGGGGAGTTGCCACAGTGTCAGCTGCTTCTTTCCAATCCAGTGAATCTCCAAGTGCTGCTTGGTATATCTTCGATGTATAGTGATATAATTTCCTGGCTGGGCTCTTGTAATGGGAGTATCTCTCTACCTCCCACGGCTGGTCAATCTCGTCACATCCCGCTGCGCGAGTCGTAAGGTCTGTTTGCTTATTATTTCTGCTCGCTACTATGTCCAGAGCTGTTCTTTTGTATGGTATCATTTCCAGGTCTTCCTCCAACTCTCCAACGTGATTCTTGGTCACGTCCTCATCCTTTGTTTTGTGTTCAGGTTTCTTTGCCGATAAACACTCTGTCCGATCATCTTCGGTGTCGTAAACTTCCACTCTTTGTGCAATGCTAGAATTGAACATTCGCTGGGTTTTTGAATGGCGTATTCCTAAGCACTCCACCGGTGAACCCAGGTAGTTGGGCCGATGTTTGGAAGCTCTGACCAAGCCTGTACCCCCCCATTTCTTTCCGATGTCCTGTTTCAAAGATTTCACCGGCACCGTACCTATGCCTCTACCTCGAGGGGAGTGTTCGGGGCAGTAGCCAGCTATCACTAAGGAGCGAACGAAAACGTCCGCTAGAGACGTCGCGACTGGGCGGGCACGTCGGGAGGAGCCGATTCGTCGGATAGAGGCATTGGAAAGGAGGGGCTTCGTGGTACGCATCGACTTGAAATCAAGGGACAAGCATGCATCCAGCCCCAGCGAGGGAGAAGACCGCGGGTTTGGTGGGCTCTGAGACTTATTGGGAGGAGGCATGAGATTGCAGACATCGTGGCATCGATTCAGCCGTGCATATCCCGAGAAGAGCCTCGAGCAACCAGGAATGAGAGAGGAACAGGAGATTGAGAATTAGTAGCTAGAGAGAGAGAGAAGGGAAGATAGCTCCGCGTCGCCAAAGCCTTGCTCGTGTTATGCGTCGCCGTCCTTTGTCGAGGATTATTATTGAGACTAAATTACTACTAATATCGATGAAGGTTTGGTTTCTGCGAGAGCGGAGCCGGGCGGTCAGGCCAATCGGAGCCGTGAATTGCCAATTGTCGGTTTTTCTCCCTCTCGACCGTAGCTCCTCATCGTTAAGAATCCTCGTCCTTTCGCAGGAAAAGACACCTTACATTGCTATTTGACGACAGCACTCACTCGAGTACTTTTCTGCTTCAGCCGCTACTTTCTTACTGCTAGTATCGCTAGAGACCGTGGCGGATCACCCGCCCTCGCCCGTCCACGATGGGAAAATATAACCTCACAGCGCTCCGGGTTCGCCAAATCGCCCTCCAGCAAAAGGCCGCTGGAAAAACCAGTCAACTTCCGCAATGGGTCGACGTTGTTCGTGATATTCCTCCTGCCCAGGTGCTCGTGCGCAACCAGCCCCAGAACCACCAACTTGTACGCCAGCGCGTGAAAACCGTCCCTGATACCTCGAAGCCGCGGGTCGTCTTCCAGGTTCAAGAGAAGCGCACGAAGCCAAAAAAGACGAGTCGTATGTTCCAGCCTGTCGAGATCAAGTTCGAGGAAGACCAGTTGCGTCGCGAGTTCTTCCGAGATCATCCTTGGGAGCTTGCCAGACCTCGAATCGTTCTCGAAAGTTCAGGTAAGGACTATGCCAGGCATAATTGGGGTCGACTCCAGCAACCAGGCAAGAAGCTGGATGGAGAGAGGTACGTCTAATATTGTGTTGTTCAACTCTCACGTTGTCGTTTTCCCCTTCCGGCACTGATAGCTGATGTTGTCGTCTAATCTTGAATAGCGTTGTCCAACGCCAGTTGTGGCTTCTCAATAATGTCCCCGATATGACCAAGAGCGATGCTTATGACATTGCGCGCCAGGAGTTCTACCGGCTCCGTCTACAGGAAGACATTGAACGTCGCGTGGCCGCGGAGGAGGCGGAAGCTACAGGAGCGGTTTTCGGACCTTCTCATCTACAAATCGGTATGGAGCTTGAAAACCGAGAACATGAGCGCTGGAAACAGTGGGCAAAACTGGAGGCACAACTTCAAGAACAGAGAGCAGCGGCCTTTACCGGTGCACCGGAAATCCAGAGCACGGAGGACAGTCTGCAAGAACCCTCCGAAGACCCCCTACCCCAACCTGCATAAAGTTTCGGCGGGACATTTGGTTTATTTCGAAGGTTTATTTATGTATATTAGTCGGTCTGTTTCTTCTCGTTCTTGAATACCTATGTACAAATTACACGGGCGAGTTTCATGGTGGGGATAGCCCATCCCTGCGTGCATTTCAGAAGAGACCAACAAAAGAAAAAAAGAAAAGAAAAAGGACACATTTCTAATTGATATAAGTCCATGAACTATAGTATGCCGAATAGTTATTAATTTGATAAATTCTTCCCTCTCAGAAATGCTGTCATCGGGCGACAGTCGTTGCGGTGTCGAAGCGGCCAATCGCGCAGTCTTTCCAGCTGTACCCAAACTTCCACTCAACCTCTTCATCATCCCAACCCCAACTCCTCATATCCACGTCGAGTCTCTACTCACCTTCATTCCTGCAGGGTGCAGGCATCTATCACTTCTATTCTCAATTGACCTTGTCTTTTCTTCGATTTTTCTGTCCTGTTTATGTCCTTTCCCTCCCCGTCCTTCGAATAAGCTGGGCTTTTTCTCCGTGTTTCGCTAGTCGCCTAGTCCCATTCCTGCTCCTCGCCTCATAACTGAGAGATCCTTCGAGTTTGAGAATTGCTAACGCTATCATCAAAGTCACCGATCCAACCTGTCAAATTGACAGCTCAGTTTCCAGTTGCTGAATTTCTATATTCACTACGCCCTTGCTCCTCGTCCTCCGCGTCAGACGAACCCCGGTCTGTTTCCAACCCAACGGAACGCTCGGGGCTGGCCTTTGTTTCGCGATTCAACCAGACCCAAAGCTCGATGGAACTGCGCTGACTCCGTTCGTCTGAATATTCAACTCGTTCATTCCTTCAACTACTCAGCGATAAATCCCGCCACCGCAGCGTTTGTTGACCATGTTCAGTTTCAACCCTCATGCCTGCCGCCGAGATTCCCTGGTTATCTGATTGATCATTCGAGAGACTTGAAGTTGAGCGCATGCGACGACGTGGGTGGTTTGAACCTTTGTCTCAGTATTTTCAGCCATGCTTTCTACAATGGTTCGCTCGGAGGATACGCTAAGGATGCCTCGTCCGTACCGTGATGTTGACGAGGATGATGGAAACAGACGAACACCTGAATCAACAGCCACCTCTTCATCCTCATCTTCCAACAATGATGGATCTAACGAATCTACGAAAAGCGAGGATGATGTTACATTGGTAAACGGGTCCACTGGTGATAACAGTAGTGTCACAAAGTCTTATAGCGGGCCTCGACTTCTTTCCCCGGAGGAGACAATCGATTTGGCTCGCCGTGCGGTAGAAAATGGCATTCAGGAAACGAAACGTTCTTTAGCAGGAAGCGAAGCTGTCAGCGACGTTGTGAAGCCAAAGCTGACCATCGATTTGGGCCATTCAAGCATCACCCGCATTCCCGAACCTGTTGTGGATGCTATTAAAGATGAAGTCGAGCGGTGTGTAACCCTGATGGCCCTCGTACGGGAGAACCCCCAGTCGCATAGCCTCATATGAGGGCCCATCTTTGTTATGAGACTTCGCAACTGATATATTTTAGGCTCTCTTTATCAAACAACTACTTGTTCCATATTCCATATCGTTTTGCAGAGTGCTCTCACCTTCGATATCTTAACATCCGGGCGAATAATTTCCGAGAATTTCCCAAAGGAGTATGTCCCTTCCAAAATTACCTTTTATTCTACCTTTGCTTGTAAAGGCTGAGGGTGCTGACTTGGGTTTTTAGGTTATCAAATTACCTCTCCTTGAGATATTGGACCTAAGCAGGAACAAAATCAGCCACCTCCCAGAAGATATCAAAAAGCTGACATCCCTACGAGTGTTGTCGGTGATGCAAAACCGGTTTGACGATCTCCCTCTTGGCATATCCGATATGAACAAACTTCAAATCCTGAAAGTCGCCGGCAATCCGTTGCGATATCCACTTCGAAGAGTTTTGGAGGCATCAGAAGCTGAGAACAGTGCCGCAACTCTGACAGATAATGAGAAGGAAGTCGCACTTACGGCCGAATTGAAGAGATTTTTGAAGACGAGACAACCAGTTGCGACCCAAGAATTCGACAAAAGTACTGAAATAAGGTATGAGTCCCGATTTCAATTACGCAACCACAGACTGAGTCTAGTGATCTAGTGATGGCATCTTGGATACACCTAAACCTTTTAAAAGGGGAATAAGTAGTCGCTTCCCAGTAATACCAAGCACTGGAGACAGCTCTTCTGATCCCAAATCACCACTCTCACGGCCACCTCCGATCCCGCTCAAGTCTCACTACCGTATTGCTTCTGGTCATAGTGGTAGTTTCTACAGCGGCATACTTCAGCGACCTGGTGCCGGCCCCCGTCCTGGATTCAATGAGCGCAATCGAAGTAACAGCGAAGGCATCATCCAAGCTTCCTTTGCGGCCCGCTCCAAGCGTATGGGGGTCATTAACCGAAAAAATAGCGATTTAGGCACATTGGATGAAATGCGTCCCTATCGAAATAGCCATCTACGTGGCCTTAGTCATGGATCAATTCTTCGACCTAGAGTACCCGTGAGCAATTCGTCTAGTCCGAGTAGCCCAAGAGAGCGCAGGCGTCTGAAAGACGGGTTCGTAAATCGGATGTCGAGTCTCCCGGAACTTAAGGGCGAATGGGAAACAGGGGAGCCTATCATCAAAAGTGCGAAAGGGATACTATTTGCCCTTTTCCAGGTTCAGTCGCATGTCTCAGCCCTGATAAATGTGATCAAGCGGGATGACACCCGGCGAAACAGCCTTGAACTTGTGTTCTACAATGCCTCCACTCATGTGGACCGACTAAACGAGGCTCTTGAAAATACAGAAAACTCTCGAGCGGAAGATGGAGAGCCTGCGCGGATGTTATATGAGGCGGTTAAAAGAGAGTGTGAAACGTGTATCATGGCATACACCCACGTGGGCACGCAGCTACGCAATAGTCTTGATCGGATCGTGGCCAACGGTGACGCACGCTATGTACGTTCGCTTATGCTTATGATATATGGCAGTGTGATTGAGCTCCGCAACGCTTGTATATGCCTGGAAGTTCCCGTGAAGACTCGAAAGCAGCTTTCTGGGAAGCCCCCAGTACCTGAAATCAACAAGGAGCATGTCGCCTCAGATATGTTCCTCGGGCCCACAGTAACCCCGACTCGTGGGAGAGAGCTGTCGTTTTCGACTCGTCGGTTCCGTAGTGACACGACAATCCTACATCCTCAGATCATTACTAGCGGGCCATTACCGTCGTCAACAACTTATCAATCAGCAGTCAGTTCACCAGGCTTCGCATCTACTCCTTTCAGCTTCGGTGCCCGGAGTCGGTCCAGCAGCAGGTCCAACCATATTAATACTTCAGTACCATCCTCGCTTGCCACCCCTCGATCAGGCGAATCATTCCCGCCAATGCCTACCTCAGTCGTGCCTCGAATCAACCCTCTGACTGGGCTGGATGAGATAGAAGAGGAGCGGATTTTCGAAAAGATTTTCTATCAGCTGACTTCTGCCTATACTGCTGCTCTCCAGGCGTTGCCTTTAGCTCGTCGTCAACTTGCACGATGCCTTGAAGTAGCGGAACAGAATCGAGAATTTGAAGATATTCAGATGATGTGGACTAATCTCATACGTCGCTGCCGTGTTTGCTTGGAAGTATCCGAAGCACTTGGGCTACGTCTATCTAACATGAAGGTTAAGGAGCCAGGTGGGGGAATGCGCAATCAACGTGAATTCTGGCAACTGTGTAAAGCCTTTATGCAGTCCTTTGTTGACTTGGTAACTGACATGCGCGAGGTGCGAAGCATGCATCTCCTTCCATCTGATATCATCATCATTCTTCGGCCAGTCCAGAGGGCAAGCAGAGAGGCTGGGCGTCTGATCGAGGCTTCTCCATGGTCATATCTTGCAGATATGGCACCAGGAAACGCGCCACCAACTATCTATGGGCCACCTTTACCCTCTCAACATTCCCACCAACATGTTCAGCATCATCACCCGCAGCTTAACACAAACTTGTCACCCCAGTCGATCACCCTTCCCGCGACTCCTCTGAGCGCTGCTCTTGGTCCAGCCGCACAAGCAACGGTACCATCTACGCCAGCGAGCGCTTACAGCGACAAGTTTTTCGAGGGAGACGTATTCCAAAGAGCAGACTCTTTGCTTTCAATGCCAAATCAGACGCCTTTCTTCACTCGACGGTGATGTGTAATAGTGAAAACCCCCCCTGTTCCCGTCGCACAAGGAATTCAGTTTCTTTGCTTTCCAGTATCCATCTCATAGACTTGACCTTTTTGCGCTCTAGCCTTTTGTAGGCTTCTCTTTTTGTCATATCTCTGGGTGACACGATATCAAACCCCCTCCCCCCAATGCTCAAGCACAGTTAGCTTCCGGCTGGACCGAAGCTCGCCTGCCAAACGAACTTGGAGACTTGCATCTACTCATTCCTCGGACAATGGGGTCAGCACAAATGCATGGGCCCTGTCCTTTCGGCTAGCCCAGGAAGCTGTTTCCAGGTAAAGACCTGGCACAGACTATTCCTGACGAGAGGCTTGATATGCTATTCAGATGCATACCCAGTTGCATGATTTATGCGCATGTGACTTGTTTTTCGGCCTCTTTTTCTTTATTTTTTCCTACTTTTCTTTCTTCCTATTTCCATTTTCTTCTCTGGGACGGACGGTAAAAGAAAGAACAAAAGGATGGCGTAAAGAGGGTCCGGTGATTATTTTGTTCTTAAACAACTTTGCATAGCGTGTCTTGTTGTGTTTTAGTCTGTGATAGTGGATTATTATGGTTATACAAGAATCCAGGGAATTGAAATCATCATCAGCTGTCACCTGTACACCTTTTTTATAAAGTACTACTTACTACAAGATACTGAAGACTTGAGGCTGGTTACCTACCTACCTGCTACTTAAGAAGTAGTAGTAGTAGTAGTAGTAGTAGTAGTAGTAGTAGTAGTAGTAGTAGTGGTAGTAGCTAGTGAACACCTCTCCCATTAAAGCATAAATACCTTCCCTCTACTTTTCCACATTGTGTTTTATGAGTTCACATACAGACAAAAAACGTTAAGTATGCCACTCCCAAATAAATTAATTGCGAATCCTAATGCTAATCTCCACTACGGAGTCGTCTAATTAGATGCAAGGACTAGAGTATCACCAGTCCAGAATGAACAGCTAAACAAGAAAAAAAAAATTAAAAGAGAGGGAAGGCCATACCAACCCAGTTCTTAGGCTGCAACAACGACGTCGCGCACATAAGCGAACATCTCACCTGGCTTACTCGCAAAGACGCTGTGGCCTGCCCCCCAAAACAAATGGTATGTTACACCGCGCTCTGATGCCCATTTACCGGCCGTGTCTGTGGGAGAAGAAGACGAAGACGAAGACGAAGACGAAGATGGGGTAGATGGACTTGCCAAAACGCAGTCATCGACGTGATTGTTATCGCGTGGCTTGTGGTGCGGCGCCAGGCTTCTTTGATTGGTATTACCACAGGGCCCGGGGTAGCGGGGGCTTGCATTGTCGGGGAAGAAAACGCGGTTGATTGGTTGGGAGAAGCCCTGGGCTCCGTGCCAAGTCATGTTCTGGAGTGTGAGCTCGGCACCGAAGTGGTTGAGGAGCATGTCGTACTCGCCGAAGTAGACGTGGAGAGAGATGTTGTGTGATGTGACTAATGTTGGGAGGAGGGAGTACACCGGGGCTCTGGGGGACTGGGCTGCTAGGACGGTGGTGAGAATGGTGGAATTGCAGGGGGCGAATGTTGTTGGGGTTATGCTGGTTGGGCCGGTTGTAATGTTTGTGTGGTCAGCAGCAGCTGACGATGAGGAAGAGGAGGAGGAGGAGGATGGAAGAAGATTCAGTGCGACCTGGACGTCGGCACGGCTGAAATATGAGGCTACCAGTGGTAATGAGTCGATTGTGCTACAGTCATGACTGATATCATACACATCGTAGCATGGCTTGCCTGCTCCGGAGGCGGAAACTGTGCCCAGATAGTCCATCGCCGTGGAGAAGGTTGCACAAGGCCCGTAGCAAGTGGAGTTCATGATGGATGACCGCACTTCTTGTGGAGTCGTTGGCATGATGTTGCAGGTTGCGTTTGTTATATCACCCAAGTCACGACGCAGCCGCTGTTGGCGGCGACGTTTGTAATTGAGATACTCCGGATTCCCAGGCACGTATATAGTGCCTTGTGGAGGGAAATTGTCTGCTTGTTCCAAAACTTTGTCAAAACTGCACTTCTGGTCTGCTTCAGTGAAAACAGCCAGGATATCGTCAGGGATCTGGAGAAGAGACTGCTGTGACTCCATGAACTTTCCCACGCTCGCAGCAGACATTGCAGCCGGGTTGCCGAACGAGCCATCGCCCAAAGTCATAGATCGGAGGTTGATAGGGAACGAATCCTGGTTATTGACGATTTCCGAGGCAAAATAAGGAATGTATATCCCAGCGTATGACTCCCCCATCAAATGGACCTTCTTCGACTGAAGATGAGGAAAATATGTGAGGAAAGACTGCAACCACGCATAGAAATCGGAGGTGAGTCGGTCATTGCTGGAAGAAGGATACGGCTGACTTGCGGTTGAGTAGCCCGTCCCGACAGGCTGGTCAACGTAGAGGACATGTCCAAACTTGGTCCAGGAATACGGATTAGCAACAAGACGAGTCGAGTTACCTTCGAAGGATATCGGACCGTTTCCGGTTGTCAGGCCGATCAAAGAAGAGCAACCAGGGCCACCATTAAACCAGACTGTTCATGAAATTGTCAGTGTCAGGCTTTAACTCAAGTGGGAGCAAGGGACGGGACCTACTAATAAAGTTATCATCGTACTCAGGATCTTCTGTCTGGAATAACCAAAAGAAAATCGCATTTCCTTTCTCCGTATTGGGGACTGCCAGTCGCCCAGCCCAGCTGGAGGGGATCGAGGGACCGTCAGGTAACGAATGGACTTGAAACTGGGAGGTATCTGGCGCTGTACGACCGAAGTCGAAGAGAAGGAGCGAAAACACTGCTGATATAAAGAGCAAAAGGGAGTGCATGATTGCCTAATATCAACCAGTGTCAAGTAGAGCGCTGCAGTAACAACGAGAGCTTCGTAGATCGGCTGATGAAAACTGACGAGTTACTCACGCTTTAATTGCTTCTATATGAGAAAAATGGATGCAAACCGTCTCACGCAAAAGCGAAACGGCAAAACCCATATGGTTGGCCATATGTAATGAAAGCTCCATGAGAGACGCTGTGGTGTTCAAGTTGTTTGGTGACTTCTCCGGATCCTGGCCTCAATAAGCTATAGACCTCTATTGAGGCTCCAAGACCGTGGTGGGATGTCGAATAGCGGTTCCTGTCTCAAACAGCGCCATACCCTTTCGAGGCATCTATAGGCGAATATAGAATAAGTCTAGAAGCCCATATTAGCTGTCTGATCTTTAAAGGAAACTGAATGATTCTTCCACCTGCATAGTGAAGATGCTTAGTAGTAGTTAGCATCTGTTGGCGGATGTTTGTTTCAAAGACAAAGCACACTCACTCTGCCCGGTTCTTGGCAACAGCTATATAGTCTAATAGATGAATAGAACAGTAAACAGCAGTCATATTATAATTATTCCCCGTCTTTGTTTGTCTTGGATGTCTTTCGACTTGGGACGCAGAAGTGGAAATACGGAACTAAACTCCGCCATCCATGATCGCTATGCATCTCACGTGCCCATGCTTAGGTAATGGTTCTACAGGTCACGGGATCTGGCATCTCCAGGCTTTCAAGCTTGCTTGATTTGATTGTTTGTATTGATTCGAGTTCGATCTTCTTCATCGCAAACAGTCGTCAATTCAGTAATTCCTCCCTCTCTTGTGCCACCCCGTGCGTCTCTTCGATGGCGATCGTACATCATCATTATCATCATCATGGAGCAACTCTGGGCCAATTATATATGTGAATATGAGAAGGCAGTTCTGGCATCAGCTTCTCCTCTGGGCGTCTGTGTCGCTCTCAAGTGTCCATCTCAACTCCCGCCCTGACGAGGGCGCCAATAATCGAAGACTAGAGTTGTGTATTCAAGCGCAAGAAAGCGGGAGGCAAGTCAGCGCCGAATTGACACCGCCGTTTCGCGAATGAATCACACACAGTCTTTGAATGTAAACTGCTTGGCTCCCAATCGAACGCCCCTCCGCCTAGATCCGGCACAAGAATGAGGCGACCTACCATATCTGCCGGAGGATTTGGGCAAAACTCGATGGCAAAGTGAGGCGCCAAGACAGTCACGCTTTTCCGCCCCTTATTCGCATGCAGTCTTGGGGAACGCGGCCACATGATGCTCTAGAATTTATTGCTCCACGACCTCATGGCTGAAGGCGTGGATGCGAGTGGATTCTTGCAAGTCTTGCGACTTGCGAACTTACAGGCTCCCGAGAACGCTCTTCGAGTCTTTTTATTTTTCTTTTTTAATTTCGAAATCACGGAGTAATCCCTCAGCCAGATCACCCTATTAGGATGATTTTGCATATCGATCAATAATTATACTCTTACAATCCAGCCTGCGCATCGATCGCTTAGCTTCTCCCCGTGCTCATATCAGCCACTTGTTTTTGAAGGGTGATTTGTTCTATACCTATATCCTGCTATGGAGTCCTTTGAGATCATTACTGATTCGAGTATAATCTGTTTATGCTAACAAGTAACCTCCATGTGCGTGTCTGTTTGTGATTCATCTATCGTGACTCTGTAAGGGTTGTATTTGTGGATCATCGACAGTCTAGGGCTCCCAAGGGAATAAGGATACCAATGTCCCACGGCCAGCATCAGGGCAAAAGGGGAGAGGAAAGAGAATGATAATCCAATGATACCGCCTGTCAGGGGCCCAATCTTTATTCCGCCCTATGTCTATGTTGTTGCCACGATGCTCTCAGAATTACGGGTCATCATTGGCACTTTTTCATGACAGAGCTCTGTAACGCAGGATTACTCCACCGGAATCACCGAACATATGCGGCCCTCTACCCCGAAATGTCGGTGGGCGGCAATAGGTCTCGGTTGGAACTGCTCTTATGTCGCTGCGCTAGGCTCCCATTATACCACAGGATATATGCGAATGACACGATAGAACGGAGGATTCAGCCAAGTTCGACTTGTGTGCATGGGGAGCGACCTAGAACCATATAGTAAACTGGGCGGGATCAGTAGCCTTGACTGGCGATTAAGAAGTAAGAGGGCGTCCTGGAAGACATCAAAATTTCACAAGAATCACAGCAAGTCAATTCCCAAAGGATGAACGCTAAAACCGGCGACGGGATGGCCTAAACTCAAATCCGATGATGGGTTGCTTGGTTGCTTGATTGCTTGAAGGCTGGATTGACGATGGTCATCACGAGAGACCGTTAGCAGCGTGAGTCTTTCGGAGTCTTTCCATTTGAGGCAGAGTTGGTTGAAGAAGAAGAAAAGCAAAAAAGGGGGGAGAGCAAGCAAATTAATTTCTGGGGAGGAAAATAAGAGTCAACCCGTCTCCAGATCATTATTGACAGAATCCACAATGGAGAACGGCGCCGTGGGAGTGAAATCGGCATCTTCCGACTTGAATTAAAGAATTCCGAAGCTCGAGGATGATTGAAAGCATCAATTATAGCACTCGTCCAATACTCCTTCGAAGAGTACTGATGTATTTGCCGGAGAGTTGGAAATGGAGTCCCAGGAATGCACTACTTGGGGAGTTTCCCCCTGCTTTGCCTCCTTTTTTTACTTTTATTATTTTCCTATTATTCCAGGGAAAAAGCAAAACATCTCCTGATGCTCCGTCCGAACACAGCGTGCGGTACGTTGCATCCACTTGGGAATAACTGATCGCATTATTATTAACTATTGTTCTTCTTCTTCTTCTTTGCTTCGAGATGTACAGAGTACAGACAGAGTAGATGACGGTTTGCCATTTGCTTTCTGAGGCACGTCTTTATTATTGGGACTTTCGCTCTGGTTGGCCTGACAGACTGTGTTTATTTGCTGCTTGGTAGAGCAGACTTCTAATAATCATGCGATGCACAAAGAAGGCCTGTGGCGCTCTTGGATGCTTTCTCCCTATCACATCCACAGCCAATTTCTGACCCCGTTTTCAAGGGCCCTTCGGATAGCAGCATTTGAGCTGTGTCCAGCGCACGCCTTGGCCGCTGCATGCAATCATATCAGGATCAGGAATGTTGTCTTCTCTGTCTTTCCGACTCTGTACAGGTTGGAGAAAAAAAAAAATATCCTTCTATGGACGAAGGATTCCCGCAGTAGGATTTGACTTTCTTTTGCCTCCTGATGTACGTAGATACTCCGCAGTAATGCGATATGGTAATTCTTCATCTTAGCCCCTTAACTACGGGGTTCTCCTAAATACTAAAACTAAATCCTAAATAATACTATACTAAATATTAAATAGTATCCTCACGAGTCAAGCCAACACTAACCCTAGATCGGAGACCAAAGTCCATCCCACTCCTCTCTAACTGACCGTTTTCGATTCTCCGCTGCCAGAAGCGGATTCATCACTGCAAGCGTCGACTGCAATAAACATAAGCCTCACTTCTCTATCTTTTTTTCTTTCCTTTCGCGTTACTTTTCTTTTTCCGAGTTTCTCTTCTTTGCTTTTCTCGTCTTGTTCTTAGCATTGCATTCATTCCAGGGTCCCAGTCGCTGTCGACGAACAACCCTCTCTTTGCTGTTCTCGATAATAATAACCACTAACTAATAAGAATAATCCAGCCATACTTGGTTGTAATAAGTAATTCATTCCTCTTGATATATATATATATATTTATATATTTAGAAAAAAACTGCTCCACACGCAGCCAGAGTCAAGTCGCTCCGGATTCATGACGAGAACAAAGTATGCTTTCCCCCATACTATTTCTATTGGTTATATCAAGACGCCGTCATCCCATTTTCCTTACTTGTCTAGTCTCATTAATTCCTTAGTTGTTAATCTTCTTATGTTGTCGTCGTCGTCGTCGTCGTCGTTATACTTGCAAGTTCGACTCATCCTCATCATCATCACCACTACCACCACCACCACGGCCTTTGTTTGCTCTGCTTTGGGCTTGCATTTGCTGCATCTTCCCTTTTTCATCTCGTCCTTTTCCCTCTCTCTTTAATCCTTTGGACTCTGCAGTTTTTTTATTCGTCTTCTTGATTCCGATTCTGATTTCGATTTTCTCGTTGTTTTCTTTTGTACTTCTCCTTCTCCCTCGTCGTCTGCAGAAAAGAAAGAGGAAAGCAGAGTCGAAGACAGCAGACGGTCAGAAAGAGCGAGCGAATGATATTTCTACTCCTACTTCGACTAATCCTCAGAATCCAACAATCGGTAGCAAAAGAAGGACTTCCATACTGCCAGGACTATCGATCCTGGTCTAATCTATTGCCCGTTGTGAGATCAACAGTCTGCGATCGACATCGATAACCACCTGCAGGTAAGTCCTCCTAACCCATTATTTCTCCCTCCCTCGCTTTGCTTCTCGTCGACCTAAGGCAAGGACTGACGAAAGGGCTTCTGGGAAGGGATCTCATCCTCCCTCTCAGTCAATCGACCCGACAACGGGCAAAGACTCCAGAGTCTCGTTTACGGTGCCTTGCGTCCATCAAAAAGGAGATGCTCGTGACCCTGACAACGACCTCACGCACTGCTAAGACTTTGTTGCATTCATTCCGCATTTAATTCTCCTCTCACTCTACAATTCACCTTTGCTCGGTTGGATCGCCCACATTCTATCTACTCCTTTCCCCTCTCCCTCTCCCCCTCCCCCTCTATCCCCCCCCTCCAAAGAAAGAAAAGGTGGTCTTCCTCTCCCGCTACTCCGGGTGCGCATGGAGATGGATCTTCAAAAGGCAAAGGAAGCCCGTCGAGATACGCCTGGCAAGCAGGATGATAGCACAGAATGCCCCTTGGAACCCTATGGGGGGAACAACCATTCAAAAGACTCACCCAAGAACGACTCCCTCGGCCAATGTCCGGACTCGAAGAATGTGAAGGATACCACAAGTCGGAGTAGTCGACCACAAGCCAGCAAATTCATTTACACACAAACCTCTCACCAAGCTGCATCGTCGCCTGCGTCTACATGTCCCTCCTCGTCATTGTCAGCGTTAAACGCAGGATCGCGTCTGTCCTCCAAGGCAATCGACATCCCATCAGCTTTGGATCTCATTTCCAAGGACCGCAACTTGTTAGCTACAGCCAACAGGTACCCTCCAGTCACCAAGAGTACGTTGAGTGAGCTTGACCTACCTTGTATCATGAGTAATATCAACCTGCGGATGGATGCCAACTTCGACCGCGACCTTCATTTTAAACCTGATTTAGATGGCGAAAAGGGCAGGCGCAAGCGAAAGGAAGCCTCGGATTACTGGGAAGCTATGGCTACAGAAATTAACGTCTACGCATTTTATGCAGCAGGTGGAATCGCAAGCAACAATGAGGATGAATTGGGGGCTTACGGCGAGCGACAAACATTTGAACCTCGACTTCCCGCCATGTTCGAAACTTTGCAAGATGTTCTCAAAACCCTTGTGCCGGAGCGCGACCACCCCAGTGTGATGCAGAATCTTGAAATTGCTCTACTGATGCAGCAGATCCAGAAAGGAGTTCTCGATATGGTAGGGATCGCAAAATGGCTTGCGGCACTTCTCAAAACACACTGCGCTCCAATGCGCGATGAATGGGCCGATCGCATGGTGGAACAGATCACCACTGGCTCGCAGTCGCAGAATTCCACGGAAATTGTCCGTGGTCTACAGACCCTGTTTGCGATTCTGGAGGCTATGAAGTTGGTAGGCTACATTTCATTTCTTAGTACAGGACGAGCCAAAATGTTGATAGCTTTGACTTAGGACGTCGCCAACCATCAAATCCGGGCTTTTCGCGTACTGCTCATCGAGGATACGATTCCGTTCCTACAAGAGTATTTCAAAGGCAAAATCGAGAGGGACAACTTTCGGGTGGAGTCATCTCGGCTTTGGTATCAAGACCTCCGCGAACAAGAGCTAAGCAGAATGGAGAAGCCTACGCAAACGGACGGGTTCTGGCCGCTGTCGCTTTTGTTCCAAGGACTAACGGACCTACTGCTTCAATTTCATAATCCCGATGGGTTCCCAGAGACTTTCGTCTTTGACTCGGACCGTCTATGGCAGCTTCGGGCATGCCTCCAGAACGTCATCAACCTCGACATCTGCTGGTTTATCTTTGAGTCATATGTTCATTCACAGAAACGGTATCTCTCTACTCCCGCACAGACCTACGCCACCTTCCGGTCTCGCATCGGGTCTCTGATGGAGGAAAACGAGGACTGTACTCGTGGATCGCCTCAATGGCTGAAAAACATGAGCTGCGTCTCCCTTGAGATTGCCAGATTTGCTAGCGCCGCGTGTTGTGGTGATGCCACGATTTCAGACGATATCATTGCGCCAATCGAGGCAGCACTAGAGTGGCATCTGTCGAACGAGTCGGGTCTGTTTCAGTACTTCCAGGGCTCCTTGCGCGAGAAGCTCCTGGAGACGACGTTTATCTCTGCGAAAAAGTACCTGAATCTTTCCCCGCTCGCTATCTGTGAGTCTCAGCGACATCATCCCCACACTCTCGTCGCTCAACAACACTACAACCTCGAGCGAATTTCGATGCGATTGGCACACATAGGAGTGCTGCATTGGAGAGTATGGGCACCGATTCTTTATGTGCGCGAAAGCGTGTCAGCGACTGACGTGGCGGCGGCGGTTCAAGCAGCTGAGAATGACGTGGCGAGTTATTAATTATTATTATGTTGAGAGCTCTAGATCAGCATCTGCTTTTTGGGATTCGACAATATTGAGAGGTGTTCTAAGAACTTGGTTGTGCCAGAAAAGCATGGTCCTCGTTCACTAGACTTTGGGTCCTTTTGTTTTGTTCATGATATGCAGTTTAGCGTCTTGCATTATTGGCCTTGAGGTCATGGCGTCCAATTGGGAAGGGCATTATATGTTTGCGATGGCGGAGAGCAGTTGATTATTCGGGTATGCTTATGTTGGCTAGAGGCGCAATCTTATGTTGATTTGTATGATATACGTATCTTTGTACTACTACTACCTAATATTAATAGTCTTACCTAGCTTAATATCTACCACTGCCACCAGCACAGTTATGTACCTGGGCAGTTAAGTTATACTATGCATAGCTTATGTAATCAGGCACATAGCTACACTCAACACCTCTCTCTCCCGCAAGAAGAGAAGACCAACAAACCCAGACCATCTCTTCCCACTACTCCTTAGTAGGTCCCTACTACAGTATCTTATTCTTTTCTTTTTAAAAAAAGGGAGAATAGGAGAATAGAAAAATAAGAAGGAAAGAAAAGAAATGCGCCTCCCCACCCCCCAAAAACCACTCTTCCTACATCCACATCTACATCCACATCCACTCTCACTACCATGGCTCCACACTTTAAAAACAACACACCTCCAACACATAGCCCAGAAAACGGGGATCCGCTCGTCAGGCCCCAAGGCGGCATTACTGGGGAATTTGGAGGCGGGGCTTGCGCAGCGGTATTTTCGGTATGGGGAGGGCGGCGGAGGAGGGCGGGGATTGAGGATTCTTAGTATTGATATGGGGATTCGGAATTTGGCGTTTGCGGTTTTGGATGTGGGGGGGGAGCAGTGTTTTTTTCGGAATTTGGATGGTGGTGGTGGTGGTGCTGCTCGTGCTCGTGCTGGTGGAGAGATGGGGAGTGGGATGCCCGTTGCGAGGCTTTTGGCGTGGAGACGGCTTGCGCTTCCGGCTAGGGGGGTTCTTTATGGGGTTGATTCTGAATCTGTTTCTGTTTCTGACTCTGTTGATGGTGATGGTGTTGGTGGTGAGGGAGGAAAAGAAGTCTTCTCACCAGCTCTATATGCCGAACATGCATTTGTCTTTCTCTCGACACTCCTGGAGAAGTATAATCCCACGCATATCCTGATTGAGCGGCAGCGGTTCCGCTCTGGCGGTGGGAGTGCAGTGCAGGAGTGGACTTTGCGGGTGGGTGTGTTTGAGGGGATGCTGTATGCTGTTCTTGTTGCGTTGAGGGAGGGGGCTGTTACGGCGGGGAGAGCTGGGGGGCCCGTTGTTTTGGGGGTTGAGCCGGGGAGGGTGGGGAGGTATTTGGTTTCTTCTTCTTCTTCTTCTTCTTCTTCTTCTTCTTCTTCTTCTTCTTCTTCTTCTTCTTCTTCTCCTCTCCAGACGACGGCGACGGAGAAGAAGAAGGTGACTGGTAGGGAAGGGAAAAAGGTCAAGATTAATCTTGTTGGGCGGTGGTTGGAGTCTGGCGAGAGGGTGGAGGTCGCGGAGGGAGCTAGGGAGTGGGTGGATGCGTATCTTGGTCGATGGAGGAAGACGGGGTCCAAGCCGAAGAAACCTGGGGATGCTGGAGTTGATATCGGCAAGTTGGATGATCTGGCGGATTGCTTGGTGCAGGGTGTTACGTGGTTGGAGTGGCAAGTTATGCGGGAGAGAGTGGTGAGAGAGGGGATTGAGGCTGTTGGGTTGGATTTGAAGTAGTTTCATTTCCTTATGTGTATATTTGTCTGTTACTGATACCCATGTATATATATAACTATATAGCATAATACTAATCGTTCATAATACAAGTCTAAAAGTGGATTCGTCAAGTCTATAGTCTGGCACTACAGAACGCATCAAGAACATGCCGCAGTAAAGAGTTGATTGTCGTACAGGTCCGCTGGCTCAGGTCTCAACATATGATGCCACTGATGTACAAGGATCCATGCCCAATGACGATCCGAGAAAGAAAGGAAGAAAAAAAAAATTGCGTGTTAAACACGTAGAACCTTGGATGATCCTACTTGGAAAAGCCACTGAGGCAACTTGGGAACTTCAGCAGCCTCAGCAGCTAGGAAAAGAGAAATCAAAAGTCTAAATCAAGAATGCTTGAACTTTGTACCAGAAGTAAAAGAAGATGAATAGGTACAACGCCTGCGTGCCCTTCGACACGGAATGAATCCCCGTACAAAACGGTCACATCTTATTTCCAGAGACCCGAAGTCGTAGCGACTAGTTTAGTAATGGCGGCGCCAGTGGGTAGGGAAAGGCAGACGGCTGGTCAGGAAACCAGTAGGCTTAGCAACACCGCTGGTGTTAGGGAGAGTGCCATTGTTGTAGGGGGGAAGGCTGGGGACAGTAGTAGCAGTGGTGCTGGTGCTGGTGCTGGTGGTTGGAACAGGGCCCTGACCGTGTCCAGAGTGGGTAGTGGTGTGATGGGGCTTCTGGGTGTGTTCAGGATGCTCCGATTCGGTAGTGGAAGTATGGTAATGGTTGTTGTTCTCAGGCTCTGTGTAGGTGGCGCTGGGGGCGGCAGTCTATATACAGTTAGATAACTATATCAAGTCATGTCGAAAAAAGTAAACAAACATACCACTGTGACGGTGTCTGTGACGGTAACGGTGACCGGAGCACTGCAGCCCTCAGAGGCGCTGGTAGAAGAAGAAATAGGCAGAACTGTGTAAGTAGAGGTAGCGGTGTCTGTGACAGTGGAGTCACTGCTGGCAGAGGAAGTCTAGGGCTCAGTTAGTATTGACTGTTTTTAGGGCTACTCAATCCTCTGAAAAGATTTAGCCAACATACCTCCCAGACGGTTTGAACCTGAGTAGAAGTCCTATGAATAGTGGTGGTGACAACGCTCTGAGTGGTACCGGTGCCCAAGGTGTAGGTCACGGTGATATCGGTGCTGGTCTCAGATGCAGCAGCAGAGGAGGTGTCGGGAACACCGGTGGTAAGAGGGATGGGAGAAGAGCTGGGATACAGCGGAGTCGGATAGACGGTCACATACGAAGTCGACACCGTCTGGTTGAGGTCTCTGGGATGGAAGAGCCTGTCATGGCGAGCGTGGAGACCACGGCTGGCTTCACTGGTGGCAGCCAGGGCACCCAGAAGGGCGGCGACAGAGAGCTTGGATGTGAGTTGCATCTTGGAAGGACGGATTGTATGTTGACAGAGGTATGTCTCTAGTAGATTTTCTTTTTATTTTTCTTTTATTTTCCCTTGGTTGACAGACAAGACTGCGTTAGGAGCGAGAAAGACAGTAAAGGCTGCGAAGTCAATTCGCAGACCAGAAAACACAGGGTTAAGGAGTGACTGGAAAAGAATGGATAGTCTCTGACACTGAGAGGTGAGCAGAAACAAGAGAATGAATGAGTCTACCAGAGAGTCGGGGAGGAGAAGAAGGAGAGTAAAGAGGAAGCGAGAGGGAGATAAAAGGAAGAAAAAGGAGGCATAAGCTTGGTTTGATTAGTTCTGGACTGACAGCGACCTACAGTAGTACTCTACTACAGCGATCCCGTAATAAAAGATAGTATAATTACATCTATAAAGTAGCTCAAGCCAAGTGAAGCGTAATATAACCTCTTTAATGATGCCAGTGGGGGCTGTCCAGGAACCGCACGCCGATTAGTCGACGTTTGGTGACAGACGAGATGAAGCCCGTTTCATCCTCTCGCAGACTCTGTTATTGGGCCGCCTCTGCCGTGTTTCCATCGGGATCGCCTTCGTTTATATTACCTTACTATCACAGTAGTCCGTCATTTATATTACTACCACAGTAGTGATTGTATTATCCTATGCCATCATTTCTGTGGATTCGTCGCCATAGCGAGAAACTCCATACTGTGTGAACAACTTTTATTAATCCCTCTCTGCTGCAAGAGATCCTGAGTAGACGGCAGTGCTAGAAGTCTAGGACCGTGGTGGTCATCGACGATCATCTAAGATAATAAACCACCAATCGAGGCTTTAGCGGCCCACTGACCACCGTCAATGGCAATTAATAATTAATCAATACTATACAGTTCCAGCATTGCGAGCCGTGTGTGTTGTAGAGATGATATTAGCTACGGGTTAGTGGTTACTAGTACTTACTAGCAGCAGGTAACCTCTAAATTATACCCCACCTGGACTCCCACCTTCATTTCACTACTCCATACAAATCCTCTACTCTTAATAATAATAATAATTAACTAACTATAATAACTTCCTCCCGTCCTTAAGAACCACTATGAGCCCCTCGTTCCAGGCTCTGAGGGCGCAGTACAGTTTGGCCCTGAAACGCTTCATCGAGTCTACCAAAAACTTCGAGGTCATCGCCTCGGTTACCCGCCAGCAGCCATCCTCTTCTCCCCCCGAAATCCTCTATGTGCTGGACTCATCCTTCAACCCTCCGACCCTGGCTCACCGCAGGATTGCAAGCTCAGCCATTCTAGAGAACCCCGAGAAACCCTCTCGTCTGCTGCTCTTACTCGCAACCCAGAATGCGGACAAGCCTTCCAAACCGGCCTCCTTCGAGGACCGACTCACCATGATGGAGCTGTTCGCTCAAGACCTCCTGGTCTATTTACGCGCTACTCTGCCTCAAGATAGTATTAAGCATCTCCCAGAGGTTGACATTGGCGTCACCAAGAAACCCTACTTCGTGGATAAAGCGATTGAGATCGAGTCTGCTGGCTTCTACCCGCAATCCCTCGAACAAGTCCATCTCACTGGCTATGATACATTAATACGGATATTTAACCCAAAGTATTACCCGCCAGAGCACACACTGCAGCCGCTGGAGCCCTTCCTTTCCAAGCATCGACTACGAGTCACCATGCGTCCGGACAGTGAATGGGGGGCCAGGGCTGAGCAGGAGGCCTATCTGGCTAATCTAGCTCACGGAGGGATGGATGGCCAAGGTGCCAAACGGGAATGGGCACAGCGAATCCTCCTTGTTGAGGGGAAGAAGCCGGACGAGCGGTCTGTGAGTTCTACCAGAGCACGCGAAGCTATTCAGACAAACCCGCAAGACCTTGAATGGTTGGTTCCGCAGAAGATCAGAGACTTTGTTCTCTCCGAGCGACCTTATTCAGAGTAGGGTTCTAATCTTGAATACATATATGTATCTGCATATATATAGTAGAGTAAAAAAAGCCTTGCATTAACCGCGCAACGTATCTCTTCAGTATCTCTTCGATAGAGCAAAAGGGAAGAATCTCTGTTATACTTTTTTCTTAAAAAATCCAGTAATTAGTCCAAACACCCGTGCTCCGGTGACGCCTAACTACAGGTACTATACACTTGTTGGTACATCATATTATTTCTCTGCCCAGCATTGACGATCGTTGACGATCGGCCACCTTTACTCCTCCTCCTCCTCCTCCTCCTCCTCTTCAGCTTCCCTCTTCCCCAGAGTATAGGCCAGTCCACCACCAACTAGATTGGCCAAACAGAGACCCATGGTGGCTCCGCGCACAATCCCACGAGCACCCCATTTCTTCATAAACGGCTGCTTCCGCCGGCCCGCGAGCAGAAGATAAAGACCCGACCAGGCGGCGCTGATGCCCGCGCTGTCGGTCTTGAAGCCCTGGATATTGGCATAGCTTGTGAAGAGGAGGACAGGAGGGAAAAGCATCGGGAGGGCTTGGAAAGGGCGCATGTATTGCGCTGTGATGAGGGTGGCGAGGAGGGTTGGGGGGAATGAGTTCTCTGGGTGTGCGTTGGAGAGTTAGTATCATTTATTAAATAAATAGATACAATATATATAAGGCAATAATCATTGCGATGCTTACCTCCCCAAGCCCTAGCCTTCTCCACCAGCGACTGTTTGGTTTCTTCTACCGTCATGGTTGTCGGTTGCGAAATGGATATGCGAGAGAGGGATGGTGTAGGATTATTAAGTAGCGAGACAGCCGTCTATTTCACGTAGACTCAATTGTATATATATATATTATGAAAATATCAAAAATGCGTGATTAACCGTCTGGGAATAGACATGAAAACGCCTTGCAGCAGCAGCAGCAGTAGTAGTAAGGTAGTACAGAGTAGTTGAAATTATTGTTGTTATTCTGGATATTTTGGACTGACTAACAGTCCCTCACCCGGGCCTTAGCGCAACATCTGAACCTCCAGAATCTCACCACGTTTATCAATCGCCATCCATTCTTCTCCAGATTTCACTCCCAGCTCCCTGTTCTCTCCAACCCCGTCGTTCCTACTGGCTGCTTCATCCAGCTTTCCTTTCCGACTCGACTATCAGCAGTTCGGTGGAAAAAGAAATCTCCCGCCGTCCTTTTGCTTTTCGACAAACCACCCCTCCCTCCCCCTTCCCACCATCTCCCCCACGACTGGCAGTCTCTGAAGAAAGGATCATCAAAACAAAAGGGAGCGTAGGGACATACAACACCTACTATACTCACCATAAACCTCTCGGAGAGGTCACCTCGGTCGGTATCCCATCGCCATGCCCTCTGCCAAAGCCTCTGGTGTGGACGATGGAGGCTCGGCGAAATCCCGCGAGCACAACCAGGGGAATCAGGACCGCAAATATACGGTAGAACAGAAGGCGGCGGTGCTTCGGATACGAAAGTGTTCTACGACAGCATTCTACGAAATCTTATCCTTGGAGAAGACGGCGTCAGATGGCGAGATCAAGAAGGCTTACCGGAAACTGAGTTTATTGACACACCCCGATAAGAACGGGTATGAAGGCGCAGACGAGGCTTTTAAGTGTGAGTTTGATATGTCCATATACCCGTGCGGTTATGCTTTTTTTTTTCCCTATTTCCTCTTTCTAATTGGGGTGGTAGTGGTTTCGCGTGCTTTCCAGGTTCTATCGGATCCGGATAAAAAGTCCAAGTATGATAAGTTTGGTGGAGACCCGGATAGCAGATTCACGCCAAGTGCTGGTCCGTCAGGTGCTTCGCCTTTCAGTGGATTTTCTGGTGGGGGATTCCCCCGAGGAGGAGGTGCGGGTGGACCTATGTTCGAAGAGGAGATGTCCCCCGAGGAGCTGTTCAATCGGTTCTTCAATGGTGGTTTTGGAGGTATGGGCGGTGGGTTTGCCCCCTTTGGTATGCTCTCCGTTCTACAAAAAACGGCGCTGGAAGGTACCTGGCTTTTGCTGACAGTTGTAAAAAATAGGTGGTCCGCAATTTGTCTTCAACATGGGAGGTGGGCCTGGGTTCCGGGTTCATCAATTTGGAGGATCTCGACCGCGAAGAAGGCCGCGCGAAGCAGATCCGCAGTCCGAGCGCGCTCCATCGGCTTGGGCTACGATCCAGCAACTATTGCCTCTCATCCTCCTCTTCGTGCTTCCCTTACTCTCTTCGCTCTTCTCCGGCTCATCTACCCCCGCTGGCCCTTCATATCGATTTGAAGCAGCCATCCCTCCTCACACCATGCACCGAACAACACCGAAACTCAATATAGACTACTTTGTCAACCCCAGGGATGTGGAAGACTATAATGCGCGGAAATTCCGCCAACTAGACCATCGAGTTGAAGTGGACTATGTGACCAAGATCCAATACGAGTGTGAGAACGAGATACTTGCTCGTGATCGGATGATTCAGGATGCCCAGGGCTGGTTTTTCCCGGACGTAGAGAAGATGAAAGCAGCGCGATCCATGGAGCTCAAGAGCTGTCGGCGATTAGACTCCCTGAAGGGGAAATACTAAATTACGAACTTCCGGTCGAGATGACCTGAGCTGCTGCATTTTTTTTCCTTTTTCTTTTTTTTTTTTTTTGATCCGACTGTGTTCCTCATGTAATCTTCGTCTCCCTGTCCTTTCTACTATTCTTCTATCTTTATTTCCCCTCCGCGCCTGGCCTCTGCTTGTTTGTTTAGATATCAATGATCGTGCAAGTATTTAACGGCGTTGCATGGGCTGAACGAGTCAAAATCCTGGAATGATTTTCTGAATGTCCTGAACAGAAAATAAGACAGTAGCTTTATTTCCTCTTTTCATTAAAAAGAAGCTGAAAGTAAAGACAAGACTGAATGTCAGCATTATTATTCCTACGAAGACTGCTAACTACTAGTAGCTATTTAATATTACACTTTGTTATTATTATTTAATTGCGGCGGGCGGCAGAGCAGCTCCGTTAATAATCATCAATGCGGGCGAACCCCAGCGATCATGACAGAATCTCGCCTGGTGACAACTAGCGGCCTTCTCTGCCTGTCTCTTTGCTGCCTTTTTCGAGCCCTGAGATCTTTGGGTCTCTTCATTTCTCTATCTTTGAGGAGCTCATCCCCATCCTCTTGTCTCCATTCATTTGTGAAATAAGAAGCTCCTCAACCTGGTGCGGGCGCCTGTTCGTCACCCACCTCTCTCATTAGAGATGTCAGATAACCTCTCTGAGGCGGACAAGGTTAGTCTGCGGCCTTATGTCTTTTCTTTTCCCCTTTACTCCATGATAGTAACACTGGCATCTGAAGATCCGCAACAAGCGCCTGGCAAAGCTCGGGAATCCATCGCCACCTGTGCAAACTGGAAGTCCTGAGCAGTCCCCCAGCCAGCCCACAGCGTCTTCGCGACCTCCTCCCACCCTCCAAGCCTCGGAGGGTTCACAGCCACAACAGTCGAACAAGCCCAGTACGCCTGTCCCGCTTTCGTCTTCGCCAGGCCCAGAGCAACAGCGGGCATCAGAAGGGAAACGGATCAAGATCACGCCCGCAAGCTCAACGCTAGTCCGACCGCGTTCCACCACCCCGGTCCCGAGCACCCCGCCGCCCGCGAAAGTTGAAGAGACCATCGAAGCTTTCGAGAACCGCACATTAAGCGCAATTTTTAAGTTGACCTTGACCGAAGATAGGCAGCATGATATTCATGGGCAGAGATTGGCGTTTCTTCCGGGCCTGCGTGGTGAACTTCAAGACCAGAGCCGGAGCCTTCGTATAGATACGTCAGTTTTGGACCAGGCTCTTCTGGAAGCGGCGTCAAACCAACCGGAGCAGAAGCCTCTTGACTACCTGTTGCCATGCTGGAAGCGGATAACGCGGTTGCACAAGGGCTTTCGACGTGCGCGCGATGATGACCCGAAGTTCAAGGTTATATGTGAGGCCCGTCGCCTGTGCATGAGCTACTGTATTTTTGCTTTTACGATGCCAGAGATGTTTGGGTGCGTTGCCTCTGCTAATATGAGACATGCGAAATATGGTCTAGATTACTGATCTTGTTGGTTCCACAGGATTGATCCGTCTGGACTATCACCCCTCAAACCCTATCTTCTCTTAGACCCGGAAGACGACAAGGGAGTAGACTTGGAGTTCATGGGCGAAGCTGTCAAGCGATTCGAGGAGGATGAGAATATCAAGCCAGCGTTTATTGCGGCGGTTGAGGAGCTCAGTCGGGAACTTGCCTTGATAAGCATTAGTGATGATTACAAGCCATATGTGACAGTATGTTAAGGCGCAGCCTCTCCTCATTTCCTGATGAAGCTCATGTCCTCAACCCCTTTTGCCCGCAGGCCTTGCGAAACCTTGTTCATAATGCCGCACTCGCGGCGGCTATTACTGAATCGTCGTTTTTCAACGCATCTCGCGACCCTGCCTTGTTCGAGAAGGAGACTCTTCTAGGGCCATGGTTTCGCCTTTCGCCGTTGCAGGGCAGTGCTACGATGTCGTATTTCTCAAGCCCAAAGACAAGAGATCAGTCTTACATCTTGAATGCACAGCGGTCAATTCGCATGGTACAACAGTTGCTAAGCTCAGACCTCCTCGATATTATCAACCATATGATCCGAGCGTCGAAAGAGGCACGAGACAGAATTCTGGACTGGTTTGCGGCCGCTTTGAACATCAACCATAAGCGACGAGCAATGCAGGTAGATCCTAACACTGTGTCGTCTGATGGGTTCATGTTCAACCTTACCACATGTCTGGACCAGCTCTGTGAGCCTTTTATGGATGCAAATTTCACCAAGGTAGGCTTTTTCTTCTTGATCTTTTCCTTTCTAAAGCGGACCGCCCAAATGGGGTTTTTTTACTAACTGATAGTTTAGATTGATAGAATTGACATTGAATACCTTCATAGAAACCCTCGTGTTGATATAAAGGATGAAACAAAGATCAATGCTGACCAGCACGCCTCCGATGCCTTTTATTCGAAGAAGTCGGATGGCGTATCCAACTTTATCACGGAAATCTTCTTTTTAACCGTTGCCGCTCACCACTACGGTAGCGAGTCTTTGACGTCCAAGGTGGAACAACTTGAGAAGGACCTTAGACATATGGAAACCCAGCTCGCCAAATTCGAGGCCGAACGGCATAAATGGACGAACAATCCAGTGCAACTCAGGCTTTTCGAGACACATCTCAAGAAGTACAAGGATAAGCTGGATATGGGCCTGGCTTTGAAGTACAGTCTGCAAGGTGTGCTATTCGACGACCAATGGCAGTACCGTTCCATGACCTTCATGCGCTACGTCATTGTCTGGCTTCTCAGAGTAGTGTCTGGCAAAAACTTCCCTAAGGAAGAGATCAAGCTGCCCCTTCCTGCGCAGCAGCCTGAAGTTTTCCAGTGTCTTCCAGAGTACTTTGTGGATGACATTGTCAGTAACTTCAAATTTATCATGTGGTCTATGCCTCAGATTATCACCGCAACACAAGGGGATGAGCTGGTTATGCTCTGCATTGCCTTCTTAGAGAGCTCAGATTATATCAAAAACCCGTATCTCAAAGCCGGTCTTGTTTCCATATTGTTCCGAGGGACATGGCCCCGCCCTGGTGGCGCGAGTGGTGTCCTGGTGGACCTTTTGAACTCCATGCCCTTTGCTAATGAATACCTATTACACGCCCTTATGAATTTCTACATCGAGGCCGAACACACTGGCACTCACACCCAATTTTTCGACAAGTTCAACATTCGGTACGAGATTTTCCAGATCATTAAATGCATCTGGCCCAACACGCTTTACCGAAACAAGCTCTACCACCAGTCCAAGCAGAACCTCGATTTCTTTGTCCGCTTTGTGAACCTGCTCCTGAACGATGTGACCTTTGTCCTTGACGAGTCATTTGGAAATTTCATTACGATCTACAAGACACAATTGGAGCTGCGCACGGAGGGGGCTACCATGGATCCCACGGTGCGCCAGCAAAAGGAAGAGTCTCTTGCATCCGCCCAGCGCAGTGCTAAATCCTACATGCAGCTGACTAACGAGACTGTGTCCATGCTCAAGTTGTTCACAGAGGCATTGGCAGACTCCTTTACCATGCCGGAAATCGTGCAGAGACTAGCTGACATGCTTGACTACAACCTGGATGCAATGGTGGGGCCCAAGAGCTCCAATCTGCGCGTAGAGAACCTGCAGGACTATGGATTCAATCCACGGGCGCTGTTGAGCGAGATCGTAGATGTGTATCTGAACCTGATGAACAAGCAGAATTTCATTACTGCCGTTGCGCGAGACGGACGCTCTTACAAGCCCGCTAATTTCGAGAAGGCCGCTGAAATTCTGCGAAAGTGGTCTTTGAAATCGCCTGAGGAGCTGAAGCGATGGGATCGACTTCAACTGAAGGTGAAGGAGGCTAAGGAAGCCGATGAGCAAGCGGAAGAGGATCTTGGAGAGATTCCAGACGAGTTCCTAGGTAAGTTATTATTTCTCTTTCTTTTTTCATTTCCTCTCCCCCCCTCCTCTTTCCTCCTTTGGGGGATGGATGCGTTTGATAAATTTCCTAATAATATGTCCCAGATCCTTTAATGTACACATTAATGGAAGATCCTGTCATCCTACCTGCATCCAAGGTTTCCATTGACCGGTCAACCATCCGCTCGCACCTTTTGAGTGATCCCCACGATCCTTTCAACCGAGTTCCGCTGAAGATGGAGGACGTAGCGCCCGGTAAGAGCCCTCTTCTCTCCCAACTTCTGACCACACAGGAGCCATTGCTAACAAACCCATTCTGCGAAGATACGGAACTCAAGGCCAAGATTGAGGAGTTCAAGAGGCAGAGGATGGCGGAGCGACGAGGGCCACGGGAGCAGCAGGCAGGTGATGAGATGGACACGTCTACGTAGATAGGTATTGGAATCTCATAACTCTTAACATGATACTCTCTTTCTTTCTGTCTCACCTTTCTTTCTCTTTCACCTTTCTTTTCCCATCATAGAGCGTACAGAGTATATATATATTCCTCCCGAGAATGAAAACGAGAGAAATCCACCTAATCTGAAATTTCCCCTTGAGGACCGACTACCAGGACTTCGAAGCGATATCTCTATCAAAAGTGTCTTTATACAATCAGGATACTCATACAGCTACATACAGCTACATACATGTCAAACGACCGCGCTAAATCTCATGTGACACGACCTCGGCGCAGGTGGTCTGTGCGCTTACCGACCTCGCTTTGCTGACTAGTTCTGGCAGCATTTAGTTACAGATTACAGTCTTGATAAATACAGTATTGCTTTCTTTCTTGAACCATGTTTTTTGTAATTTACATTCTGGTTAAGACCTAGGCACTACTTTATATAAATAAATCTGATCTCTAAGCTCCATAGCGAATAGGAAGCACGGGAACATACTGAAGGACAATCCTAATCTGTAAATATAATGCAAAAGAAAGGAGTACTGTAATAATCTGTGAAACCGAATTAGTCACCAGCAAGATTGTTTAAGCGCACAGACCACCTCGGTATGGGATTGTAGTTGAGTGTAAGGAGGTAAGAAAGATTGTATTAAGCTAAGGTGACCGCGGTCGATCTAAGCAAGGTCATGTGACACTACCGCGGTCGCCTCAGCTGAGTCACCTGAGATTAGCGCGCTTGAAGTATGTCAAACCATACGCTCCCTGCCTTATGACATGCTACTTTACCTTAAATTGTGGAACATGATGCTTGTACCTAATAGTAATTACTAGGGAAACCAACAACAAGTAATCTTGACACATTTCAGAGCAATTGTCCACAATTGTCCACCCTTGAATGACTGTCCGTCTGAAGATCGATTCCACCTGAACCTCCACCATCTCAAGCTTCCAAGTTGGTAGGTTCTACTGTTCTACTCGAGTCTTTGTCGACCCTAGATAGCTACTCATACGCCATAATAGGTACCCTTTGAGATCGAAAGTCATGGGCGCAGTCTTTTCCTCAGCTGTGGAGGGTCTTCCCCCTTTGAGAGACTTCATTCTCCCTACTCCTGAAACATATGTGATCCTAATCAACATCTTCCAGTACTTCCCTCTTGTAAGAACCTATCCTTAGTACTGATTTTTTCTTCATATACACACGTACTAACCAGCAAAAACAGTTCTCTATTGCCCAATGGCTTACCTCTTTCCACCCAGCAGGGAAGACCTCTCTTAAGCGGTCGTCCCTCAACATCCCCGGCCGACTGGGCTGGTTCGCCATGGAAATCGTCGGTCCCATCAACCTAGTCTTCCTCCTCTGGAAACTCCCAGCCAGGCTCAACATCACGACCCTCCCATTACCCAACAAGCTCGTCGCATCCCTCTACCTCCTCCACTACCTCAACCGCGCCATCATCTCCCCTTTCTTCTCAGCTCCAAGCATGTCCCCCATACACGCCCTCGTCGTCTCCATGGCCATGCTCTTCAACTGGCTAAATTCCTCCTGTCTAGCCGCCTGGCTGGTAGGGTACACCCGCACCACCATCCCAGCCTCAACCCCCATCAAGACTATACCCACCACCACCCCCTTCCTCCTCCCAACCCTCGGCCTCCTCCTCTTCTTCACCGGAATGCTAGGCAACATCTCCGCGGAACACACTCTCTTCCGCCTCCGCCGCGAAGAAGCCCACAAGCGACCCTCCTCCACACCAAAGACTCCAGAAGTCGCGCCCAATTCAGACACAGACACAGACAAAGACACAAGCAAATACGCAAAAGTCTACGTCATCCCCCCACCAACAGGCCTCTTCCGCTCAATCCTCTACCCGCACTACGTCTTCGAATGGCTCGAATGGACTGGTTTTGCGCTCGTCGGGACAGCAGTCCCCGTCTTCCCTGCGCAGATCCCCAAGGACGGGCTTGGCATTGACATTGGCATTGGTGGCGGTGGTGGTGGGTATCCTCCGCTCCTCCGTCTTGCGCCTTGGCTTGTTCCCCTTGCGGTATTGGGGCAGCGGGTCCTTGGTGTGTCTGTGCTGCCGTTGCCGGCTTTGGTGTTTGTTGTTAATGCGGTGGCTAATATGTTGCCTCATGCGCGTTGGGGGAGGAAGTGGTATTTGCAGAGTTTTGGCGCGGAGGCTGTTGCGGGGAGGGGGGCAGTTGTGCCGTATTGTTCTTGGTTGTAGCTGGCCCTGGCTGTAGGTCTTTAATCAACTTTAACCTGTACTTCTAGTGTCCTTTTTTTTGACTCTTGTTTCGGGGTGTACCAAAAGTGCTGTTCTACTGGATAATACTTAATACAGACAAGCATACTGAGGTGATGCAGTTTGGATTAACCTCGAATGTGGTATACACACATTGTTGAAATATATAAAACATCGGCAAAACTAGCCCACCACCGACTATTCCCTTGTTCATGCTCTCCATTTTCCAAAAAATACCATTAGAAAATGAAAAAGCAGAAAAAAAAAAGGACAAAAGGGAAGAAGAAAAGGAAATATCCACGCCCAGGGAACTTTATGTCGATGCTTGGCTTAACGCCGATGTTGAAATCGTCAAAATGTTGAACTCCGTTGGCCCCCATTATGTCTCTAATTTAACCCCGAACCCTTATGTTGAACTTTTGGTATCATCATCATAACTCATCACAAAAAAAAAAAAGACAAAATTTTTCTTTCCTAAATCGAGACGACAGGTTGACAATGTCGCCCCTCACCTTGGGTTTTGTATTAAAACTAGTATCGGTGTAGTTGTATTTACTGAGCATACTTCTGACGGAAGAACTTGGCAGCGTTGACCATGTTGGACAGGGCAGCCTTGGTCTCGGGCCACTGGCGGGTCTTCAGACCGCAGTCAGGGTTGATCCAGAGCTGGTCAGGGCGGAGGTAAGCAAGCATCTCCTCAACACGGTCCTTGATCTCCTGCTCGCTGGGAACACGGGGAGAGTGGATGTCGTAGACACCAGGGCCGATGTGGCGAGGGTAGGCCTCGTCAATAAAGACCTTGAGGAGCTTGGCATCAGACTTGCTGTTCTCAATGCTCAGAACGTCGGCATCCAGAGCGGCAATGGCGTGGAAAAAGTCCTGGAACTCAGAGTAGCAGAAGTGAGAATGGATCTGAGTGCCATCAGCAACACCGGTGGTGGACAGACGGAAAGCAGCCACAGCCCACTCGAGGTAGTTCTCGCGCTCCTTGCCGGAGCGGAGAGGGAGACCTTCACGGAGAGCAGGCTCATCGACCTGGATAACCTTGACACCGGCAGCCTCAAGGTCAACAACCTCATCACGGAGAGCAAGAGCAAGCTGCTGAGCCTGGACGGACTGGTGGACGTCGTCACGAGGGAAAGACCAGCGGAGACAGGTGATAGGTCCAGTAAGCATACCCTTCATGGGCTTGGAAGAGATCGAGACAGCGTACTTGGACTCCTTGACAGTCATAGGAGCGGGACGAGAGATGTCACCGACAATGATGGGAGGACGCACGCAACGGGATCCGTAACTCTGAACCCAGGCGTGGGTGGTGAAAACATAACCAGTGAGACGCTCACCGAAGTACTGGACCATGTCGTTACGCTCGGGCTCACCGTGGACCAGGACATCAAGGTCAAGCTCCTCCTGGATCTTAACAACATCGGCAATCTCCTTCTCGATGAACTTCTCGTACTCCTCAGCGGTGATTTCACCCTTGGTGAACTTGTTGCGTTGGATACGGATCTCCTTGGTCTGAGGGAAGGAACCGATGGTAGTAGTGGGGAAGAGAGGGAGGTTGATAGTCTTGGTCTGCTCAGCGAGACGGACGGGGAAGGGAGACTTGCGGTTGTGCATCTCGGGGGTAACGGCAGCCTGGCGCTCCTTGACCTTGGGGTCGTTGGTACGCTTGGAGGAGGCACGAGCCTGGACAGACTTGGCGTTGGCCTCGAGCTGCTCACGAACGGCAGCAGGGCCTTCAGTAACAGCCTTGGCAATAACGACGACCTCGCTGGTCTTCTCAACAGCGAAGCTGAACCAGTCATGGACCTCGGGGTCAAGGTTCTTCTCGCTGGCGAGAGTGTGGGGGACGTGGAGGAGAGAGCTGGAGGTGGCGACGATCACACGCTCCTTGCCCAGGCGCTGGATAGCCAATTCAACCTTCTCGATGGCAGTCTTGAAGTTGGTCTTCCAGATGTTACGGCCGTCAACAACACCAGCAGAGAGGACCTGCTTGGGGCCGAGGGCAGCGACAATGGTGTCGAGCTGCTCAGGGTTGCGGACCAGGTCGACGTGAATACCGTAGAGGCTTTGAAGAGCAGGGAGAACATCAATGTTGTGAACGATGTCACCAAAGTAAGTGGCCAGGACAATGCGGGGAGCCTGGCCAGCGAGGGAGCCAAGCTTCTCGTAGGCGGGCTTGAAGGCAGCCTTGGACTTGGCGGGGAGATCAAAGACGAGCACGGGCTCATCGATCTGAACATCCTCGACACCAGCCTCCTTGAGCTTGGTCAGAAGCTCAACGTAGACGGGGAGGAGCTCATCGATCTTGTCAATGGGGTCAACAGACTGGCCACGGTCAGCCTTGGCGAGGGTGAGGAAAGAAACGGGACCCAGGATGACGGGGCGAGTGACGATGCCAGCCTCCTTGGCCTCGAGGAACTGAACAACGGGCTTGGGGTTGGCGGCCAGCTTGAAGGTCTGGTTGTCCTGCAGAGTAGGCTTCACGTAGTGGTAGTTGGAGTCAAACCACTTGACCATTTCCTGTTTGAATTTTCAGTTAGCCAAACCTCGTCCTAAATACGAATCGAGCGAAGAGCAAAGTCCTACTTACCAAGCTGGGAACATCAATGGCAGCCTGGCCATCCTTGGCGGGCTTCTGGAGACCTCTGCCCATGGCGAAGTATTCGTCAAGGGGGTCAAGGCCGTACTTGGTGTAACGCTCGGGGATGACCTAATAGGAGAATCGATCAGAACACGGATGGATCAGCTTAAAAGGGGGTACGGGGAACAACATACACCGAACAGCTGGATGTGGTCGAGGACCTGATCGTAGAAAGCAAAGTCATTGCTGGGAATGATGTCGACACCAGCATCCTTCTGGATCTTCCAGTGCTCCAGACGGAGTCTCTTTCCCTCACTCAGAAGCTCCTCGCGAGAGATCTTGTCACCCCAGTAAGCTTCAGTGGCCTTCTTGAGGTCACGGAGCTTTCCCATGCGAGGGAAACCCAGAACGGAGCTGGAAAGAGACATTAGCATTGATTCAGTGTATGCTAATAGAGAGATGGGATAAGAAGACATACGACTGAACCATCCTGATAGATTTTTGTGTGAGAAGGGGGAGAAAACGGAGGTGGGAGAGGGGTCTGGAGGAGAGGAAAGGAAGAATGGTTGAGAAGAGTTGACGGATAGAAAAGAAGAGAGACAAGAGACAATTGAAGAAAAGTCTCTTGCAGAAAGGGATGAAAAGGGGGGATAGAGAAGAGGATGAAAGAAGAAAAAGAAGAGGAGGAGGAGGGGAGAGAGAGAGAGAGAGAAAAGAGAGGAAGAAATAATAAATGGAGGGGAAGCGACCCCTCGGTGTTCATCGGCGAATCAGAAATCCCGCGGGCAACAGGCTCATGGAGGGGTATTTCAGTGCCGTACGGTATTTATCAGGCAGAACGCCGGCTGTTGCACGTGGGGGGGGATGGCGTGATTGTATTTTTGGTCACCACGTTTACTCCAAACTTACCTAGGTACCCTGCATATTTTTTTTTCCCTTTCTCTGCTAATAAGAATACGTATCTAGTAAGACTAACTACAGTAAGGTAGTAGTATTTTCTAGGGAATCTCCGTAGTAAAAGTAGAAATGCCTTCGAGACTAGTGGCTGGACTCCTTAGAAGAAAAAAAAATTGCCATTGAGATAAACAGAATCTGCTCCGGGATCGGCCACTGCAATCCTCAGTGTGGAGTAGTTCTCTCGGAGCCTTAGGCAAGCTCCGAATCTATGGACCAGAGTTTCTCTCAGTCTCAGGAGGACCAAAGGTTGTCAACACCAACAGGCTGAGGTGAGATTCGACAAGACATCCTGGCTCTCTTATTATTGTACAGAGAGTAGTCGAGCAATAGTAATGGATATAACCCGTCGAGTCATCGATGCTTTGACTCTTACGGCAGTGGAATTTATCCAGTTCAATGACAACTTGATGAAGCTCAATCTAGCCCAGAATACAAAGCAATTAACCAGTGCAGCTTCACTAACTGAACACCAGCAGCATATCTCTTACATGGATGGCTCTTGATATTACCCATCCTCCATCAAGTCTCGCGCGGTTGAATTGGCAGCAACGAGGCCTGCGATGGACGTGTGCCTGCCTCTTTCCGGTCTCACGCTCGTTCCTGCCTCGCTAATGAACCTCTGCGCGACTTAAGGCATGTCGATTCTATTTCGCCCAAGACGATGTTGTCTCGAATTGCTCACCTTTTACATCACATTCCCCGTCAATTTCGCAATTGTCGTCTGCGTGTACCCTTCTCGACAGCCAAATGGGCTTCTTTTTCTGCCCCCGCTTTAGAAGGAATCGGAGATCCCCAGACTCATCGGAGTTCACGAGGTCATACCAGTTGGACCATCTAGGGTCGTCGTTGCTACCTCATGAACCTCCCGAAGGTGCTACTCACTTCTATTCCACCCAATCGTCGATATTGCTGACTCAAGGAGTAGTGATGCCCCACTCTCTGGAAGAGCAAGCTCGCTTTGAGCGCCAGAGTAGCTCTTCCGGTGGACTGTCGGGTAGAATCCGCTGCCGGTTTTCCCGACAAGTCAGAGACTGGCATGGGAGACCGAGAAGATCAAGAAGAGGACGAAGGACTCCCGGATTTCCTTTCGCATCCAAATACTCTGCTATCAATCCTGGGCCTCCTACTTCCTATGACCCAGCGAGTAGCTTAACGAGTGAAAGAGGATATGACAGCGATGCCCAGTATATCGCAACCCCAAAGCACCCTGTCCACCCTCCGGAGTATCCAGCAAACAGATTTCGGAATGGGGTACCCCTGTCTCCTCGCCGCCAGCACTACCGTGATCCTGATACGAATCCGCCAAGGGACCGAAATTTTGGACTGGTCGTTGATGGTAGAGGTTTCGCAGGTGAGCAAACTCTAGGCCATAGGGATGGGAGAGAATCACAATTATCATGGAGCTCTCAAGATCGGCATGGAGCCGCCCATTTTCAAAATGTAGACGTCGGCAGTCCACGAGGGAAACCTATGAGTCCTTGCCCTACCGTAAGGGAATGGGCACAGGAAAGAGCAGCGCAAGGTTCGAGAATGCACGAAATGCATCGCCCTCATCTCCATGCGCCACTCGCGAGACCCCCAATACCTATGGGTGGGTTTGAAGAAAATATGTCTCAATATGCAAATTACGGTTACGATATGGGGGCGTCTGGTTATTCTAGTCATACTCCCGGGAAACCGACGACTTATACTACGTCTGCAGATTCGATGGCTAGTGGTCCCCAGCAGATTTCTGTCAGGAAAAGACACCAACGGCCAAGAAGAGAAAAGAAAATGGATGAGCACTCTGTTCATTTGGGAGAGATGAACATCCCGAGAATGCTGGCTTCCCCCTCATCGTCAACCTACATGCTACCCACAAATCACTCGTTTGATGAGAATCAATCCGGTAGCAATGTAGGAAGGTGGAGTGAGAATCCACACCATGGATTTCCATGCCCAGCTCCGAATACACCAGCTTGGGATCCGATGGATCCCAAGCTGAGGATAGACCCTATTCAGGAACCACGGTCATCATATTCGCCCAAGACTAGCTTGTCCTCCGCTCCCTGTGACTACTATGACCAGAGAACTCATCATCATTACCAGGATTTAACCGGAAACTTCTCACCGAGACGTCCACAATTAGTTACACTCCATCAAAAAGAGGTACTGGGTACAAATCCAAACGTTGAACCGATTCTAGACACCTCTGCTCCTGATACATCTGAGGCGCTTAAAAGCAGATTTATCGAGCAGTTCGAACCAAGTAGATCGGCCCTCTCCATTCTTCCTGATTCTCATGATAATGCAGATAAGGACGCAGTCACCCCTCGCAGGGTAAGCGTTGGATGGATGTCTGAAGGCCGACGCGTGGGGTATGGATACACTTTTATACCAGTAGATGATCCAAACGAAGAAAAGGGACAACTAAATGAACCCGGCTCACCGAGGAGTTGCAATTCAAAGAAACCTGATGGTTCGACCGCAGGAAAAGCTCATGTGCCTCTTTCGAAACAACAGTCTGAACAGAGAGAACAAGACAGTAAAAGTCCATCGAAAACGAGCGAATCAAGCTTTGATATATCAGTCGTACTCAACAAGTTGAATCTCCCACGTTTGGCTAATGCAAATTCGTCTCTGAAGGCAAACAACATGAGCAAAACAGCGAGCTATGGGTCTACTGCACCTCCTTTATTAGGAGTCCTCGCAAAACGGAAGAAAAGTCAGCAAGATGCAGAATCGAACACTGAAAAAGAGAACCCTTGGGAATTCTGTTCCTGGGTTCGTCATGATCAGACCTCTAACAACAAACACGGGCCTTTACAAAACGCAATTCCATCCATCCAGAACACGGAAGCACAGATCATAGAAAAACTAGCAAATGCATGGACGAATAGACATAAAGTTACAGCGATCGCCCGTAATATCGAGAAACGAGCAGTGGCAAAATTGGCGACGTCGACAGAGCAATTTCCCGCCATTCAGCGAACGGCAAACCGAGTGCTTCGATTAAAAAGTCCAGGACGGAGGACACGAATGAGCAGGATTGGTGGTGATGGCCTTAAATACCCAGCCAAAAGCTCCGCTGGTGGTAAACGCAGTTCTCGTTGGGTTGTCGGAAACCGGACCTCTATCCAAAGTATTAATAGAGCAAGGAAAGCAGAGCGAACGAGCTCTGGAAGCAATGCAGACTGGGAGAGTGTGTATGAGGAGTGCCTAGAAGAGCATCCAATTCCTGAGTAGAGGGTCACAGCGTTAGGGGACAGCTTTAGGGAAGAGGCAGATGAACACACGAAAAACCAGTGTACTACTTTATTGTTATTGGTTTTAAAAGCTTAACAGTTGCAATGCATATCATGTATTCGTACAAAGGTATATATTAAGAATCTCGTAAACGCTACAAATACAAAGTGCCGATCATTTCCTCTGTCTCTTCGCACTCTTGTCACTGGCATTGCTCAGCACACTAGCTGAACGCTTATGAGAGACGGCCTCTGGTTCCTTCACTGGTGTTCGCTGAGCAGAGGCACCACCACCACCACCGCCATCAGGTCCAGGAGTAAAGGCTTTAGCCGCATCCCCTTCTTTATTGTCTGTTTGGGCAGAGTCCGCGGGTACAGGAATAGGCTCATCGTCCTGCTCCGACTTGACCTCCGGTTTGTCCTTATCCCGTACCTCCTTTGCCTTGCGCTCCCTATCTTCCTTGGCGGCTTCGAGCACGCGAATCTCACTCTCAACTTTCTCGGCGACTTTGCGCGCATCGAGAAGCAGGTTGACTGAATGGATGAGTTTCTCGAAATCCTTGCAGACGCGCTCTGTAGGCATGACCAGGCGAAGGGGTACCTCGAGTTCTGCGAGGGCGGAGGCAAGTTTCTGTGTCTGGACGTGTGATTTTGCCTGTGTGAGCTTTTGAGCGCGGTCGCTTCGGAACTGGACGCCTGGTGCGAGGCGCTCGTGGTGCTGGACGCCGAATTTGGCTTCTTCGCTCGGTGTGAGGGTTCTGATTGCTTGTTGGGTACCGGCTTCTTTGTTTGCGGCGGCCGCGGCGGCGGCCGCTGCTGCTGCGGCCTTCTTGGTTGGCGGGGCGGCGGGGCCTGCGTTCGGGGTGTCTGCTCGGCTGTCGCGGGCGCTGCCTGGGGCATTGGGTGCCGGTGTCTGGCCGGCTGAGGTGGAAATGGCGCCCTCGGGCCCCAGGAGTGAACGGCGTTTCTTACTTTTGTCTGCTTGGAGGAGGGTCTGGAGGAGATGGGATAGTCCCTGGCTGGTTTGGTAGTTTGTTGTGTTGCCGACGCTGATAGGGACCTCGAGGCGGGAGTAAAGCTCTCTACGTTCGGCGATGAATTCCTGTTCATTCGCCGTTATGCGTTTAAGCTCCTCGAGAAGTATTGATTCTTCGCGCACTTCGTCGGCGGTGCGGTTTAGCTGAAGGCCGGCGAGCTCCTTGCGTGAGGTCTCGCGGCTGGGGTCGAACTTCATCATCTTTTCGTGGAGGTCGAACTCGGCTTCTGACATTTCCGACGGTGGATGCTCGAGGGCCAGCATGGAGGCGGCGACGAAATAGTATCTGGCTTTCATTTGCTCCATGGTTCTGTGTTCCTTGCTTGGGACCAGTGCAGTTGAGGCGGTCTCTGTATTTTCGACCAGGTGCGATTGGTAGTCGTATCGATCGGCAATAATAACCCATCGCAGATCATATTCTTCGACCAAGTCCATCAGGTAGTCTGTCTCCTCACGCGACCAGTCGTCGCTCTTTAAGTGGCGGTTGTATTCTTCAGTGGAGTAGCGGTTGGGGACTCTGGCTTTGATGTTGTATTTGACAAACGGGTACTCTGGTTCGGTTGGATACGGGACGCCTTCTTCTTTCTTGGTTATGTCGCCCTCAGTCTCTGGGGCTTCCAGCGCTGGTGCATTCGTAGACTCTGGCTGTCTCTGCCAGTGTTGAAGAACAAGGCCATCGGGATGAGCGCCATTAGAAAACGGGGTCATTTTCCTAAGCACAAGTTAGCATTACCAGGCCTGATACCATAGCTTGCAGACCGCATACCAAGGCCGCACGCGGACTTTGCTCATCCATTTGGGGCGTCCCTTGTATCGGTTCTCGTTGATCGCGATCGGGGGCGCTCGTTCTCCCAACAAAGCGAAAAGCTCACGTGTGATGCCCTCTATATTTATGGGGAAAAAGATAGTTAGATCTTGCAGAGGAACATCAAGATTCTGGCGAAAATCCGAACAACTTACCTGGTCGCTTTTCTACTACCTTCTGCTTCTTGTGAGGTCGTGGTTGGCCCTCCGCGGGCAAATCCAGCATGTCACGAACATCAGCGGCGGCCATGATGGGTTCCTATGGAGGACCCGGAGGAGCGAACACTCTTATCTCAATAACCAGGAGGTGAACTGTCGATGGAAGAATCCTGGATGAGGCGCAAGTCGATAGATAGAAAGTCGTTGAAGCAATGAAGATGAAGTGAAGATGAAGACGACGACGAACAGCGACAGGAATGAGAATTCGCGCCAAGACTTTTTTCCGCTGCCGCCGTTCGGGCCAGATTTGGCCTCATAACAACTTGAACTAAGGATTAATCCCCCATTCTGCAGTCCTCCGTCCCTCAGCTCGAGTCTCATCTGCCTGAAGATAGACAGACAGAATCAATTTGCCATAATGGCTCCCTCCAAGTCGTCAGCCTCCTGGCTCTCCTCCACCCTGGCCGTGTACGCCATTCTGTGCCTATCCGTACCTGTCAACGCCCTCTACTTCTACATGGACGGACGCCAAACAAAATGCTTCTTTGAGGAGCTTCCAAAGGACACCCTGGTTGTCGGTAAGTCTATTCCATCCAAGCTCTTGGGTTGAACCTCAGCTCCTCCTCCGCCCATTTTCCTGAATGTTGCAATTCTAACGCTAGTACGTGGCAGGAACCTACTCCAGCGAAGTCGTCGACCAGCAATCAGGAACGTACGCTGTTGACCCCAGTTTGAAGATGCTCATCACCGTCGACGAGACCTTTGACGACGACCACCGCGTCGTCTCCAAGCGCGACAGCCACTCCGGCCGCTTCACCTTCTCTGCTGCCGACGCCGGAAGCCACAAGATCTGTCTTACCCCCGAGACCAACGCCGCGACCGGTGGGTGGTTATCTGGTGCCCCTGCCGGCGCCGTCAAGGTCACGCTGGACATGGCCATCGGCGAAACCAGCAAGATCGAGTCAGAGGATAAGGGGAAGATGCAGGATATTGTCCAGAGAGTGAAGGATCTCAATGGTCGGCTACAGGATATTCGTCGGGAGCAGGTGTTTCAACGAGTAGGTCGCTTCCATCTTACATTTCCTTTCCCCTTTCCCTTCTTTTATCCTTCCTTCACATAGCTTTCTCCCCCCCTTAACAAGCAGAAAAAAGTCCGTAGAAGAAGAAACTAATGAAGATGTCCTACAGGAACGCGAAGCCGAATTCCGTGACCAATCCGAAGCTACGAACTCCCGCGTCGTTCGCTGGACTTTGATCCAGCTCGCTATCCTATCCGTCACTTGCGCCTGGCAATTATCCCATCTCCGATCATTCTTCATCAAGCAGAAGTTGACATAAACCGGGGCGCCTACGAATGTGCTGCCATTGATCGCAAAAACGGAAACTAATTGACCCGAGATAATGGAATCTGTTGTCGCGTATACTGTACTGCGTGTGGTTCAACTTCAGGAGAAAGGGGGGTGGGGGTGAAGAAAGCGTAGTGATGCGAATTTCCAACTTCGGTTATTGATATGTGCTACTATAGTAACCTAGCGATTTTATTCATGAAACGATATCATTTCTTTTATTCTGCCATCTCTTTGTGACTCTTAAGTATTCGGGCCTAGTTCCATATAACTATTCGAGGCTCTTGATGCTATCCAAGTACTCGACAACGGGACATACTACGAACTTGATTATACCGAGTTACACTCTGTGTAATTTACGCTACATGGTAGACAAATTCAGTCCCATTCTGTGCGTCGAACAATATTGACTGCTTCTTGAACGTGTTTATGCGCGTATATATATAATCGACCGAAATAATACAATACCCATGCGGACTGCCACACATCAAACATCAAAATTAAAATCTAATTACCTAATATGTCCTATATGTCCTGTCGTCCATATGCGAAACAGGAAGTGGATGTGCAAAAACGGAAAAAAAAAAAAAAACATATAGATCATGAGGTATCTAGCAAATATCCAAAAAGCAAAGTCATCCTGGGTGGAGGAAGCTGCGGTCATGCGTTCAATGATTCGTTGCACTGTCTTGAAGCGTCGCTGCAGAAGCCTGTTATCAGTCTCTCCAGGTCCATCAGTTTATACGGCTTGGTCATGTAGCCTTTCATGCCGACTTTGGAGGCACGGCTCAGAGCCTCGTCAGTTACATCCGCACTGACGGCAAGAACCGTAGGCGGCTGGGGCGGAAAGACGGCCGATGCAGTTCTATCAGTCTTCTCAGGAGGGTGTGTTGATGTTGATGAGGGAAGAGGAGTTTGTAGTGAATCAGACAGCGTTTGTCTGCGGTATTCGTCCGTAAGCTGGAGGATTTCTGATGTGGCTTCATACCCATCCATTTCAGGCATCCAGAGATCCATTAGGATTACATCCACCGGTTTCAGTCTCTTTTGGTTGTTTGGTGGCTCGGGTACAAGAAAGTCATCATGACCATTCTGCCGATTAACGGATTTCTGGGGGCTAGCGGACATTGCCCCTGAAATCTGTGAGCCTAGGATGTGCCGCATTGTTTGCACAGCTTCCTTTCCATTGCAGGCTTCGTATATATCTTGATAGCCAAGCTTCTTGAGCATATGAACCAGTACCCGCCGGTTGATTTGGTTGTCCTCAGCTACCAGAAAGGTGAGAGGATACTTTTCTCCAAGCTTGCTGTCATAACTTTCTCCATTCATGGGTCTTCTGAAAGACTTTATGCTAGGGGCGGACCGAGCAGGAGTCGGCGTACGCGACAGTGAATCATCTGTAACGCTTGGAGACGGTTCTTGAGCTACTACCTGCGGAAGTGGCACCAATGGCGAGAGCACAGATGATTCCGGCGTGGAAATGCTGGCGCTTCTAGCTCTTGACTGATCCTTGAACTGAGGATGCGTTAATAGCCTCTTGGAAGGTGCTGGCATTGGACAAGCCGGTTCATACCCATTGATCGGGACCCTAATTTGGAATTCAGATCCGCGGTCAGGACCAGAAGTTGAGGACCGGACACAAACAAGGTCTCCACCCATTTTCCTCGCGAGACCCTTTGCAACAAGGAGCCCCAGTCCTAGGCCATCTTTACTTCTAGTAGTTGACGTGTCTTCCCGGGTGAAAGGCTTGAAGAGATTTGGTAAGAAAGCCTGGGGGATGCCAGGGCCGGTGTCCTGAATGCTGATCAAAATATCACTAGTCTTGCTGCTAAGTGTAGCCCTCACAGTGATCATACCACTGTTAGTGAACTTGACAGCATTCAGAAAGACACATGATATCAGCTTGGCTAAATCACGGTCATCCACAAGGAGAGTATCCGGAACGCCGGGATCCACCGACCAATCTATCGTTTTCGAAAAGACCTCTCCATTAGAAGACCGCGAGCGAACTTCGACCTTCTCGCCTTGCTCGACCGCATTACTAACCACAAAGTCAGGCCTACCACCGACATGGAGCGACTCATTGATCACCAATCGCACCAGGTCTCGCAGCTTAGTGAACCGGAGAGCTGGGCCTTTGACGTTAAGGTTGATACCTTCTAGTAAAAGGTGAGGGGCAGATCGTCTAACAGCCAAGGATGGACGGGGGTTCACCATATTTGCCATCACTGCTTCTATCTGATGAGCTGGGGTGTCATTGTTAAATATCTTGTCACTTTCATGAACCGCATTCTTGACCTCCTCAGTGCGAGGAGACAGGTCGTTTTGCGGCGAAATCCGAGGTATTTTAGTCTTTGGGGCCATCCCAAGATTCCAGTCCGAGGGATTACTCCTGCGGCGTTTATAAGGATTCACCGTTATATTGCTCCCCTCAATGAAGAGATTCGGCCGGGTTTCAGTTGCTGCTGTAGGGGACTTGACGGGCCCGCCGAACAAGTCACTGTCCTGTTCCGTTTGGGGTGTTTTTGGCACTTGCATGTTAAGATCGTAAGCATGCACGACGTTATCTGCTGCTTCAACAGCCCGTCTTGCACTGTCTACATGAAGAGGTTCGGTTAGCACAAGGGAACTTTCAAGTACTATTGTTGGCTGATCATACGAACCTTGAACCATTTCAATGCTCTCCTTGAGTGATTGGAATACGAAAGCAGCTCTTGGGGATGGTTTGCCCTGGATTGCCTCACGGACGGTGGCGTGCATGACGTCTAGCATCCCAACGATTCCCTGCATCGGTGTTCGAAGCTCATGAGATAAACTTCGTGCAAAAGGCTTGAGATGCTGAGAAGAGAAATCCGTCGTACCATGTGAGACGGTTGCGAGTGGATCTTGAACTATGCCATGGTTGATAGCAGAGTTACTGGTTTCTCCAGCTGGTCGATCCAGCTGTTTGATATCGTCAAGAAGCCTCTGGGTTACTAAATCCTCCAAGGAGAAAAGTATCATCTCTATGAAAGACCACGAGAGACTTCGTTTCTGTAACCCCAGCTCTGACCACATCAAACCAAGATAAGCAATGCATTCAGAGCCAGAAAATAGAGGGATTGCCAAGTAGCCCTCCGCCGAGAACGGCAGTGTATCCCTATCAAATGATATGAAGGAACTTAATTCCGCTGGAATCAAGCAAGGCTTCTCGAGATCCATATGCGATAAAGGGTTGCCACCAGCAAAGTATCTGTGTCTGTGCATTCCAACGTTTTGGAATCCATCATTGTAGTAAAATGCGGTGCCAAAAAGATAGGGTTTGCACCCAGCTATCTCTTTCACGGGTTCATCATCCTGGACCCTTCGAGCTACAAAGGCATACTGGGCATCACAAAGTAGGGTGGTATTTTCCATAAGCTGGTTCCAAAAGGACTCCAGATCCAAAACTCGCAGCTCCTTTTTGAGCTTTGCTAGCCGCTCAATCACAGTATACTTCGGACTCTCGATACCTCTGCGTTTCGAACCTCCGGGTTTCACATTCGCCTCTCGGAAACTAGCGGCAGATGAGCTGGTTGGGAGGCAATGAGGTTTGAATGAAAGAAACGAGAGCGTGGGGCCAGACACCAGGGAATTGGGCCATTTCGGCTCAAGTGAATCAGACATGGTATCAGGCGCTAACTTTATGACTGATCCGGGATCCAAAGCCGGTACTACCTATTAGTAGGTACTCAAGGCTCAGAGCTCGGGAAGGCCGTGGATAGAAGGTTTGACTTTGGGTTAGGTAGTAGGAGGACGCCAAGTCACTGACGAGGAGTGGTTCGAGATCAACAAGTTCCGAGCCACGTCTTTTGAGAGGGTACAACGCATGACTTTTGGCGGTCTATAAGTAGCACGGGGCATTTGGTTAGTATGAAATTATGCTATGGGAGGGATAAATCAATACCATACACCACTTGCTTGCGGACAGGCTGGGGAGATGAAGCCCACGTTAACCTACACCGCGGGGTCAAGGCGCTCTACAAAGCGCAGGCGTTTTTGCGAGACGACAGAGATCGGACAGCTTCAAAATTATTACCGAACGAAGTAAATGAGGGGACGCAAGATGAAAGTCCCAGCGTTGGTAGAGGAATGGCACTAATATTACTGTCGAACTCGGCTGTCCTTTCTATTGAAGTTGCGACTAATATATCGCATAAATTTTGGGTCTCGGTTTCGATTTTCTGTCCGCTTTGCTTCAAGAGCCAGATCTCCTCTTCTTTGTGTCGATCAACGAGCTCGAATGGCTACAGGCCAGCAAAAGCGGATTCGAGCGAGAGAACCGGGAAGACAAGATGGAGACGCGGGATGGTGAAAAGTTGAAAGAAATCCTGCACCCCCCACGAGATGCAGATACTCGGCGAAGAACACCAAGAAATGAACGGCGGTCGCGAGGCCGTACAGAAAGAGATGAAAATCCTCGAGGTCGATTCAATGGGAAGAGGGGAAATGGAGAGAAATCGACGGCTTATGCAGACGGGGCCAATGAGGGCCGATCGCCAGGTCTAGACGCGGGGAGCCTGGCTGAGGAGCGGAAGGGCAAAGCGGGAGATGAGAGAGTAGTTAGAGGGGGTATAAACAGGGCTATAGGAAGCTCTGAGGATGTGAGATTATTGTCTGGGAACAAGAAGTGAGTGAACAGAATAAGCCTGTTGGTAGAGGATGTGCTGGTGTTTCTTCCACTTCCAAGTTTGTTGCTGCCGGCAGTTGATTCCTGCTCCAACCGAGAAGCGTCTTTTGGAGCCCTGCTGCAACATGCCATATTCTCTATATTTCAGGTTAGCATCATGGACTTATTTTCCTGGGCTTTTCTGGATGTGAGATCGTTCAAAAGCCAGAGGATTTGAACTAACAATAACAGCACTTTGTAGACAGACACGCATGCATCCTTTTACTACTGCTCAAGTCACATGAATTTGTCCCGTCTCTCAGCATATCCTCCCTCTGGATGCTCCTTTGACAACCATATTTTCTCTTATCTCCCCAGATTATTACAACCATATTAATATCAAGCGCAACGAGTCCAGAACCATTCAGTACTGCTGTGCCAGATGTTAAGCTGGAGCACCTTTACCGAAAACTAGAGACAGCAAGCTTCCCGGATGAGCTCGACAGCGCTAAATGAGAGGAGATGGGAATCCCCTGGATGAAATGAAGCGATTGGTAACATACTAGCTCAATGGCTTCAGTTAGCGCGAACAGGAGCAAAAGTTGAATGAGCAGCTCACCCAATTTAGGATGCACTATTACTCTAGGGCCAGGGAGCTTCCTTGAGGTTACGAAGCTGCTCCCTCTCCTAACCTACGGCGATGACACCAAAACAGCTTTCAACGTGGTGGCGCCATCGTCGCCCAACTTTCGCTTGTCTTCTGCAGTTAAAAAGATCGGTTTTTGAATGGCTCTCTCTTGATATCCAAATATACGCAGGCTAATCGGAACGCGAGGATTCGGTTTAAAACCAATATGCCGAGGCAATGCACAGCGTCACGTCTGTGCTGGGCGACAAAACAATATGGGTTGTCAAGCCCTCCATGTTCCCCGACAGAATAACCTACTTAAATGCTGAGATTTGCATGATCATAATCATCCAGGGGGGCAACTGGGATAGCATGATCTCCCACACCATGGCCGAAAAGTCCCCTGAACACGTTAGACCCATTCATGTCAACTTCTTCCCGTTAAACGTTCCCTTCCACTGGCAAATCCCGGTTCCATTTTCGTCTGGGAAAAAGGCATATCTTTACTCTGTGTTCCAATACCTCACCAAGGGGAGCGGCTATACGATGCAACAGTCCACCTGGCCCCAGACTATTGGCTATGCTCTTCAGGATAGCCAAGTGGCTCTGTGACTATCCCTGGACCGATGACGAGATCCTCATCTGGGTAAGTAGGTACTTATCTCTTCTCTCTTGCTGGCCCGGCGGCCTCAACCAGGATCTACTACGAACCATCCGAGGGTGGGACGCTCAGAGGGGCCATGTCGGTACCAGCACTTGTCAATGTGAAGATTGGCGTCGCGCAGTTTAAAATGGACCTGATGAGGTATCCTTTGCCCTGGACTCGGCTCCTAGGCCTGTTGTTCGAGCCACAGAATAATCACAGAGAAGGCATTTTGCAGCGCGGGAAGTGCCTGATTTGCCAGTGGGTGATTTGTAGAAGCTCTAGGCAAAAATGGCCCTGCTTACGGAGTTGTGGAAGGGAAAGATGGGTTCTGATTATTGACATGTTTACGTAGCATACAGCATTGATTGTTGCTTAGCCTGTTGTCATCATGTTCGTATTTACCTGATCTTTCCTGCACAAGAGAATACTGTGGCTGTCCTCGAGAAAGCAGGACAGAGAAAATGACACCATCAGGCATGAAATAGATGTAGAACTTGAAGTCGTTCGTCACCTGTTTGTCCTCATATCTATTCCCCCTATGGAAATCGACAGAAATGCGTATCAAGTGGAGACAACCGACGCCAGAACTGCTTTCAACTCGTAAATTCCAGTGGTTATGAGACTCGCATTATGGCAGACGGCGAAAAAAGCAACGTATAAACCCAGAAAATAAAGCCTAAAGAAGCCCCTTCTCCCCTAATCTTGTCGTCCCTTCAATAGCCGCTTGGTCACCTTGTCTTTTTCTATGATGTAAACCTGGGCGCCCCAACCAGACAGGGCATCTCTATCCACAGCACTGAGGAGGGCCTGGGAGATAGTTTCGAAGAGGTCATCGGGGGACTGTGTGATCGAGTTAGCAATCTCCGGCTCACACCAATCGAATTAAAGTAAACGGATATATCCAGGTAGAGGATGTGACGTACAAGATCTGGTTCCCACAGACCCTCACAGGTACCAAACAACTGTTCGCTCGCAGTCCCGCTCACAATGAAGTCCTTTGCAAAATCGATACACCCGATACTGTCGAACCCACAAATAAAAGGCTTCCCTGTCGTGTTGTTGACGCCAGCAAGGACTGGGCTGATGAAGTAAGGGCCGAATCGTTTCTCGTACAGTGACGAGCTGACGAGATTGGCAAGGGTCTGAGGTGCGATGTGTCGTTCTTCACGGAGACGGTACATGTTCACTTTGTACCGGAAAAGGTCTGAGACAGTCGAAACATCCGTGGCTAGACCAGTGAGGCCGAGGTATGTTCCAGGAGCGTAGTTGAAGATCTTGGGGAAGTTGTTGGAGACGGTCAGGGCCTGCATGCCCAGTCGAAGATCACAGGCGATTGCGACACAGTCCTTGCCTACCATGGCGACGCAGGCACCACCATCTATGGATCGGAAGGTTAATATATTCGACGGGTAAACATATCATGAGAAGGAAGATGGAGGAGTGCCTACTGATATCGAATGGGGAACTCTGAAGAGGTCAGTCAGCTAGTGCTTTGGTTGAGAGGTGAGCAGGACGACAGGGCACACGTACCATGATTACGAACAAGAATTGAAGGATTCCAAGATCAAAACAAGGACCGTAACGTAATATTGAACTAGAGAGAAGGGAAAGAGTTGGAGAGGGCAGAGTGGGAGCTGGAAAGGAGGATGGAGGACGGATGAGAGCAGGCGTGAATGGAGGATGAAATGAAGCTGTCTCTCTGCCAGCTCGCCTGCAGCCGCCGAGCTTTCTTCCGATGACGCGCCGCCCGCTGCCTGTTCGTCGTCTTTCTCCTCCTCCTCCTCCTCCTCCTCCTCATCTTCCTCCTCACCCCGAGTCCTTCGCTGGTATTCCATCGCCTTCCTTTCTTCTTGATTGCGTTTCTATTTGAATATATATTTTATTTCTCCCCAGCTCCCTTCCGTTCGACCCAGCCTTTTTAGGCACTTTCAACCACACACGGCTCTTCATCCACCACCACTAGATACCAACTAACCAACCCCGCAATATCGTTCGGAGCATATCTCTACCATGAGCTCTCATGTCGTGGTTCTTGACTCGACCGCTCGGAGGGCTACTATTAAAACTACCCCTGGGAAGTACTTGACGGATGTCCTCCAAGAAGCGTGTACAAAGCTAGGTGTGGATGCTAGCCAGTATGGTCTAAAGTAAGGCTTTCTATTCAGTTGCAAAAGATGTCTGTTACTCACTTTACGTCGCGTTTGAAGGTATAAGAGCAGACAGCTTGATTTGTCCTTGGCCTTTCGCCTATCCGGACTGACCCCCGGTGCGAAGCTAGAGCTTGTCCAGCTCTCTCGATCACCCTCTGTCGTCAACGTAGCCCTACAACTCCCCGCCCCCGAAGTCCGAGGAGCTCCAAATGGACGACTTATGGATAAGTTCCCGAGCACAACTAGCATATGGATGATTCTACGGAAGTTTGAAGCGGGCGTGGCTGGAAGTGCATCCATTCGAAACCTCACAGGACGAGGAGTTCCTGTTGCTCAGAGTGAAGGATCTGGACGACTATTTTACGAGACTCCGGTTGTGCAAATCCTCGATCGCGAACTGTCTGCTTTGACGGACCTTGAGAAATCACTAGCACAGTTGGGGTTCAACAGCGGAAATGTGTTACTGAGGCTCAGCTTTCGCCGGACTGACCAGCCGCTGGAGGAAGCTATGATGAGGATACATGAGCACTTCAAGTCACCCGAGAATGGAATCCCAACACCAGAATCGCAGGGTCCATCAACTCCGCAAATAGAAAAGAGCAATGAGACCAAACATCAAAGTCTCCAGCCGCCGTCATCTACGCCTGATTCTACCCCGGACGTCCCTGTCGCCTCCGAACAACCTCCCTCAACTACTCCTTCAGATATTCCATCAGAATCACCCGAGCTTCCAGCATCTTCATCTCGACCGATGACTGTCTACGCCCCTCCATCTAGCAACACACCTCAGTCAGCACAGATTGCTTACAACGAAACCGACTATGTCCCGTCAGTCGAACACGCTCAGTCACACCAGAGGCGGCTCCAAACAGCATCAAAAAACACGCGCCTCCCAACAGACGCCGAGATCGCAGCCGCAGCCGCAGCAGAGGACGAACGACGCGCATCAGTCAAAGAGGTGGAAGTTAAGATCAGGCTCCCCGACCAAAGCCAAATAGTATCTAAATTCGGTCAACAAGACACAGGCAAAACCCTACATGACTTTGTCCGGGCCTGTCTGGCCACCCCGTACGCCAGAGAGAAATTTATCCTCACCAACTTCATCTCTGGCACCACAAACGCACCCGGACCCAAGGTCCAAAGGACGAATCCGCTCAAATCCGTAATCCCAGACTCAGATAAAACCCTCCTAATTAAAGATCACAACATGATCGGCCGAGTTCTCGTCAACTTCTCCTGGGATGCCAGTGCATCCCCCGCCGCGCGACAAAGCCGATCGGGCATCTTGAACCCGGAACTCCAGACCCAAGCTCAGGAACTCAAGGTACAACAGCCCGTAGATGTGATGGATACCTCTGATGATGTTGTGGTTTCGAAAGGGGGAACTTCAAGTCGCCAGGATGCAGAGAAATCTGGACCACGTAAATCCATACCTAAGTGGTTGAAACTACCAGGGAAGAAATAAATCTAGATGCCTTCTTTTCCTCTGAAAGGGAAAAAAAGGGGTTTTTGCTATACTTGTCATGGCTAATGAATCTAAATGATATTTGACGTCCCTTAGCTTCGACTAGCATTGTAGACATAAATTCTTTTGGAGCCCCAAGTGATCTATGCAGAGCCTGCTGTATAATCGACTACCAACAAACCTCTACAATCCTCCAAGATACAAATATACAATACCAGTCCGACGATATCAAGAGACAGACGAAACAATCAAACGACAGTAGAAAACCAGTAATTTCCCAGTGGTATTGAAAATTAAGACTCCGTGATTCCATGTACTTGATCTCTTTTACACGCTTTTGCTTTTTTTCTCTTTCTTTTTCGTTCGTTGTATTTATTCCCTTCGTTATGTCCACATCTATGGATTCATAACCTAGTACACGTCGTGCAACGCATAACAAGCCCCTCCACATTCCCCCTTCCAGCTTCCAGCCTCCCGAGCCAGTTAAGAGAAATTTCGCAACCCTCACTGAAAAATTTCGTTTTCGTTCATCTCGTTTTTGGCTAAGCTAATTCGGACAAAACTTGTATGGAGAGAGGGAGGGAGAAAGGGAGAGAGAGAGAGAGAGAGAGAGAGAGAGAGATAAAGAGGAACGGAATTTTATTTAGTGAGCTGCCACACGTCTGGACTCGGCGATAACCCGCTGCATATCCTCGACCTTCTTCTTGCCGCGACCGAAGGTACCGAGCTATTTGAGAGATTTTGGTTAGTTTAGATTTCAATGTGAAGGATGTATGCGGGTGAGGAAGGGGAAATTTCCTGGTTGTCCCAGTTTGTGGAAGTGGTACTGGTGGATATAGAGAAAACTCTCATGCATCCAGAAGCACACACACACCAGAGAAACGCCCCTCTACCTCCAACCCAGAAATAAATAAAAAAAGAGATAACATACCCTCTTCTTGGCGAGCTTACGGGCCCTCTTGTCCTGAGTGTTCCTCAGAAGTTCGATGATACGGCGCTCATAGGGGGCAAGACCGACGACCTCACGGGCAATCTCGCGGACGAAAGCAGTGCGACGAGAAGACTGGCCCTTGGTACGGCTGATGCGGGTCTTGGGGGTGTTGAGGGGGGTGGTTTTCTATAATCAGTGAAAACAAGAAGAGTTAGTTATGAAAGTTCACTTCGCGTGTTCACAGTTTCCGCTGCTGCAATTATGTGATCGATCCTGAGCAAAAAGATTTTCTTCGTCTCCCCAGCCAATTCCGAAATCCGCAATTTCATATTTCGCATTCCCCGGTTTCTTCATCTCTTCCAAGGTGAATCCCCGTCATAGCCATATCGCTCGTCCTCAACAGGGAAAAAAGTCATTTGACGGTGGAATTATTTGTCCCCTCGTACGGCTGAATTCGAATTCCTTCCTTCGTATGCTGTGTCCGCTATCACATAGCAAATGTGCAATCCAATCCTATCCGATCCAGTCGAGCTCAGGCTGGCCGGGAAAATCTTGCGCTCAAGATCGATACAACATGCAGAGAAACAGAAAGACAACGGGGGGAAGAGGGGGTATCAAAACGTACGTGGCCCTTGTTCAAGCCGACCACGATTCCGGAGCGTTCTTGGGCCATCTCGACGGGTTGGAGGAGGGACTGCGGGTTGGCGACGACGGTGGTTGTTGGCTGGTAGTTGTCGAGGTCGACAGGCGTCAGTCGGTGCGGATAGAATCGCCAGGATAGTTTGCCCCGTTTGGTTGGTCACCGCCTGCGTGCGTAGCGAGACTAGGGCTTAGGGCTGCTTATGTCAGCACAACAACAGTCTTGCCTCAGGCACCTCTTGTAAATCTCGCCTCCTGTATAGTTAGTTATTGGCGTATGCTAGTTACTGTCTAAGGTTCCTTGAGATAGTAGTGCATTTGTAGTTCAAATGAGTGGTAGTAGTAGTAAGTCACGATTCTTTCCACTTATTACGCATATTATCATTCTTGCCCCGGCCCTGACTCCACATCTACTTCGACGATTTTCAATATTCCATGATGGCCATTTTCTCCCTCCCGTCCATCTGCGTGTAAGCTTCTTTCGACTGGCATACTGCTCCCTTCAACTTTGGTCTCAGACTTGGTGTACCCTGGGCCGCGAAAGATATGCATTTCGTCATCGTCTTCGCGTTCATGTGCAAAATCACTCAACTGGTCATTGTGTATAAAGTCGTGGGTCGCACGACGTTTCCGGCCCCGAGACAAAGAGTACACCTCTGCTGGCTTCTCCCAGGTTTTTGCCTGGCTGGAGCTATGCACACTCACATCTGAGAACAGCGTTTTCGCCTTGTGGAAGAAGTGTCGGAAGAATGTTGGTATTGCTGGTAAAGAACTGGCAAGAATCCCACAGGTGACTTCGGCCGTCCTGTTTGTCTCTTCGATTAGATGCTAGTACGTAACAAACCGCAGTCAATCTGTACACGGGTTGCACTTACGTCCACAGGAACTCAGGAAACCAGTCATAGGTCTTGTCTTTAGTAGAGCTGTTTTGGACACTGACGACAAGACGCATGATACTAGAAAGACAGCCACTAGGGTTTCATGATTGTTAGCATACTATCCCGCTCCATGCACAGCATAACTGGAGAGCCGATGTCTTACAAGGCGCCAGCGGCGAATAACGCTGAGATTCCGATCTTTTTCTTTCTTGTCATCTGCAAGCGCCATACGCAGATAATAGGCAGAAAGAGCATCATAAGGTCAGAAACCACATTGATGATGGATGTCACCAAGATGGGAATGTTGATATTAATACACCGGCCCGGGGTATTTTTATCCCAGATCTTGGACCGCGGCAGGCATTGAAATATCTTGAGAAAAAAGTTCACGAGGTAGAAAACGAAGTTAAACCAGATGAGCAGTTGAATCACCCGATACGTTCTGCCCCGGCGAGATGGCGCGAAAACGCGCAGATATAGAAGGAAGATGGACAATTTCGTGATAAAGATCAATGGCGCATATGTAATTTGCGACGCATTAGCTAACTAAACGGTGCAGTGCAATGTTAGCAGATGATGCCCTTCTGCTCTCTAGCAAGAAAACAGCCAGCCTCACTTTCGCAAACTGCCGGAGATCAGATGGCGCTACTGTCTCCTGGTGGACTCCATTGCCATATTTGTCTGCCTCGAGAGTGATAACGGCATATCCTATCAATCCCAGCTACCAGCATGTTAGTAATGCGAACTGTCATTCGAAGAGTAATAAATAAAAGAAAGTCTTAGTGGTCTGTACCCAGGCTAGAAAACAGGTGGCTGAGAAACGACCCGGATTTAGTCAGGTTCACCACATATCATATACGGCAGTCTGCAAGACGCCTGGAAAGATACATACTATCTTCCCACCCCGGAGTCCTCAGGACGAGAAGTTTCGTGTACAGCCGCATCCCGAGGAAGATGGTACTGACTGTGAGGCAAACCGTCTGCGTGACAATATCCAAAAGTCGCGGGGAATTGCGATAGCCGTAGGAGTAAGAGTCAGAGGGTTGACCGCCAGTATCGCGAGAAAGCAAGGCGGCATCCATGACCATGGCGGGGATGACAATAGTAAATCTGGCCACAAGTTGCAGCTCATCGAGTGAGAGGCCGGAATTCAAAACAGAAGTAAATATCGTAGCTTACAGCAACCGAAATCGATCACGAGTCGACTATAGGTTGTGTAGGGCATCTTTTGTGAACTGAGTGAAATTGAAGGAGGCTGGCGTCAGCATATATGGAGGTACAATCAGGGCGCCTGAAAGTGTTGATCATCACCACTGTGATTATTTGCAGGGATGGAGCATTTCATGCTTATTATTTGATATGGAATGGTTCGCTGGCGCGGGTGGCTGCAGTGCAACCTTCCCTTTCGTATCCTTTAGCATTAATAAAGCATGCCGTGTGCCAGCTAATGATCATTACTCCGAGATGGCACAGCATGGGCGCCAGATGGCAAGTGAGAGCACGCAGAGATGATAGACCTGGGGGCGGGCAATTTGATAGGTAAGGGGGAAAGGGAGGGGATCAAGGGAGAAGTGAAGCCATCCATATTTTGCTGAAGATCACCCTTGAATCAGTGGATCAACATTCTCTCCTCCTTCTCATCTTCCTCCTCCTTCTTCTACTTCTTGGTGTCCTCGGTGTTCTCCGTGTTCTCCCAGCATCTTGAGAACGTGCGATTTGACGTCGTACCGTCGACCTAGTCTGTGCTTGGGGGCCAGGGCGGAGGTAAAGGGAGGACGGTTGACGACCGACGCACTTGGCTCAAGCATCTCTAGTCTGCATATGGGTCGCTTCTATTTTGATTGTTCTATCCTCTCCTCGTATTCGCAATCGGAGGATAATCCACAAGTCAGATAAGACGGCGAGAAAAGAGGGGGAAGAGATGAAGAAGATGAAGAAGTGAAAAATTCCAGGAGATGTGCAGGCTTCGTAAAAGCATTCCTTCCCCATAGTTACTTAATGACTCGCCTGGGGTTTCATCGGGCGCTTTCTAGAGAACCCGCCTGAGTTCTACCAAGAGTAGAACAAGAAAGAAGAAATATCGTCTTATTCCTTGCTAATTGTTAACCTATATGATGGATGTTTCACTCCAGGAATCTATACCATGTTTAATCACAGATAATTATAATGTTTGCGGTGCAAATCAGAGCCTCACAGCTTATTAGGTACCCCACTGAGTCCTTCCTCCCAGCTTTCCATCAGCTCGCCGCAGAATACTTCTACAGAAGATGCATTGAGGGTTTTCTCCAATTCACCCCGAAGCAGGACTCCGTCTTCGCCAGTACCAGTACCAGCGACAACCAGGTCGATCAAGGAGCCAAGCTTTCCGGCCTCAGAGACATGTGTCTTGAGGATGCGTATGTTTGCCCGGATGTCCTCATGGACCTTACTTCCAGAGGTCATCAGCCCTTCAATCCGGTCTTTGGGTAATTTGGCCGTCTTAGAGCCTTTCTTTAGCGCAAGAAGGCATAGAGAAAGCAGGGCCTTGAGTGTTTCAATAATGCTGAGAATCTCATGGAAGAATCTCCAGGAAGGCGCATATGGAGAGCTTGATTGCAAAAAGACTGCCGTCCTTGACACAATGGACGATGAATTCGTTTCATCCAAGGCGAGATCTTTCAACTTTAATTTCAGCCACTCTTCCACTTCGCCCAGGCTCTGGTCGACCTGCTCAGTTGTGACAGACTTTGACCCACTCAGGAATATGGTCATCCTCAAAATATGACGGTTAATTTTGGTGCTCTCAACTTCCGAAGGTGTCATGCCGGATTCCACATTAGCCCCAGCAGTGTCATCACAGCCGGGTACCTCTATCTCTCCAGAAATGGGCTTTTGAAGAGCTAGATCCTTGAGATATCCAAAAAGTTTGTCGGTCAATTGAGCTGACCTCACCCATTGCTCCTAGATTTTATTAGCTGCAACATTAAATTAAAAAAAAAAAAAATAGACTTACCTGAGGCAGAGGGCCCAAGCGCGTCAGCTGTTCAAACGTAGCTTGACCAGGCGCTTCACAGTTCATAAACGCGTCAAACGAACGCTGGTCCACTAAATCTGACGGGTCTCTCGCTAGAAATTGCCCTCGCATCAGCACATACACATTTTGAATCTAGGGAAAGTGACGAACCAAGCTCATCGTAACGTCCCATGGGATCTCCACCGGCGAGTCTCTGTACTCGCTTCACTTCCAGAGCCCACATTCTACGGCAAAAGCTATGTTTAAGACGTTTCTGAAGTTGAATAGTGCCCTCGGTATTCACATAGCTCCCGTAATCCAAGCCATTCGAGCGATGCCGGAGAGCTGTCACATCGGCGGTCCGGTAGAAATTCAGAGCTTGCACAAAGGCGGATTGAGGATTGAAATCCTTGTATTCTGCACCATCAATAGGGGGCGCTGAATGAGGATGGATAGTCGCAAGACGCGTGTAAAGATTGTGCGCAACAGTCTCGAACTGCATTTGCTTGACAGAAAGTTTACTAAACGTCTTCAGTGCAAGAGAGCCTGCACCTAGACGGAGATAGAGTCGCACAAGGAGCAACAATGCTTGGTAGTTATGAGGAGAGTCAAGGAGAAGGTGCTCCAAAATAGCCGCTGCGCGGATGAGCATGACATCTGGGATTTCTTCCTGCTCACTTGAAACCCATGCACGGCTGAAGCGAATTAATCCCATAGCAGCGAGCACACATAGGTCGTCACTAGGCTGGCTTTCAATGGTTGAAGGAGCAGAACTTCGCTCAGGGCGATCGGTCTCACGATATTCACGAAGACAACGTGAAACAAAGTCCTCCACTTTCTCTCTAGATACATTGGTCTCATCGGCCGACATCAGAAAACAGTATTCTAATTTCAGAGCATTGATCACGCCGACTCCCTTGAATGGGCCGGTTTCCTTGAGAAGGACGTTAGCTAAGGAGTACAACTATCTTTTCGAGTTGGGCACGTACCTCATTCTGTTCATGAGCTTTTAGTGCATACTCGACAAAATTGGACAAAGAGGTCTTGTCTAAAGAAGGCAAGTAACTCAGGAGGTCGCCAAAACAATAGAGCTTGCCCTTGCTGTGGTCAAAGTACTCCCGGCAAGCAGACAGCAAGTCTTCCGCCTTCACTTCTCCTCCTTGGAAACTTGAATGAACCAGGTCGAGTCGAGCTAGTTGGGCATTCCGAGACTTGGGTACAGATGCTATAAATTCAGTTATGAACTTGTGCGATTCTGCAGTCGTCCTGAAAGATCAAATAGTTAGTTACGTCCTACCAACTTCCGCCTCTCCGGATGCTGGGTCATACTCTGGTTTGTTAATTTTCCGGGCCGCAGTGACAAGTAAGCTCCAGACAGCCCAATCATCACGTTCTTGTATGGAAGCCTTTTCAGTTCCATCGGATGGAATAGTAAGGACCTCCTTAGCGTAGGACAGGCCCTCCGCCCACATCTCTGCTTTTTCCAAGTTGGAGAGCTTGTCGCCAACGAAAGACCAATCATTCTGGACAATCTGCGATTTTATGCCGAGATTATCGCTATCAAGGATCTTCACAATCTCTGCATATTTGCCTTGTGATTCGAATATTTTAATAAGCAGCAGTAGTTCCTCGGCCGATTGTATAGATCTAGTATGACTCGGCAATTCCTTTCGTAGTTGCTGGATAAATATCATTATTCTGGTCCCAAAAAGGCATAATAGTACAGCACCAAAGGACTTGGAGCTTTCTCAAATAAACAAGACAACATAGAAGCGGGCAAAAGCATACCGGATCAGAAAGGGCATTCTCTGCGGCTTTGGATACCATGCGGTAAGCCAGTGTTCCAAACAATTTGCGGTCGACCTCCGAGCTTGATGCGTCGATTGCAAGAAGATAACTGAGAAAGATCGCCCAGATGTGGTACTTGCGTTTCTTGGGAAAGTTGCTTTGGAGGGACATGGCAGCCTACGACAGAGCGAGCGGGAAGGGGTAGAGATATTAGCTTCTCTCTGTTTGCACATATATATATATGGAAGTAGACACACGAACCTTTTGTGCCGACTTCCAATCATCACCCTCAAAAGCATATGTGAACCACCTCGTCTGGATCTCGCGAACTTGCGGCTTGGCCTTCGCAGCCTTCTCCCAGATGCTTCGCATAGTCTCCTCGTGCTGACCCATTCTCTCAAGTGTCTGATACAGCATATCCAGAGTGTCGATATCTATCACCGGCGGTTCTGCTTTGCACAGCTCGAGGGTCTCGGCGATACCGCGCTGGCGGTGGGCGTCATCGGCGTGACGGAAAAGAATGTGCGCTTTCCATGCCTTTTCAAAACATTCCAGTTCATGTTAGCAACCAGGCGCACAATAAATATCAATATATAAATATATATATAAAAAAAAAAGTCACATATCGAACCGAAGCTCTTTCATAGAAGAGAGTCGGCAATTATTGCAAACCAGCTGCAGCATCATACTTTAAGAAATGGCGTGTCCTCTCCTTTCTTTATCCGCTTCTCAATCAGCTGCAGTGCTTGCTTGAGATTTTGGGCGTCAATGGCATCCTCGATTTGCTTGTTCCGCCGATGGAACACAGTGTCATTGGTAGACATGGTGAGAGTGTGCGAGAGCGAGCTGCGGACTAGAGATCATATATGCAGTCAGGCAGGTAGGTGTCCTTGGCGGATATACGTCACACAAAAGATGAAAGGGCTTGTATGCTGCGCGGTCAGGCACAGCACACAGTGTGCGGGGATATGTATTGGATTGGATGGTGAGGGGGAGGATTCCACGGATAATCTTCATTTTTGGTGTTTAAGTTGGCGGGGAAAAATGCAAGTGGAAGGCGGTGATAGTGGTGCTGGTCTCTACACTACTACTTGTAGAGTATACAAGGAGAGGATTAAGATGCTTAGGAAAGATAAAGGGGTAATGGCAATATTGAGTTTAAATTAATTAAGAGTGGATTCATGCAGTCATACACGCTCTGCCAAATAAATACAACTAATGCTTGTTGCTTTTCAGGTCAGCATCTTGACAGATTGTACCTATGTCATGAATTAGGTATCATGACTGAGGACTATTCCAGAGCCTCCAAAAGTAATCAGTGAGGTAAACAGGGATGCAACATCACAAGGGGCTCTTATAATATATTCTAGGTAGAGACTATGTCTCAAAGGCCCAGACACCACCACACTCCATCACGAAAACATATAATAGTACAGGTAGTCAAGCAGGCACAAGAGCACAAACTTGATCCGGGAAAATACATCCAAAAAGAGAAGTCTGAAAAGATACAATCATGGATCCATTTGAAGGAGCGCTTATCGTACAGTGCAGCCAACCGAATTGCGAGGATAAAGCCTGAATGCCAAAAACGGAATATGTTTGCTGAGAATAGGAACTCGGAGCGGATACCTGTTCTGACTTATCATGGATCCTACTATCAAGCCTGTGCAATATTCATATGTTTGGTGGAGTCGATAGCAAAGTGTTTCGAGTAGCCTTGTAGCTCCTGAAGCCTCGAGACACCCTAAACAGCCACCACACAGGAGAAAAAAAAAGGCAACAAGACAGCGTATTCCGGTTCAACGACTGTGGAATCAGCACATTAGCCGCATTTAGTATTCAAACGAGCCAGCTCGTTATCATCAATTATGGTTTCTGAGCTGGTGGTAATCCAAGCTTCTTCTGTGTTAACTGCAGATCCGTCAGCCATACGCCAAGGCCAGTCGAGGTCGTGGACACAAGAAGGGCAATATCTGCAAAACAAGGAAGGTATCTCCAGATGTGAGACTGCCGGGAGGTGATCGACCATCAGCCAAGGTAAATCCACTCACCCATTGCTTCTTGCAATCACGGTAGGCCCTGGGGATGTAGTTAGCAAAAGAAAGCTAGATAAAGTGCCAGAAAGGCTTTTGTCTCCAAGAAAGCAGCAGAGGTAATGGATAAGGATTCGATCAGATACGCAGAATGCACACCGATTGAAGAAAAGAGTCCGAAGAAAGGTCCGTCGACTAAATGCATACGTACTGGAAGTAATCATGACACATCTCCCTATCGTAGGCATTGCGCTTCATGCATTTCAGACTTCGGTCCGCAAAATCCTGACAGGGGTCATAGAACTCGCTTGCAGATTTGCTAGAGCACCAAGCAAGGTTAGTATAAAGGAAATCTCCATTGAGGTGGAAGTAGCGGAAGAAGCACGAGCAGGTAGCTCTTCAGTAGTAGCACGGGTTAAGAGAAGATTTTTGACAAGAATACACCACAAAAACAAGATTCCCCGATCTCCTATCAAAATGCATTGGATGAATAGAGAAACCTACTGGGTGAACTTTCGCTCCACACGTTCCCAAGCATTAGAAGGGGCGAGCTCGGATGTAGAGGATGAGGGAGCTTGTTGCTGATCTGGCTGTGGAGCCATGGTCCGTTGAATTCAGCGGCTGCCGCCTATGAGACGAGGAGTAGCCCCGATAATTTACACGAGGGAAAGGGGATAAGGGAGTTGGTTATTGGAGAAAATATCCAAGATGGATTCTGATTGACAGCCTTTGGGATGAATGGGCGTTCGTCGTGAGCTGCGAAAAGTCAAGGAAAAGCCGGGTCCCGCAGGTCTTGGCGTGGAGATAAATCAGACTGGGGAATTCTTAACTTCTTACAGTGCTTTATCTAAGGAGTCTATTTATTTACATTTTGTTTCACATACTCGTCAATATACGTATACTTTCTGTTTCTTTATAATGGATCGATCCAATCCCTTTGTAAATGAGTGAGATTGGTCCAAAGGTAGGTAATTTTCGTCAAATGCGACGAAACTACCTAGAATCGGAGGTATGCCCGAGTAGCTTTCGAGACCGCTTGTAATACAGAACTTGAAGTGACTAATTTGCATGCGGGGAAAGACTTTCAACACAGACGTTATTATTAATGGTGAGGTGTTCTCGCATATGAGCATATGAGCAATATCAGGTGGTGCACTTTACTCCGATTAAGCCTGGAACGCTGCGAGTAACTAGAGATAAATAGATGGCAATAGACCTGGGTAAGGTAATAGACTGATTAACATGGATAGACGCAGCATATGAGCTGATATTCTGATTCTGATAGTACAAGTCCCTAATAATAGTCTGCCTGATAGCCGCACCAGGGCTTGATAACATTTACGCCGGACACAAGAAACAGGCGTCCCCCGCCCCGATCCTCATCCCCAAATCGAGTCAAAAAGTCCATTGACCAGGAAAAAACGCTGGCATGGCTAATTTAGCTCTCCACACTGCCCAATCCCCAGTTGATGATGGAGATTGCATGCCGAATCAGCTCTCGTCCCATACTAGCTGGTAGAATAGTGATGTACATCAAATCGAGTTGCAAAGAAGGGCCATTCGCTTCTGGTCCGAGTTTCCCAACTAGTCCATGACTCGATGCCCATCACTTGATGCTGAGAAGCTCGGTGCATCGCACACAGGATGACCATTATCATTTCTCCGTTTTGAGTCGGGCGTTTGGTCGAGCACCAAAGAATTCTAGAACGCATTGACGATACATCATAGCAAGTGACTGGATCACTTAGTGGGCCATAGTTGCCATATACCAGACCAAACAAAGGAACAGTTTCCATGGCTATCATCGCGGCCCGTTCTAGCTGTGGATGATGTGGACCTGCTATAGTTAAGACTCGATCTAACTTTAGCATGTGTGGATGGAGATTGCACTCACAAGGAATTCCTCACATGCTCGACGGCCTTGAGCATGCGTAATGGGAAGAAAAAGGACATCGATTAATCTTATCAGCTCACCAAGACCTGACGGACATAAATACCTTTGGATGCATCCCATTTTCTGTCTTATCATCCAAGTAGTCGTTTCAAACAACCGTCTTCTTCAAATAGGGATCCCCTCCCTTTCCTCTTTCTCATACTCCATCACCGCTTACATTCTCAAAACACATCTCATCCAGCTTGTCAGGAGGACGGCAAAGGGTGAGTTGGGATTTCAAATTTCAGAACCTGGCAGTATATGTTAGCTGCTGGTTCACTCTGTGCTTTCAAACACCGAGCCATGACATTGATCGCAGGAATCGACATAGGACAATGGCGACCGTAGAGACACTCACCGCGACACCAATCCCCAACCCGATGGCACACCTTGATCTCAATGGAGCGAACTCCATGGGCATTGTTGGAGGCTTTGAGCAGTCCCAGGAGTCGGCCACAATACCAGAAAAAGTTTCATTTGATCCATCCAAGCATCTCAACTATACCCCTCCTTCCAAAGTGTACAGCATGGAGGAGCTCGGCTATGCTGAAAGTCGGGGAGTTTCGCCGATAGGGGTATCTGAGCCTTTCCCATTGTTCTCCGCTGAAGCTATCCAGCAAATGAGAAAGGAAGTCCTCAGCGATAAAGTTTTTGCCAAATATAAATATTCAAGTGAGCTCGCCCAGTGTCAACTGAGAGGATATGCGGCAGAGTCAGTTTTCCTTGTCCATCTCTCTATCTCTGTCTCTCTCTCCTCTTTTGATATTGGACTCACAAGCTCTCATAGGTATGCACCATTTGTATACGATGCCTGGAAGAGTCCAGAGACGCTTGCGATCATATCCAAGATTGCAGGAGTCGATCTCGTGCCTGCCATGGATTTCGAGATCGGACATATCAATATCTCCGTCCATACCGAAGAAGAGAAAACCAAGGTTCTGAATGCAGCGTTGGAGAAAGCAAATCGCGAGGCGGACGAGGGGGTGTCTGGCTGTCCTTGGGAAAACGACGATCCGATTGTCGACTGGCACACTGACAGCTACCCATTCGTGTGTGTGGCCATGCTTTCAGACTGCAAGGGCATGATAGGAGGGGAAACGGCCCTGAGGAAAGGAAACGGCGATGTGGTCAAAGTTCGCGGGCCCCAGATGGTAAGGCCCGAATATTCCAATTCATTTTGCTTGATTCCCGCTTATATCTATGTTATTCAGGGCTCCGCTGTTATTCTCCAGGGACGGTACATTGAACATCAAGCACTTCGTGCGCTGGGAACAACGGAAAGAATCAGCATGGTGACATCCTTCCGACCACGCGGCTCTCTCGTTAAGGATGATACTGTTCTCACAACCGTCCGTCCAATTTCGGATTTGGGCGAACTTTACCTTCAGTTTGCTGAGTATCGCTTTGAGATGCTCCAAGATCGATTTCGGGATGCGAATAAACTGATGCGAGATCAGCAGCGGGCGCACCGGCCGTTTGATACCCTCCGACTAAAGCAATTTATTCGCGAGCAAATCGAATTTCTGGAGCATATGGAGAAGGAAATAGTTGAAGATGACAAAGTGGTGAGGGGAGTCGTGGATGACAGCCATCTCATCTCGGAAGATCTCAAGCTACAGAGATCGAAGAAACGCCGTGTTTTTGCGGTATAGACTGTCTACACATGCGTCGGATGAGCATTCTCTCACGTAAATTTCTTTTCTCTTTTAGGATGCGTGCTTGATGATAATGACTCGCAACTGGGCTGCTGTTTTCAACTATTTATCCGACTTGATGATGCTTTGCCGCTTTAGGAATCTCGATGCAATCTTTTTAATGTTCTATTTGGAGCTGTAGGTAGCGAACTCTCGTTAGATTGGAAATCTATTTCTTTAACTATCGAAAGCTGATCAAACACTGCTCTCTGGCTGCAATTTTCTGAGAAACAGGCCGGATATTGATTCTAATCAACACTACACCACGAGGTGACAGTAAATTGGGCGCTGGAAAAACCTACCATCAAGTCTCTTACTCTAGAACTTGGTATTTTAAGAGCCACTGCCATAGGCCTCTATTACGCACATGTATTCTACAACCTATAGAACCTTAGGTACGTCCAAAATACGAACGGCCTGCCTGACCATTTACTGACTCGAGTCTCCAATTAGTCCGATCCCATACATATGTTTCGTAGCGCTCCTCTTGCACGGCATCCGAAGCGCTTGTACCGCGCGATACTTTCATCGCCGCCAGTCCCTTTTCATCAGCTTCTGGAGCGAGTGCCGAAGATAGATGTGGACTTACATTTTTCCATGATTCGCAACACTTTGGTAAGATGTCAATGGACGAGATTTTTAAACGGCCGACGATGCTAATGTTTGTTCTTCGTGCTAGAGTCATCGCTCTACATTCCTCGCCAATTTCCTCGTCAGACAGTGTCAAACACAGGCCCTGCAACTTTGTTCTTGAGCGCAAAGATGCATGAGATAAGTCCTAGATGGGACTCTTGATGGGAGAATACAGTCACCGGTCCTTCCTGTGTTACGGATGTGCTGATGTGCTGATTCATAATGTTCTATCTAGCAACTTTTGCTGAGAATGCAAGCGCTACTACACGGAAACTGGAAACTGTCCTCGACCAGCTGAAGGATATGTGATGTCAACGTTGTTTCCCAGCAGCCAATAAAAAGTATGAAGATGGGTAGCTAGTATACGTAGGTACGATTGGAATCGGGAGAAGGATTATTAACATCCCTGTGTCTGGAACGGGGATTGAAGGCGGCAAAACGAGGCTGTCGATGATGTTCAAATGAATGTATTGCGACGTCCGAGAGGGTTGGGTCGCCAAAGACGACAGTATCCTAAGCTGCTACTATTGCAACAAATCGGTTCGAGCATGAAACGGGCTTTATATAGGCAGCATGCGCATGAAAAACACCGACTAAAACTTTAGACCAGCTTTTCGTCCAGGTCTCAGTTACCTTTGTATTTCTTTTCTTGCAGCGCAATGAGATTATTTAGTCTACATTTGCTAAGTTTTCTCAATCGGATCCCATGCTAGAACCCTTTCCTTCATGTCTTTAATCTTCTGCTGCACAAGAGACTCCATGGTAACTGACCCAGAAATCTCCGCTCCGCCAACTCTCCCACATTGGCCCAGACAGCCTTTGTTCCTTTTCCAGTAGGCCAGAACGTATGAGAGCATCTTCGCGCTCAATCAGCACCTTTAAAAAGGTCTGCAATCGATATTCGTAGACCGTCGCCCAAGCCTCGATGCCGTCTAGCCAATATTCTGATTGTTCGAGTAGTAGCGTAGCCACCATGGTGGTGCAGAGGGGAACTCGACTGGTGAAGCATATGTGAATTCCCAGTCAATAACCCCTACGATTTGCAAGTCCGCATTCAGGAGCACGTTTGAGGGCCGAAGGTCATCACACCAGAGCTTGAATGGCCCAGAGTCATAGTTTGAGGTGGACGCAGTTAACCGACAATCTTTGGCTAGTCTCTGAAATGTCTGCCGGGCGACGTATTTGCGTCGGCAATCGGTGACTGACTCTACTGCGTCGTTTCGCTGGTGTTTTAAATGCTCAATATGCAGTTCAGCGAGAGTATCGAAATAGGAGGAGGCTGACTTAAACGTGGTTTTTGGTAGTTTCGAACGCGGTAGAGTCCCTAGTCGCACCAGTTCATTCATAGGTATGGATAGATAGAGGCCGATTAGACACTTCATAAGTAAAATCGTCGATTTGATTCTAATGACCCAACCCGAGAAAAAGACAACTTGTTCAGTTGAAGAAGAATATCTGCAAACTGCCCGTATAGCATTTCCAGCTTGCTGATCTCGATGTTCTGATCAAGCCGTGGGCGGTCTTCGATGCCGAGTTCAGACGAATTCAAGGCTTTAGTCAAGTTCATTTCATGATCGATGTATTCCATAATGATGAAAGGGCCCAAGCCAAGGGGGCTCTCCTCTTTAGTGCCCCAATGTAAGATGAAGGGTACCGGGATAGAAGTATGGTCCTGGATATATCGAATCGCTGCAACCTCGCCGCGAATCTTTTCTTCAGGAAACATTGTCACTCCGGGCTTAGGGAACCGAATAATGGCCGAACCGCCGTCCTGGAATTTCATGCGGAACATCACGTTGGAGTACCCTGCTCTAGGGTCGCTCAACTCCACAGGAACACCTCCCCGGTGTTTGGCGATAAACTGGCCGATCGCCCGCAGTGTGCTTTCTTCGGCAAAAATCGCGTCTACCCAGCTGTCCGCAATGTCTTCACTTTTTTCGCAAGCGACATCGTCAAAGTGCATGCGTGCTTTCATTTTGATATGGTTGGTAGATCATTTGCATGGAAAGAGGAGAAGATGTGTTGCAGTGTGTTGGAAAGGTTGGATGGTTAGATGGTTAGATTGGCAGCGACAGGGAGAAACCATACAGACAGTTAGTCCATAGATCTGCCTCATAAAATACCGTATTCCGTCGCATTGTAAGGGAAAGAGGTGATGGTACAGTGTAGAGATATTGCGATGTTCAATCTCTCACATAAGTTGGAAACTTAATTAAATCAGCTAACTGGAAACAATAATATATTCTTCTCAGGCCTTCACCAATATATTTGGCGGTTGCAAGTCGCTAATCATGCTATGGCAAAGGCAAATCCAGGTTGGACTGTCGGATTCGACCACCACGGTGCTGTCTGTTAACTCAACATCTTGGGTGTATTCCCAATAATTTTCTGTTGGATATAACGAGTTACCGCCGACTTGACTCTGTTGGTAAGCTCCTGAACCGTTGGTCTCGACCGGTGATAGGGTAAGCTCTCTTGTCGAGCGGAAAGACTACCTATATGTATCGCCAACTCGAGTCGGGATGAGTTGGTTGGATTATTATTATCATAATCTGTAGAATCGACAGTACAGGTAATGGAGGCAATTAGTTGGCCGTTGAAGAGGAATAATTATAACTCTGTCAAGCAGCGCGTGTTTGATTGGTTTGGTTTCCACGCGCTGGATTGAATTCCAAACAGAAAAGTCATAAAGGCTCACAGACGCTGGTCGGTCGCCATCGCCTTTTCTCACTTCCCCCAGAAGGCTGGTCTTCTGTGAAGCTAAACTGATCATTTCATGACCACAGCGACTGTTCTCCTGCTACTTGGACTCCTTTCATCCCAAAGACCACTCACTACCTTCTCACTTTTCGTCCACTGCTCGGCGGTTGGCCTGACCTCCGCGTTATGCGATTTATCGTCCCTTCGATTCCTTGAACAAACAACCGACTCTGGTCCTCCCTTTGCTGCACCCAGGACAAAAAAAGCATTCCTTTAGTCCCGTCTCATTATAACGTCGAGAACGATCATCCGTGTGTCTCACATTATTCTTTGTCGAAGTACCTGTGAACCACCGTCGCGGAAATGTCGAGGCCTACCCCTCCAAGAGCTCTTTCAAACAAGGGTTGTAGCAACTTGAATGGGACAAGGACTGCTACACAGAATGATGCATCAGGGGTGAGTTTTTTTTGTGGTTCATGTATACAGGATTGTGCTCATTAACCCTTGTGTTATTAGCTCTCTCAAACACTACAGGGCCATGTCGATGATATCCGCTCACTCCTCCAATGCGGTATTTGCATCCGACCGCTTTACGAACCTTTCACTCTTGCCTGTGGGCACACATTCTGCTATGGTGTTCGTGGAACCCCCGTTCCACTGTTCCTCGGCCATTTCGCGCTGACTGATGGTTTCTTAGTGCCTAACTTCATGGTTTGCTGAAGGAAGGTCCAATAAAACATGCCCTGATTGTCGGGCTCCGGTGAAGTCCCAGCCGGCTCCAGCTTATCTGGTAAGCCTTTTGACTATTCAATGATCACTTCTACTGCGCACTATGGGCCTCGGATTTCTAACGCCTTACAGGTACGAGCAGTTGTTCAATTGTTTACGAGTCGCGCGGAGCTTTTAGAGAAGGGAGAAACGACAGATCAACACAGGGCTCACCAACTTGAAGAGGCGCAGAGGCTCGAGGTAGACAAAAATAATACAAATTATCGGGAGCGTGGCTTGTTCCGGGGGGTATTCAACAAAACGAGGCTTCCGGCCGGCCAACCGATCGTTGACCTTGAAGATAATGTTGTCCGTTGCCCGCGCTGCGCATGGGAGCTAGAAGATGATTCAGGATGTTTGAGATGCGGATTTGGTCATGACGGTGATTCACTAACGGGAACCGACTGGACTGAATCGGAGGAGAACTCAGAAATGACTGATGATGTTGACTTTGAAGACAATCTCGAAGATGGATTTGGGGAAGCAGATCACTTTGATTGGGATGAGTTTTACGATGGAGTGCCATTAGACGCTCTACCCACAAATCTTCGCGAACACCTTCAAGGCTTACATCAGAATCCCTACGATCTTGCACATGCCAACGGGTTTTACCCACATGACAATCCTAGCTGGAGAGGTTCATACCCGTCGCCTCTTGGCGAAGACGATGACGAGGAGACCGATGAAGAAGAAGATGAAGATATGGATTCCTTCATTGATGATGAGGAGCCATCCGATGATTATGATTCCGATTCCGATCGATCGACAGTTGTCGGGCATAACGAGTACAATGGCGACGGCCTACATGGGATGTTTGACGACTCAGCTAGTTCAGAGTATAGCACAGCACTGTCTGAACGTTTTCCTGGTCGCGTCCCGCCCATACAGTTTGACGACGAGGATGAAGAAGAAGAAGAGCGAGACGAGTGGGAAGACGAGGTTGAAGACGAAAACGACGAGGAAGGGGAGGGAGATGAGGATGAAGACGAGGAGCCAATACGGCCACCCATACAAGCAAATCGGCGACGCATTCCTACTTACCATATTATATCAAGTTCCCCTGTTCGTGTGAATGACGGGACTCTTGGGAATCCAGTACCACTAAACACAAGCTCGCAGACACCAGGTCGCGGTGAGAGACCCAATTTTTGTGAAGGGCACCCAACAGGTTCCTCTACAGTCCGTGCGATTGCAGTGGATGATGACTCGGACGAGGGGCCCGTTGGACCAGTGAGAAGGATAAGAGGCCGAGGAAATCGCTAGCCATCTGCCCTTTAGTCTTCTCCATACACATTCTATATGACATTAACGACACCTCTTGAGCCCTGACACAACATCCCTTAATACACCGTTATCTTAGGTCTACCCTACATCCACACAGACCACGCTTGCCTCATCTGCATATTTTTTTTGGCCCATGGAATTGGATTTTCACCGTTGCCGGGAGAAAAAGAAGCCACGTTTTGATGACTTAATGCTTGTTGGGGTTTCTGATTGCTGGGCAACAACTTCTTTAGGCGAATCTCGGATTTTTCAAAAATCGCTTTTACTATGTGTTATCATTGCCTCCGAGAGACAGCGCATTTCTTAGGGTTTTTTTGGGAGGGGGTATAAATAAGGAGTTTTTATACAGGGCTGGTTCTTCATGGTACCTGAACATATACCTAAATTCATGCCCACACACGTAGGTATCTTAAAAGGACAGGATTCTCCAAAAGAGAGTTGCAACCCACCAGAATCTCGAAAGTGATTCTTTGTCAAACAGTATTGCTATTTAAGCAAGCGGATAGTCAGATACCTAGGCATGTAGTACTAGTAACTAGTACTTCAGCATATCTTTATTCTCTCTTCCAACAGCCCTGAATATGTGCATCAATATTGTGTCTATTTTCTTGGAGAAGAACAGGTCGGCAATCAAGACATGAACAGAAGAGATGCAAGTTTTGAATGCAGAAAGTCATGGAAGAAACTATGTCTGGTTTGCTAGCCTTTTCCCTTTTTCCAAGTCTACGAGGGGCTTTTCATCTAACAGTGGAACGGGTTTCCTTGGAAGATGCATGTATGTATATAAGTATTACAAAAAAAAAAAAAAAAAAAGTTGCATACCACCTATAAACTAGGTATATTAGTATAGGTAAACAACCATTTGTCGCCAAAGCCCTCCTTGTTTCCTGGGGAATTTTATATACACTTTCTATTTCGCATTCTTGGTTGGAGTCCTTGGTAGGTATTTATTTATATACCTGTCTTAATCTGTATGAGTAGTGCTGTGGATGTCTCTGCCTTCCGTAGTAGGCAGGCATCGTCGAAATAGAAATACAAGGTTAAGATCAAGATCAAGAGTTAAACCCGTAGCCTAGTGGAAAATAGGGTGGGAAAGGGAAAAAAAAAAATAGACTAGAACTTCCTTGCACCAACTTTTTGGATAATATGCAAAGGCCGCTAGCCGGGGAATAGAATACAGTAACTCTATAATAGTATAGGTAGGAGGGAAGTTAGATACACCAGCTATCTACTACTCACAAAGGCCTCCTCTCCCCCTCCTCATTCTGAGTGGGGTTTGTCAGAAAGAAATGGCACCTCGAAAACCACGGCCCCGTTTCGCCCCTCTGACGAAGATCCCTTGTAATAGTTGTTTGAAAAGCATTTCCAGCGGCCGAAGCGGTGCTCTTTGCCAACAGCGGCGACGATACAAAGACCTCGCGTCTCGGCGCCAGATGGCTCTGATATCGACTTAGTTTTCGATTTAGACTCTGATGGTACCTGGACGGGTTTTGCAGTGTCTGGTCGCCGTTCAAAAACTGCGATATCATTGATGACGCCCTTGATGAGAGGCTCTGCCTCTTTGGAGTGGCTGGCGCCATTTCCGTCAGCTCCTCCGTCCACAGCCATTTGGTCGGGATTTACTGGTGTGTCGAGCGCAAGGGTCTGTTCTAATTGTTTGGAAGGAGTGTCGGGTCCGCGGGGTATTAATGGACCTGCGCCCACAGGGCCCAGGGGTTGAATCGACTTCTTATCGTCTGAAACCTTCCATGCCCGGACCCAGCCGTCCCAGCTCCCGCTGAGAACAATATCCGTCCCTGGAACTGTCGCTAAAGCTGTGATCCAGCGTGGCATGCGCCGGAGGTGACGGGCATTCGAGGCTGCGGTGGTCCGGTCGACTTCGGGAGAGAGCTCTTCAAGTGGTGGGATGGGATCGAGGCCATGGGCAAAGGGAATAGTATAGAGAGGCTTTTTCTTATGAATGGACCAGAGGGAGATTGACCCAGAGTCGGAGCCTGTGACGAAATGAGAAGGGGGAAGAGGCGCGACACAGTCTATATTGTTCTCCTGATATGAGTTCTTGGTGGAACCGCCCCTGAAAATCAGCTGGGATTCTTCCACCACCTTCCACAATCTGGCCGTACGGTCGCGGGCGCCGACGCTAACACACTGATCGATCGTCATGGCGGCCAACGACGAGACATTATCTTGGTGCCCAAATAATGTCTCAACATAAGCGTGGCCGGCGGAGCTGACAGACCACGTCTTGATGGTTCGATCAAAGGAGCCAGAGAACAATTGTTCGCCTGAGTTCATAGTGGAGATATGACGAACAAAGGCCAGTCCACTAACCGAGTCGCGGTGCTGCGTAAATGTCTTCATAGGCGTCAGAGTCTTTGCGTCCCAGATGATGAGTTTGTTGTCCTCTCCACCCGTAGCTACAAACTTCCCTGACGGGGACACGGCGACTGACAAAATAGTCTTCGTATGTCCATGCTCTTCATCGCTTTCCGTAACTTTCCGTAGGCCCCGTACGAAGCGTACCTGCTTTGGTTTCCTTCTCTGAGGTCGTGGAGGGCGTTTTGTGGCCTCGTCTGATCCGTTTGTGGTGGGTGTGGTTGTTGAGTACGGTGTTGCTAGCTCCCATTTGATCAAAGTCCTATCCTTAGATACCGTGTAAATATACGGTGCATGAACGGCGATTGATGTGGTTGATTGAGTATCAGCCCGGAAAAACGCATGTGAAGCAGTCGAGAAGGATAGTTCGGATGCTATTTGACGATATACCCGTCCTTTAAACTCATCCTGCGATTACGGTCAGTTCAGGGACCAGGTTCTGCAAAAAGAAAACGAAAAGACACATACCACATCCTCTTTTAATCTCTCTGCAATCAAATCTCTATCGATTTCAGCAGCATCGAAGCCAAAATCCTCCACTTCATCCCGAACATTATCCAGGTATCGCTCGGCGAGTTTTAACCTTCGTTCTGCAGCCGTCTCCCCTTCATCGGACTCTGAGCCACTCTCCTCCTCCGACTCTCTCAATTCCACACTCTCCTCATCCTCGTCCAAGTCGCTCCCAGAAATAGACTCATCCCGTTCTCTCGTCTTTCTCCCATTCTTAGAGCGCACTTCGCCGTCCGTATCCACACCCCGTTTCTTCGATGCAGGAGCCCCGGAGCGGTCTTCCCTCTTGCGTTTCCGCTGAGATGCGGGCAAGGTAAAAAAGGACGACATTAGAGGCTAAGAGGGGGACGATTGAGACTTCTTTCGTTCAAAACCGTTGGGCGACAGCATTTCGACTCCAAACTCCCGCCTCATTTTCACTTTTTTTTTCTGCCGGTGGCCCGTGCAGGCGGTCTCAGGAACAACGTTATGCCTAAATGCTGACTCAGCAGGGACAGCTCTCCGCCTCAGACCTCGCAACGAGCAACAGGCGAACAGCAGCTCCAGGCAGTCAAAGCTCCGCGCGGCCAGCATTTATTGAGTAATCATCGACTGGCATCCTTTTCCTCAGATTACCTTTGCATTCTAACTTCACTTTGTACCCTGCTGTTCTACATCTACCTGGACTGAGCCTTTGATATCCGATCACAAATATGTATGCTTTTACCCTCCTCGTAGCCTAGATCTAGCCTCTACTGACCGTCACGTTTCTCACAGGGAGGTTCTACTTGGTATCACAGGCAAGGACTTTGTCATCCTGGCTGCGTCCAAGGCTGCTATGAGGGGTCCCACTATTCTCAAAGCCGAAGATGACAAAACACGACAACTAAACAAGCACACTCTCATCGCTTTCTCCGGAGAGGCGGGAGACACTGGTACATCCCAACAATGACGGAGCTGGCGGGTGTTGTCACAATCAGCCTAACTGATCTGAATTCTTTTTTTTTCCCTCAAATAGTGCAATTTGCGGAATACATTCAAGCCAACATTCAGCTATACACAATGCGAAATGATACTGAGCTAGCCCCAACTGCTGTCGCCAACTTCGTTCGAGGAGAACTAGCACGGAGTCTACGATCCCGGAATCCATACACCGTCAATTTGTTGCTGGGTGGGGTGGATCCCATCACACAAAAGCCTCATCTATTCTGGATTGACTACCTTGCATCCCTTGCTCCCGTCCCATATGCTGCCCACGGCTATGCCCAGTAAGTGCTTTGGAAGAAATGGCTGCCTGACCGGAATCATTGCTAAGAGCCACTAGATACTACTGCTTATCCACCCTTGACAAGCACCATCACCCAGATATCACCCTCGAACAAGGCATGAAACTTCTAGAAATGTGCACAGATGAGTTGAAACGCCGACTACCGATCGACTACAAAGGAGTATGTTGCAAATCTGTCCACAACATGAATCACTATGGAATAGGATGACTGACAGTCTACAGGTTCTGGTTAAAGTAGTGACTAAAGATGGCGTGAAGGAGCTAGACTTTGATAATAACAAAATCGTCAAGTGTGCCTAATGTTGCTGTATCATACCAAGCTTTGATGTTCATGTGTTTTCAACTCCGGTATTATGGGCCTTCGGATTTTGTGATAATGGGTTGCATTTAATCCCGGAATAGTCTAAGCCTCTCTGGCTGCTAGGCAGCCATTCAATGAAATGACTTTATCCATGACTATTTAGAGCATTCTTTTGTAATCGTATTGATTATAATTGATTATAATTCCAAGTATGTCGCGCAGTGTCAGACGGGGGAAGTCGTAGCAGCTAAATGGCGGAGGGAGCTCGGTGTTTGGCTTGTTTGCACATGTTTCTCTTCCGTCGCGCGGGCGAGGATTTCGACAGAGTCCGCAGCTCTTCCCCTCCTGAGCTCGCCATTTATTCCACAAGCCATGATGTCAAAAAGACACGCCGAACTATCGCTAGAGGAAGAACCCACGGTAGGTTCTCCTGCCTCCAAAAAGGCCCGGGTGGAGGATGACGGATTTCCTCAAGGCGACCCACGTCATGGAGCCCTGCCTTTGCGCCGAGCTAGTTGGCAGGAGATGGAAAAGCACGAACGCAATGGACAGGATATACTCGCAGCTGCAGACCGAGAGGGGGAGGAGCTGGAGGAGGCAGCACAGATAGATGAGGATGAGGATGGGGATGAGGACGACAACAAGCCTGCGATCATTGCCCCGAAACGCCAAAGCGCTCCGATGGAAGGTTACGGCGACCTCTATCTCGACACCATCAATCGACAGATCCTTGACTTTGATTTCGAGAAATTGTGTTCAGTGAGCTTGTCGAATATCAACGTTTATGCTTGTCTAGTATGTGGCAAGTATTTCCAGGGGAGAGGGCACAAGTCGCATGCCTACTTTCATGCCCTGGAAGTTGGACATCATGTCTTCATCAACATGGGTACGAAAAAGGTGTATGTCCTTCCAGAAGGATATGAGGTCAAAAATAAGAGCTTGGATGATATCAAATACGTTGTTGACCCGTACTACTCCAAGGACCAAGTAGTCAAGCTTGATAAGGAGGTGGACGATGCGTTTGATCTTTCTGGCAGTCGTTATCGACCAGGTACTTACTCCACTTATTTATAGCAGATTCAACTCTTTGATCTGATTTACTAACTTGTGTGGTTTTGTAGGGTTTGTGGGCATGAACAATATCAAGGCCAATGACTATTTGAACGTAGTGGTTCAGTCTTTGGCTCATGTCCTCCCTATTCGCAACTACTTCCTCCTTCATGAATTTCCCCAACCCGGTACACCGCAGCTAGTTCTGCGGTTCGGCACCCTCGTCCGCAAGCTCTGGAATCCCAAAGCCTTCAGATCACATGTGTCGCCGCACGAGCTTCTACAAGAAATTGCGTTAAGATCGTCGAAGCGCTTCACCCTGACGCAGCAATCGGACCCAGTGGAGTTTTTATCCTGGTTTCTTAACAACCTACACCTTGCGCTTGGAGGTTCGAAAAAGCCGTCCAAGACCCCGACGAGTGTAGTTCATGCCTCTTTCCAAGGGCATTTGCGAATCGAAAGCCAGGCAATTACCGCCCACTCAGACACTCAAAATGCACGCTTGGTCTTCACTGAATCAGGCACTATCAACAGCCAAACCACCCCATTTCTCATTCTCACCTTGGACCTACCCCCCACACCTCTCTTTCAATCTGCGAACAGAGAATCTATTATCCCTCAGGTTCCTCTCACCACCCTCCTCAACAAGTACAACGGCATCACCGCATCCGAAAAACTCGCCCATCGAGTCCGCCATCGTCTCCTTCATCCTCTCCCTCCTTATCTTCTTTTCCACATCAAGCGATTTAGTAAAAACAGGTTCGTCTCCGAGCGAAACCCAACCATTGTCACCTTCCCGTCCCCTCGATCCCTAGATATGTCGCCTTATGTAGAGCCAAATCCCGATGTCTGGGCCCCCGGCGAACCAATACTCTATGATCTTGTCGCCAACATCATCCTCGACCCTGCCATTACCGTCCCTGGCGGAAATGAGGACGCCGCCGACAAGGGCGTCAATGCAGCTACAGGGGCTTCCTCAAGCGGCGCAGGTGCCGGTAGCGAAAAGGTCTCGTGGCTTGTACAGCTGCACGACAAAGCGATGACGGTGGAGAATAACCGTCTTCAAAATGAACAAGCCGGGGAACAGCGAGGACCCGAGTGGCTAGAGATTCAGGATTTATTTGTGAAGCGCGCGGAGAGTGAGACATTGTTCACCCGAGAAGGGTATCTTATGGTATGGGAACGCCGAAAGATACCAGGCATGGCTAATCGGAAAGGCAAGACTTCGAAGTGACCTTTGAAGCAAGACGAGGTTGTATTTTGTATTTTCTATTTTCTATGTGGAGCTGGATCTATCTATATAGATGTGGGTGATTTTCTGGGTATTTTAGATGATCTCTCTTCCTTAAACAAATGCCCTCGCTACGGCATATGTCTGACCCTGATGTCAAAGAGCCGTGTGTATCATTAATTATCATGATGATGATCTAATTTTTCTTTTCTTTTTTTTTTTTTCAAAAAGAGTGTCCGTATATATGGTAGTCCTATGAAGAGTTTGAAGAAAGCTAGAAAGTGTCTTGGTATATACTAATTAATGTACAAGAATAATGCCGATCTGGTAATCAATATGTTTAGCTCCTGTGGCTGATTTAGAAAGGATAGAGGGTTAACAGTCTGAAGTGATAAGAAGAAGAATAATAATAGTAGTATACGGAATATCAATGTTGGCCGGTATATGACAGACCCGCTATATCTCGACTTTATAGTGTCCCCCAACCACACCATCTCCTCCCGATTTTGATGGCAGCTCCCGATATAATCCCCCACACGCTGGCATTCACAGCAGCTTGAACTCCCATCATCAGAGCCAGTTTACCCAAGTATGCAAGGGTGTCAGGCCGCGAGCGACCACCGCACCAGACGCCCAAGCCATAAACATCGGATTTCAGAGCATCGGAAGCACCAGTGGTCGAGAGGTAGGATGACGCAAGGGAGCGAAGGTAAAGAGATTCGAGAGGAATAAAGGTAGCAGTCGTAATCATCGATGCGAGGTGCGATGCAAGAGAGTCGACCGGAAGGGCGGAAAGAATCGTAACTCGGTGGGCAGTAGTCGAGGTAGTGGCAGCATTGCCCAGTACTGAGTCCTGACGAACACTGGATTCTGATATATGCGGAATTATTTCCGAATCACGGTCGTTCTCCAGGTTTGGTTGCGCCTCAGAGGTTTGATCGTTGGCTTCATCTGCAGGCGGTTCCTCTATCACATCCGGCAGAATATTAACCGTAGTTGACGTGGTAGCCTCAACGGCGGAGTCAAGGATTGGCAGTGCTTCTCTAGTGTCATTTCGTCGACCTCTGGAGGCAGAGGCTGTTACATGATCCCCAGTCTCAGGGGATCCACCCGTAGTCAGACTTGAAAGAGGACCACTATCCATGGTTTCAGAGGTGATTATCGTGGCGAGGTTCTGGCCTTGATTAGCCAAGAGGGAATCAAGAAAATCAGATATAGAACGGCGATCTGCTGGTTCCCCATCCAAGTTGGGTCGGTCAGCTTCATTTTCAGCCCTAGAATTTTCCTCTCCACGGATGTGGCGACTCTCCAGCTCCAGCTCCATAGCAATCACATCTGAATTTTGCAGCAGCTGTGCCCGGACGTGAGGCGAAGATTCGGAAGATGGCTCAGACGACGAAGAGTGAGAGAAGAGGGTATTTGACCGAGAGCTGCGCCGGCTTCCATTGGTGGCAATGTCATCGTCGCCTACTTGTGGATCCGGCAAAGGTGATGTACTTGTAGTATGAGAAACGTCTCTGGCACGGCTCAAGGGAGTTAAGTCCATATACTCGCTGTTATTGACGTCGGGAATTTGATTTTCATCATTTGACACAGGCCTCCTGCCACTGAAATTAGAATCTGGATGAGGTTCCAAAGTAGCTGCTGGTAGGTCGGGAAAGCTTGACTCGTTTTGGGGATTGTGGGATTGTCCCTGAAAAGATGCAAGGTGGTCAACTGGGCGCATTGGAGAATCATGAGAGCTGGATGCTGATTGTTGGCGTTGCGTCTGCTCAGTATCTCCGGACAACAATTCCGAGGACTCCCCTCCGCGAAGAGTGTCGTCTGTGTGTCCTGGAGTTTTAAAAGTTCGGCTTCGTCTAAAACCAAGTCTTGACGATACCCATTCTCGGAGAGCATTCACTTCATACAGCAAATCATCCATTAAAGAAAGATTGCTACGTCGAATTTCCTCTTCAGATCGGCGCCCAAGGGTGGGCACCATCCAATCAATAAGGTCATTGTCAAAGGCCACTTTGATAGAGAGGTCATCTGTAAGGCTGGGCTTCGGTAAACGTCTGCGAATAAATCTGTAAAGACGTATCTCAACTACTGGTCGCAGGTACATATAAATATAGAAAAGAGAAGGGGTTTTCAATAGGCCCAGAACAAAGTTGCTCAGAGAGCTGAATGAAAAGGTCGCAGGAAAATGCGGCATTTGAGTGGACGCAAATCCGCCAAATGGCATAAAGAACCCAACCCCTGGCAAAGATGCAGGAGGCACCAGATGCAGAGATTGGAGGAGAGAGTACATATAGGTCTGTATTGCTAAGACAAGAAGCGCCCCTCTCGTTCTATAGGAACCTTTAGTACTTGAAATATTTCGAAGCAAACACTAATACTTACGCAGAGTGTAAAATCGTAAATGATGCACGGATAATCTTCGAACCAGTGTCGTTGTTTGGGAAACGACTCTGTATAGCAGCGATCAAGCGTTCCAGGGGGTGGTGTCGACAAATGGAGAAGCAAGTAGACAATGCCCATGCTGGAACCCCAGCAAAGTAAAATCCAAAGGCCCCAAGAGAAGCGCGTTCATGGTTGATTATACTAATTAGGGGCATATGTGTATAGCTCTTGAAGGTCTGGCAGTAACCCACATATTCAGCTACGGACATCTTTCGTCGACTCGGGGATTATTGAACTCACCTGTATCCGACTCGTAAGTGATGAAGTCCACCAAGATCCTAAAAAGGCCGAAATTTGATCTAGAGTCACCATGACCAATCCATAATCATTTTCGGCCACTATGACATCGATCTTCTGCTGCTCACTACGGCCACGATTTCCATCCTCGCTGACAACAATCCCCATCGTAGATAGGATGTCATTTTTAGCTCTTCTCAGCTCTCTCCCGAAAGCCTTTGATTCCGGATTGACTGGATGCGCCCTGTCATCATAGTGTTGGATATATCCATCTGCGTGCAGAGCTGATGTCCTTCGCAGACTGGAGGTCTCTGGATCCTCCGAAGCGTCAGCGGTGCGCTCCGGGGCTTCGTATGGCGATCGGCCCTTGAAATATCGTCAATATATATCTGGATTTGTATAAATTTGAGATTCAAGAGAGTAAAAGTGAGAGAGGCACGTAATCTATGGCCATCGCAGAGAGAGGCCTATTGTCAAAGAGATAATCCGCACGCTCAATTTCAAAGCAAAGAAAGGACGACTTGGTAGTTTTCAACTTGAAGTCACCAAAGGCAATGTATGAAAATGGAAATAGCATAACAGTGAAATAACGCAAACGCAATCCAAAATTCCAGCGAAGACATGCGTCTCGAACTTCGAGTGAACACATCCGACAAAGAAAAAGAGCACAGAGCCTACCAAAGCTAGCCGATTAAGATATGCACGTCGCCCCATTATGAAGGATGCTCCTCGGGTGCCATTTTCTTTTCGTTTCGCAAAGGTCAAACATTCGAGTTGAAGAGAAAGATGATGATGGCCGTCGTAGCTCTGGCGATAACTTCGTCGTCATTCACGTGGGGGCGGCTGCGGCGTCTGCAGCGTGTAGCGCACGGGCCAACGGTGATCAGCTGTTTGCTTCTTTGTCAAACGGAACAAACAGCACAAACTCCGCTCAAAAAAAGATGGAAAAGTTTCGGAGCGCCAAATGCTTTGCATGAGATTGAGCAACTACGAACATTGATTGCGTGAACCAGCTGTTTCAAAGTATACCATGGAACGATAGATTCAATCAGATACTGTCATCTGAACTATAGCCAACCATGTCCAAGGCCATTGTCAAGACGACCTTTGAGGCGTCTCGAACGCTTCGCCCCATATACACTGGAGGAAGTACTGCATTGGATTCCACCGGCCGTTTGCTGGTGACTTGTACTGGAGAGGATGCTCTTGTGGTCGATCTCGACACAGGCGACCAGCTTGCAAGCCTTGAAGGAGTGAGTCTAGGACATGCGCCGGGTATCATCATGTCGTGCTGACTTGAACAAATAGGATGGAGAAATAATCACTAGTCTAGCTGGTGCGTCGCAATTACATCGTGTATACCGATTTAAATGAAATCACTAACTTGAGGCTAGTGACCCCCGCGGCATCGCATGTTATTCTTTGCTCGCGATCAATGTCTATGCGAATATACTCTTTGGCACCTTATGATGGAACCTCACGGACACTTGAGGCGAAACTGGTCAGGAGCTTGAAACCCCACACAGCACCTGTCGTGACAACCGCTATAGATCCGACCAGTACTTTACTCGCCACGGGCGCTGCAGACGGCTCCATAAAAGTGTGGGATATTCGGGGTGGCTATATCACACACAGTTTTCACGGCCATGGCGGCGTTATTTCTGCCTTGTGTTTCTTTCAAGCGCCTTTTCAGGATGGTGACGACAGATCATCTACCAAGAAGAAGAAGACGTTCGCGAAGAAAGCAAGCAATACTGGCGATCACGAAGACGAGGAGATGTTGGATGTTGACTCCGGTTCAATCAACTCAATTGGAGCGTTCCGGCTTGCCTCCGGTAGCGAGGAGGGGAAAGTGCGGGTTTGGGATTTGAACAAGAGAAAGCCCATAGCCTCCTTGGACTCGCATGTTTCGGTTGTGCGCAGCTTATCATACTCACTCACAGAAAATGCCCTCCTTTCTGCTAGTAGAGATAAAACTGTCATCGTTTGGGATATGCGAACATTCAAGACCCGCAGAGTGATTCCCGTTCTTGAAAGCGCGGAATGCGCTACCTTTGTTGCCGATAGTGGCCTGTGTTTAGTTGGAGGAGAGAACGGGAAATTGCGTGTATGGGATTGCAACAGAGGAGGCGAGGTCACCGCAGAACAGGAGCCTGCACCCGAATTCGAGGCAGTAACAGCGATCCATTATTTTCCGGGAATGCCTTTTGCGATGACCGTGCATGCGGATCAAACTTTGAGACTCCATTCACTTGAGCCTCTATCCGACTTCCAACCTGGATCCACGCTTGATCCATTACCCGTTATCAGGCGCATATCTGGCAATGATGATGATATTATTGACCTCGCATATGTCGGCCCTGATCGTTCTTTGCTTGCTCTGGCCACTAACACCGAAAGTATCAGGGTTGTCTCGGTTGCTCCATCTGAGGACCGGCCGTCAGCTCAGAAGCAGGAATATTTCGGCGCTGATGTCGCACATCTTGATGGCCACAATGATATTATCATCTGTATCGATGTTGACTGGTCAGGACATTGGCTAGCGACAGGTGCAAAAGATAATACGGCACGTCTTTGGCGTCTCGACCCAAAAGCATCGTCCTACACTTGCTTTGCGGTTCTTACTGGTCATGCAGAGTCTCTTGGGGCGATCAGCTTCCCCCGAGAATCACCCCCTCACAACACCCCTGCATACGATAATCCCTTAGGCCATCCTCCGCCATTCATTATAACCGGCTCCCAGGATCGTACTATTAAGCGATGGAACACAGGAAAGCTAGGACCCACAAGTTCCGAGAATCCGCACACTCCAAAAGCGACCTTCACTCGCAAAGCTCATGACAAAGATATTAATGCATTAGATGTCAACTCATCATCGACACTTTTTGCATCAGCTTCACAGGACCGAACCGTGAAGATCTGGTCCACTGAAGATGGCTCAGTCGTGGGTGTCCTGCGTGGACACAAGAGGGGAGTTTGGTCGGCACGCTTTTCTCCTCGAGGCACTCCGACGCTTAATGCCGATACCAAAAGCAGCACTAACAGAGGCTTGATTGTAACTGGTTCAGGAGACAAGACTGTCAGGCTATGGAGTTTATCTGATTACAGCTGTCTCCTTACTTTTGAGGGACACACTAACAGCGTACTCAAAGTACTTTGGCTGCCGCCTTCAAACATGTCTAATAACCAAGATGAAGAAGGCGACGAAGATGAAGCAACAAATGCACCCGCGCCACAGCTGCGGCCCCTTGTAGCCTCTGCGGCTGCAGATGGATTAGTGAAAGTGTGGTCTCCCTACACGGGCGAACTAGAGACTACTCTTGATAACCACACGGATCGAGTTTGGGCACTGGCCAGCCCAACCCCATCCGGCTCACGCGACGATGTTAAACCTTCCTCCCTCAAGGCTTTGTTTCCATATGATCTAGCCTCTGGTTCTGCGGATTCAACCGTTACCTTCTGGACTGACACTACCTCCGCTACCTACACCGCTACAGTCAATGCCAATTCAGCTCGTATTGAACAAGACCAGCAGCTACAGAATTACATCCTCGCGGGCGCATATCGCGAAGCGATTACACTTGCCCTGCAGCTCAATCATCCTGGTCGACTGCTTTCACTCTTTACAAATGCAATCGATGCTGCCGATGATCCTAACTCTAACGATTCTAAAACGGAAGAACGCCTAAGCAGTTTAACTGGTAATCCCTCAATCGACGAGGTCCTTCAAACTCTTGACCCCGAGAATCTCTGCACACTCTTACTTCGACTTCGTGACTGGAACACCAATGCACGAAACTCTAAGGTCGCGCAGCGGATTTTGTTTGCCTTGTTCCGGTCTTATCCCGCCTCGACGTTTGTTGAGCTCGCATCATCGGCCATGGCAAAGCGCACAGGCGATAGGCACACAGTAGCAGCCATGAAGGATATCTTGCAGGCATTATCTGCTTATACAGAACGGCATTACCGTCGTATCGAAGAGCTAGAGGATGAAAGCTATCTAGTCGAATGGGTTTTGGGTGAAATGGACGGAGGCGTGGGCCTTAGTGGATTAGGGGCATCCAGTGTACAAGGGCTTACAAGTGGATTAGCTGACGAAGTGTCCGAACATGAAAAGGATGTGGTCATGTTAGAATCATGAAAGCGTTTCAACTCAGCTGCCTCTGCGCGATGACGAAGACATGTACGACTAGACATCGTTTAGGGATTTTTCTCTCTTTTTTTCTTTTCTTTGGAGTGATATGATATATACCTTTGGCGGTTTTGTCTGCAGGAGTACATATTATTGCATTTACATCAGGGTGTGTTAGAAAAAGTTTTTGTTTATTAGCTTGGTTGAATATAACCAGCATAAGTCAACAGCGTATTTCAGTAATCTACATTCTTTTGTTTTCCTTTTTGTATGCTGATGAATCTTTCGGCAAAGGCCGTTTTCATTCGAGAGTATACCTTGAGGCCATTGATATTGGTTCAATGTACATCAAGGGGTTGGATAGAATTCTTGGTTAACCGTATTTATTATATTATCAAGATATGATCTGAATGGAAACTAAATATTCATTTATTATCGTACTTTCACCGTCGGTGAGAATCGGTGTCACCATCGCGGTCCCGATCTCGATGCCTACTTGAGGCATTAGACGATGAATATCTAGAGCTATAACGGTCATCGTCGTATTTATGACTTTTCCGATCCCGATCCCGATCCCGATTCCTATCCCTATCCCTGTCCCTATGTCTGTCGCCGTCGTTGTCGCGACGACGCTCGCGATCACTGTCACGTTCTCTATCTCGCTCCCGATAGTATCGATCGTCTCTTGTATCACTATCGTCATCCTCGTACCTTCGTCGTCTAGAATGGCGATCACTAGACGACCGACTTCGATCTCTTCTCGAAGACCGAGCTTTCCGACTCTCGTAACGGTCACCGTCTTCATCTTTGTTATTTTCACGGCGTCGATAATTTCGATCCTTGTCACGGTCTCTGTCGCGTCCATTCATCTCAAGGTTCCGATCTCGTCTTTCCTTCCAATCATCACTGTCTTGCTTATTATTCTTTTTTAGAGCTGCAAGCTCCTCTTCTGTAATAGTCTTTCCTGTCTTGGTGTTTCGCATGAGAACAGGCGTGTAAACTCCATCTGTGTTGCCCTCTCCTTGTTTTCCTTCACCCGCTTTCCTGGCTCCTTTGCGCATGGCAGCTTTACCCCACGCGCCCAATTCCACCTCTGCGCCCTTGCCTCCCGAAGAATCCTTGGCCCCTATTCCCAGGAAACCCGAACGACGAGCAGGTACATGCGGTGTGGTTGCACGTTTAGGATCTGCAGTGCTGTATTTTCCCTTTCCGACTGCCTGACCCTCTTTCCAGCCCATTCCACGGAGCAGTGCAGCACCAAACTCCTCCACAGGGATCGCATTGTACTGGTCCAGCGTCGCAGATTCAGGCCGCGATGCGACGTCCGCCCGAAACGTGTTTGTTTCGTTTCCGTGGGCGTCAAATATTTCCTCCTCGAAATCCGCCTGTCTAGACTCGATAACAAGATCGGTCCTTCCTTCCACCTCGCCTTTGCTCTCACGGACAAGCGCTCGCAATGCGATCTCGTCCTCCGTGAGAGGCTTCTGCTTTTCCTCAGCCGCAGCTTCTTCATCTTTCATCAGCTGGTCACTATCAGTCCGACTTGCTCCCCCTGACGTAGACTGTGTTCCCCGCGCATAGCTCAGCCCGTAAGACATGTTCGGACCAGCACTCTCCACAGTGTTTCCTGAGACTTCGCCTTTCCTTTGGGCTTCTTGGAGCGCCTGCACTTCCTTTGGTAGCAGGTTCTTCCCCTTGGGCTTTCGAACACCAGGTCGATCGCGCCAGTTATTGTTACTCGCGACAGGGATCGTCAGTGGTTTCTTCTCGGACACGCCATCAGCGGAGATCGTTTTCCCAGTATGCGTGTCAAATCCAGTCACGGATTCGAAAGCTGGTTCGTGTTCGTCACCATTATCGGACTCATCGTCGTCATGCAGATGATGCGGTCTTCGCGCTAGTGTTTGCGTTTGCGACTGGGTGGCACGGGCCGAGCTTTGGAGATTAAAAGAGGGTTTTTTGGACTGGCCTTTTAGCGCTGAAGAAGCACCTAGGGACAGAGAAACGGGTTTCATGGGTAGTCCTGGAGAGCCACTATTACCATCCCGCGGACGCTTGTCGGAGGACATTGTGAGCGTCTGGCTAGTATGTTTTGACGACGGTCAGAGAGTTAAAAGAGCATGGAAATAGTTGCCTGCTCCATGTAGCGAGGGTACCACGGGGACAATAAGCACAGTCGAAATGTCGTAGAGTCGTCCAAATGAGTCTGTTGGCCAGCAAAAGGCTTGAAGTGGTAAAAAGTAACACTCGACGTCGGCTGTGGTTTGGCAGGTGGCGAAAGCTTCTTTTAGACGCGCGCTTAGCCCAAGTTCCTTCCTTTTTCGGGGGAGGATGCAGGACCTACAGCTAAAACCATTGACAGAGAAGAGAATATACAGAAAAATGGAGAGAAAAGTATTATAATCATACAATCATAGTCATTAAAATATCCTAGAATCTTATTCATTCAAATGGGCCCTCCCGATACACCTCGGGATCTCCTGCATCCTATCAATACAGGTAGTACATGATAAAGAGACAAAACAAAAAGCTCCCGAAATACTAGGTAACGCCTGTGCTCCCTAGTAGTTCAGTTGAAATTCATGATGTGATGACGGTACGACATTAAAGCGATGATCAGGAAAGATGAAGATGGAACGTGTAAGGTTGTCGGGTAGAAAGATTGGGAGGGGGAACGAGGGGACAAAAGGTGGAATAAAGGTAGTAGAGTCAATATTTACATAATGAAGAACAAAAGACATCCTCTGCAAAAGCAAACAATATCGAGACAGAACTCCAAACCCCAGTGGTTTATGTACCAGCAGGTTGAGCATGAGGGGGATTAGGGCTCTGGTTGGATCCTGGTACTGGACCGGTTTGAACATTGCCATTACGCTGAGTTTGTGGCGTTGCGCTCCGGCTTTGCTGGGGAACAACTCCGCTCATGGCAGGAGAACTTCCAACATTTACACGATTCTGCTGAGTGGACTGCGGAACACGCATCATCGGAGCGTATCCTTGAGTCTGCAGAACCTGCATCCCTGGCGCACCATTCATATTGGGCTGGCTTGGCTGAAAGTTTCCGTCATGGGCGACCTGGTAGTTGGGCTGGACATTACCGAGATTACCTGCTGCAGCATTCATGGCCACTTGAGACATGCGCTGCTGCTGATACTGATGTAGTCGGTCAGTCGCCAGTTTATTCACTTGGTCAATAGGCATATTGGGATTGCTCCGCTGAATCTGATTTTGGATGCTACTAATTGTCGGCACAACTCCACTCGATAAAAGATTTGGCTGGCCCATGCGCGGAGAAGGTGTAGAAACGCTTTGGGGCGTGGCGTTATGGAAAGATGGACTTTGTATTCCACCTCCACCTTGGAGAGCTGCCATCATTGCGGAATTATTCGGGTTGCCATTCACAGTGGGCATGCTCAAGTTAGGGGAGCTAGATCCAGGTGGGATAAACTGAGTTTGAGTATGGAATTGTTGCTGGGCTTGTTGGGGTTGAGGTTGTTGTGGAGGCAGCTGCTGTTGTTGGGTCTGAGGTGGAGGTGCTTGCGGCTGCTGCGACTGTTGATGTTGGTGTTGTTGTTGCTGTTGTTGCTGTTGTCTAGATTGCAGAATCCGCTGTTGCTCTTGAAGACGGTTGGCTTCCCGAATCACCCGCGTATTATCAGGCGACGCCTGCATGGGCATTCCAGGACGAGGACCACCGTTCTGTTGCATTCCAGACTGTGGCATCATCTTCATCGCCATGCCATTCGGCGGTAATTGATTACTCACAGGTGCAGCACCGGATTGCATTCCTTGGACGTGAGATCGTCCTTGATTGACTCCAACACCGGGAGGCATCCCGTTCGGCAGTCCATTGGGTATGCCATTAGGCATTCCATTAGGCACACCGTTTGAGGGACTACCAGCCAGAGACGGAGCACCAGGATTATGAGGCATACCGTTAGGGGTTCGACCAGGTGCATTCATCATTTGCTGCTGGTTTGTCATCTGACCAGCACGGGCTGCTAAGTTCGCCTTTGCAAGTTGTTAGTTTTGACCTCAGGGGAAAGCTACACACAAATGCTTACCTTTTGTTGAGCGATCATTTGTTGGCGGTACTGTTCCTGTCTCTCCTGAAGCTTCAATTCACGCTCATGCTTGAGACGACTAAACTCTGCGGGTGATGATATAGGAGGTTTCGGCTGATTAGCTTCATTAACTTTCCTCAACGAAGCTAACTGAGAAGCTGAAATAGTCAAGATATGTTAGTCTGTTCCTAGGACTTTGACCATAATTTTTGGCCTTACCATGCTGCTGCTTCTGAATCATAGTCTCTCGCTTTTTAGCCAATTTCCTCATGGCATCTAGAAGGGCCAAGTGCTTGGATGATCTTCTTCGGTCGACTCGAATAGGCTGTGTTCCTCTCCTACGCACCAAGGGCACTGATTGCTGTCCATTGTTGTTGTTGTTACCCTGTTGTTGCTGTTGCTGTTGCTGTTGCTGTTGCTGCTGTTGCTGTTGCTGCTGTTGTTGTTGTTGAGCAGCTGCTTGCTGAGCCATGACATTACGCTGTGCAGTATCAATCCTTTGGTGATAGGCTCGGAAGTATGGTGTCTTGGACATATCGGAGGGCAATCCTTCTATACCCGCCCAGCGCTCAAAACATTCCCACGGTGTCCTCCTCTCTGCACCCGATGTGAACTGCGAGGAGGGCGTAAGGCAGCTTGATATCAGGGACCAGTTGTATGAATACTCTTCCACGAGACCGCGGAGCTCCTCATCTTCGGCGTATGTCCACTGAGATGATTGTCTTGATTCCAGGAACCCAAGAGAAGGCATAGGATATTCTGTCGGAGGCCTGAATGGCTGGGCAGGATGGATACGATCACGGATATGTCTGTTTTCTGGCTGGAAGAGCGCCACATTGGTTTGTTCAGGTGGCAACTCTAGAACTGCGTTTTCTCCGTCGGATTTATATCGCGAATAATCATAGCGACTGCGTTTCCTCGGAGGCTCATCCTCAAAAGTTATCTTACCACGAGCGTATTTCGTAACAGGCAAAATGTCAGTCTTCCATGAGGCGTCCGGTAGTTCCTTGAACGTCGGATAGTTTGTGTTTGGAGCAATCCTAACAGGGGCATAAATCGGCAACTCATCCAAAAGCTTCTGGGCGGCCGGGGTCATGTCGAGCGCGAAGGTAAACTCATCTGATCCGAGTGAGAAGATCGCGGCTGGTGCAACTGTGTCGCGTAGATCATGGCGTAATTCGTCATTGAAGCCTTCACTAACCGAGTCTTCTTCGGTTGAAGGTACCAAATCTGGTGTGGGATGAGAAATTGGTATGCTTTCGTCTCCTGTCTCCTCTGGTGAAATCACCATATTAGGTTGCACTTCCACTTTACTCTGGGGCTTCCAAGATGGCATTTTCGCCTGGACACGAAGCAAGGACCGATAATCGGCGTCGCTGTGAACATATTCGGCACACCAATCTGCGCAGCTTTTCGCTGCTGCAAGTTTCCATTTTCGTTCTTCTCGAAAATCTGTGCGCATCCACCTCATATGATCCAACAAAACATCCCAGTGTGTCCCTTGGCGAGGTGGCTCAGGAGAACGCTTGAGCTGACGCAAGGGCCATCGATTTGCGTTTTGAAGATCATATATTCGACGAAGAATGCGACAATCCATCTGCTCTTGATAGTCTAGAAGATGATTTGTGGTGCTCAGAGTTTTATGGGCAGATGCAAGAAGGGTACTAAGCGAGGTTCCACGAGGGGGGGCGTAGGCCTTATTTTGAAATAGAGTGAAGAGGTAGTCTTGCTCTTCATTCAGCCTGATAAGATCACCAGAGCTCTGACGAACAAGATCCATAGAGTCTCCTTTATCCTGTTGCTGTTTGGGGAAAACAACAGTTGAAAGCTTACTTCTCTCTTTCTCGCGTGCTTTTCTGTCCTTGAGGCGCATGCGTGCAGCAGAGTCAGGAGAAGTGTCTACACGCCCCATTTCTGTTAGTTTTTCAGTAGAATTGCCCTTGTCAGGCTGTGGCACAACAGGCTTCGGAGCTTCGCCAAGTATCTCGGAAACGGACTTGTGTCGAATGGCGCCGGAGGATACTCTGGTAGTCATTCTCTCTGGGGCGGCAGGTCCTTGCTGGCTCGATGGGCTTTGTTTCTTTGTTGATTGGATAAGTGGCGTAGCTTCTTTGGCTCTTTGTTCAACTTGAGTAGGAGCCTGTTCAGACAGACTGTGAGATTCTGGCACAATGGTTTTGGGTAAGGTATCAAGTATAATAGGATCTGGCGGAATATCCTTAGGCATCAATCCCAAAGCTCCTGTCTGCGAATCTGTTTTGTCTGATGATGAGGGAAGATCCTCCCGAATGACTTGATTGGTTGAAGAAGTAATCCCATCTTTGATCTGACTTGCCAGTAGCGCACTCTGTTGGAGGGACTGGGCCTCTTCAAGGCGAAGTTGTTCATCCGGTGTTGATGGGACAAAGCCTGACGGTTTTTGAACAGGCGCCTCACTCTTGGGGCTAAGACCAAGGTTAACAGAGGGCTCAGTCACCTCTTCAGCAGGGCTAGCGGCAGTAGACACGGCGGTCGAAGCAGGCGTGTTATTCGAAAGAGGGGCAGCCGAAGAAACAGGTGACAAAGGCTGCTCGGCGATCTTGACCGGTTGTCCCGGTAAGAGTGATGGGTTCGTATTTTGTGAAACATCATCAGGTTCGGCTGGGGGGTTTGCTTTTGTGTTGCCAGAAGCAATGGTAGCGTCTCCCAAGCCATGGTGGCTGAGAGGAGTTTTTGGCACTGGGGGAGGTGCTTTCTGATCAACTTGAGGGATTGGGGGCCGTCCTACTCCTTGGGTCGAGAGTTCCGGTCCCTGTGATCCCTCAGGGATTGCGCCAGACGCAGGTTGGGATGGAAGCTTGGATTCTGGTTGTTGAAGTATAGAACGAGATGGGTGATTTTCAAGCGACTGGGAAATTGCGACTTTTTGTTGTTCAGCATGCGTAACGGTCGGCGAAAGAATTTGTGGTGCAGCTCTCTTTTCTCCTGATGGCGGACTGATCGGAGTAACATTTTGAGCCGTTGATGTGGGATTTGGTGCTAGCTCCAATGTTGCATGCTTCTTCTCCTGTGATGGGACAGCTGTATAGCTGGGTAGGGACGGAAGGGTGTCTTCATTGAAGTAGCGGCCTCTGTAGACAGTGTGAGAGATGCGCTTTTGATAGGAGAATCAAGAGCGTAATTATAGAGGTAAATAAAGATACAATTGATAAACCGTTCAAACGACAAAGGGGTTATTGATGCTTACTTTGTGAGATCGTTGGCGTCTAGAAATGCCTGCTCTTTCTCCTGGTACAGAGAGTCGCCGAGCGGGTTCTCGGTCGCGCCCGCGTAGCCCACGGTCGCAAAGTAGAGCTCGCTCAGTTTGCGCTTTCGCGACAACAAACAACGTCTAAAACCCCAGGTAAGCGATGAACCAATATGTTAAGACGTGTCTAAAAAGAATAAGTCGCAATTAAAAAAAATACGTACGCGATCTCATCTTTTTTAGACCGAAGAAGCTCTTCTCGGAGCATCGGGCCTAATTCAAGAACACAGCATCCGATTAACGCGCTAAAAATAAGGAAAATAGGTCGAGCGAAATCATCCAGATGGAAAAAATCGCTCGAAAATGATGGAAAGGATGTGGTGTTGTTGTTATGGGATGCAAAAGACACAACAGAAGGGTTTGCGCTGTGAAGGGATTTTTGGGGGAGTGTTAGTGATGATGAGGACCTTTGAACGGGTAGTATTGGGGGAGGCTTGGTTGGTTGAAGGGAGAGTCTTTTGAAGGGGCGCCGGGAGCAGCAACAGAACAGAGAGGTGAGTAGGAGTCCTCTTGCTACTGTACTGAGTAGTAGTTACGACTGGTCCCTGTTTATTACTATTATTACTACAGATATTACTATTCTGTCATATCGATTATTATAAAGGGGAGCAGCAGTTAGTGTGTCCCTTGAGCCTACTTATAATCCGAACTTGTAGTCGCGGAATCATGAGTCGGAGGCATTGGTTTATTATTGCCTGAGGCTGTCCCAGGCTACCATCAATCGAGGCCATGTGACTTTCATAAAACTCAAACAGCATCTTGACACCCCAGGCACTCAATACGGTTTTCTCACACCGCCCTTGTCGAAATGTCGGGCAGAAAAAAAAAAGTCGCCCGCTTCCTGATGCTCATCAATCAACAGCAGGCGATCAATAATCGTCGATTCTTTGGATTCTCATACATTCACCATGGTGAAACGGAAGAGGGAAGAGACCCCCAAGGAGTCTCAACTCAAAAAGCAACCTTCAAAGGTTGCTAAATCATCCAAATTAGAAGAATCATCTTCTCAGCAAAGCAGCAGTCCTGCAGTCACCTTGCAAATCGTCACCGGGTCATATGAGCGAGTGTTGCATGGCTTTACTGCATCAATTTCCTCACAATGCTTTTTAGCAGGGGAAACTAAAGAAGCCTCCGACAAGCCACCTCTTGTTCAGTTTGTGGATACATTCTTGTTCGAGGCTCATACGTCTGCGATCAGAACTTTAGCTCTGTCCCCATTGCCAAAGACAGAGCTACCAGAGCCCCCGAAAATTATCCTCGCCAGTGGCGGTACGGATGAACGAGTCAACCTTTACTCGTTATCTGCTGCCCCTCCTTCGACAAACGAGCAGTATCCGGTGGTTCCCACACTAGCAGGAAATAAGGTCCTCGAAAACCCAAAAAACAGAGAACTTGGAGCCTTATTACATCATTCTGCTCCCATCAGCGCTTTACATTTCCCATCCCGGTCGAAACTTTTAGTTGCTGCGGAGGACAATACCATCTCTGTTACAAAGACTCGAGATTGGACTGTGGTTTCTAGCATAAAGGCTCCCCACCCGAAAGTTCAAGGCAGGCCAAGTGGGGATACTGCCCCCCCCGGAGGCTCTCCATCAGGCGTCAATGACTTTGCTGTTCATCCTAGTATGAAGTTGATGCTAAGTGTGGGCAAAGGAGAAAAGTGTATGCGACTTTGGAATTTGGTTACGGGAAAGAAAGCTGGGGTGCTGAACTTCAATAAGGACATTCTTCAGAGTGTCAAGGAATCTAAATGGAGTACGGGCGAGGGAAGGAAAATTGTATGGAACTCTAAGGGAACTGAGTTTGTCGTCGCCTTTGAATGGGGTGCAGTAGTTTTTGGAATAGTAAGCCTCCTATCATGCAGACTCTAGTTGATCATGCTAACCTGTTTGCAGGACTCAACTCCGACTTGCAGGATATTCCCAAGCCCCAGAAGTAAACTTCACCAGATGAAGTACATTTCTTTGGACTCTTCTGAGGATGCTGATGAATTACTTGCCATCTCAACAGAAGATGGCAGGGTTATGTTTTATTCGACCAAGAGGCTACGCAAGCCAGAGGACGGGGATGATTCTTCTATACCATACTCCGAGCCAGTTGCTCAACTGGGCGGCAGGGCGCATGGATTTCCTGGGAGGGTGAAAGATTTTGAGATTTTCAGTATGAAGGAGCATCCAGAATCCAAAAGCAATGATTTTCTCATTGTCACCGCAAATAGTGAGGGTGTCATTCGTGTTTGGCTGGTCCACGACAAAGAGCTGGCATACAAAAAGAATACAAGCAAGGCCAATGACACGAAAGATATTCATCAAGTCGGGAGGGTTCTGAACGCTTATGAAACGGGGAACCGAATCACTTGTCTCAAGGCATTTGTTATGCTACCGGCTGAAGATGCTTCCACACTTGAGCATTCAGAGGAGTCATATGATGAGGAAAGTGAGGAGGAAGAATCCAGCACTGAGGAAAGCAGTGATGAGTAGAAAAGTCTTATACCTTGCCGCGGATGTTAGTGACTTGATGATTCCACGTCTTATATACCCAGGCCTCATGTAGAATAATTAGAGACATCAAGATGGGCATATTTGAGATAAATCTTTCCAGAATCATTCCTTATATTTCCTCATGCAATGCTTCCAAGAACTGAAGTAAATATAAAGGATGAGTCATAGTCCAGGTAGGTATTTAGGTACAGGGTAACTTTTGTGAACTGATCCATCAGAATGGGGTGGTAAATGTATGTTTATATATAATATACATCTCAAGCATACTCCTCCTAACCTATCATGATTATAACTATGATTATTTTTATTAGGAAAAATCAGGATATCCATAAGTAGAGTATATCAAAGCACAGTGCCTGACTGCTAATCCTGCCGCTGCCCACCGCCTGCTCGCTCTCCACTGCACAAATCAGAACCCCACTGACCAGAGCCTTAGTTTTGGGATCGTATCGCCTCCAGGTTGAAAAAAAACGGCAATTTTCATCAACTGAACATCGCTGTCAATACCCCCCCCCCTTTCTTTCCCTCTTAATACCCACCTCTTTTCAACCCCGTTGCGAAGAGCAATCATGGCTACCAACGGCGATTTTTCAGACGATGAGTCGCAGCCCGGCTCCCCCATCCTCGATGCCAACAGTCACGATGACATTGAAGACCAAGAGCCTCTTGAGCAGGAGGGCAAGCCTCTCAAGTCAGCGCTGAAGAATTCCGGCTCTATACCTCCAATCTCCCAGCCTAAGAGGCCAGAACTTCCTGAGCAACCAGATCCAGAGACCATTGATCTGTCGAAATTGACTCCTCTGTCACCCGAAATTATCGCGCGCCAGGCCACCATCAACATCGGTACAATTGGACACGTCGCCCACGGGAAGTCAACGGTGGTGAAGGCCATTTCAGAGGTCCAGACTGTCCGATTTAAGAACGAGCTGGAGCGAAACATCACCATCAAGCTGGGTTATGCCAATGCTAAAATCTACAAGTGCGACAACCCCGCTTGCCCTCGGCCAACATGCTACAAGAGCTACAAGAGTGAGAAGGAGATCGACCCTCCTTGTGAAAGAGATGGATGTACTGGTCACTACCGACTGTTGAGACATGTTTCGTACGTATAGATTTAGTTCCTTGCCCCATGAGTACCCACCTGCTAACAGTATTTCCTAATACAGGTTCGTCGATTGCCCTGGCCACGATATTCTCATGAGTACCATGTTATCAGGTGCCGCCGTCATGGACGCTGCCCTCCTTCTGATTGCCGGAAACGAAACCTGCCCTCAGCCTCAGACATCGGAGCATTTAGCTGCTATTGAAATCATGAAGCTCAGCCACATTATCATTCTCCAAAACAAGGTTGACTTGATGAGGGAAGACGGCGCGTTGCAACATTACCAGTCTATCCTGAAGTTTATTCGTGGTACCGTTGCTGATGGCTCTCCCATCATCCCTATCTCTGCACAGCTCAAGTACAATATCGATGCTGTTAACGAGTACCTGGTCTCACACATCCCTGTTCCCGTTCGTGATTTCACCGCCTCGCCTCATATGATTGTCATTCGATCTTTCGATGTGAACAAGCCAGGTGCAGAGATCGAAGAACTGAAGGGTGGTGTTGCGGGTGGTTCCATTCTGACAGGTGTGCTGAAACTGAACGACGAAATCGAAATCCGGCCTGGTCTCGTCACCAAGGATGAGAATGGCAAGATTCAATGCCGCCCCATCTTCTCCCGAGTCATGTCGCTCTTCGCTGAACACAACGACCTCAAGTTCGCTGTTCCTGGTGGATTGATTGGTGTTGGAACTCGTGTCGATCCCACACTCTGCCGTGCTGATCGTCTTGTTGGTTTCGTCTTGGGTCACCGTGGACGTTTGCCGGCTATTTACACAGAATTGGAAGTCAACTACTTCCTCCTGCGTCGACTTTTGGGCGTGAAGACCGCCGATGGCAAGCAGGCCAAGGTTGCCAAGCTGACTAAGAACGAGGTGCTCATGGTGAACATCGGCTCCACAGCCACCGGAGCGAAGGTGGTCGGTGTCAGAGCAGATGCCGCTAAGTTGAGTCTGACCAGCCCGGCCTGTACCGAGATCGGTGAGAAGATTGCCATCAGTCGAAGAATTGAGAAGCACTGGCGTCTGATTGGTTGGGCCAACATTGTCGCGTAAGTTCATTTCTACAGAATTACCCTGTCCTTCCAAACTTGTGCAAAATGAATATGATTCTAACTGCTACAGTGGTAACACTCTTGAACCCATCGTCAACTAACCCAAAGACACTCGGTGTCAGGTTCAGATCAGCCCACTTGGGAGAGGGTTGTGAGAAATAGGAGAAGTAGTCTTTGACAGTGGATCCTGATGGTCAACGTTCTAAATAAAAGGTGTCGCAATAATAAAAAGTGAGCATCAGGCATTATTCCCTGAATAGAGTACGCAGGAAAGTCTGATCTTCATCTATCCCACTGGCTGAGAACTCGCAAGGACAAGAAGACGTGGGCTCCTCCACAGAGCTGGTCCCATTGAAAGTTCCAGAAAACATTGGAAGGAGGCCATGTCTCCAAGTCTAGTGGGGTCGGTAGAACAAAGGACTGTTGGAATGGATGGAGGAGAGACGGCCAATTCTTTGACGTGTGTTATGACGCTGTTTTGTTTGGAGAGGATAAAAAACTTTCTTGTTGTGTCTATTGCATTCTTGTTTTCAACTTGTGTGGACAGTTAGAAGAACTATTTCAGGGGGAATTATGAAATGCAATGAACATAAAATATAAGACTGATGTAGTTCTAGCTGTGGAATATGCGTAGTAAGGTAGTAGGATGCGGTGCATTTAATGAACTGAGACGAGTCTTAATAAATGCCTTGATCTGCGACGGGTTGACTGACTAAGACGGGCAGGCTCCAGCGTCATCGGCTTCTTACTTGTTGGTTGTCCTTTTGTCGACTCGACAAACAACACCAGACCACAACACAGCACTTTTCAACCCTCGCTGTTTGTTGGACTGCTGGTTCCATCATGTATATTCTTGATGTGAGTGCTTTTTTACCCTGAAGCATTCATGGTAGATTTCTTCAAACAAGTACCGAAGCTAATTTGACTCCTGCGGGCGTCCTGCAGCAACTGGCGCGTCTTCTCGACCGGCCACTCTTCCCATGGAAGAATGTGCTTGTTGGGTTCTCGTTAGGTCAGTTCATACTGGAGGGACTTCTTTCCCTTCGTCAGTACAAAGTATTGCAACGGACACAACCTCCGAAGGTACTGGAAGGTGAAGTATCTCAGAAGGTTTACGATCAAAGTCAGGTATGCCCTTGGTTCACCCCAAATTTATGCTGAAAGGCAGTACGGTTCAGCTCATCTCAATCATTTCTACTTTTAGGCATACGGTCGCGCGAAAGCCAAGTTTGGTTTCATTTCCGGTTTATATGGTCAGGTTCAGAATCTTGCGTTCATCTACGGCGATGTCCTTCCCAAGTTATGGGGATTCAGTGGTCTTCTGTTGGCACGATACCTTCCAGATAGGTTTCAGGGCGAGATTTCGCAGACGCTCTTATTCATCTTTGGGTTTAATTTGATCAGCACAATCCTCTCCTTGCCGATTTCTTACTACAACACGTTTGTCCTCGAGGAGAAGTTCGGATTCAACAAGCAAACCGTCAAGCTCTGGGTTACCGACATGCTTAAGGGTCAGATGCTGGGTATTGTTTTGGGCACGCCCATTATCAGCGCTGTGTTGAAGATCGTTCAGAAAACTGGCAACTCGTTCTTTTACTACCTGTGGCTCTTTGGTATCTTCGTGCAGGTTTTCGCCATCACCATCTACCCGATCGTCATCTTACCCTTGTTCAACAAACTGTCCCCCCTGGAACCTGGCGCAATCAAAACTGGTGTTGAGAACCTAGCAAAGAAGCTCAACTTCCCTCTGCAGGAACTGCACGTGATTGATGGTAGCAAGCGGAGCGCACACAGCAACGCCTACTTTTATGGGCTTCCCTGGAAAAAGCACATCGTCATTTACGATACCTTGATTGAGAAAAGCGAGCCAGAAGAAGTCGTAGCTGTTCTGAGCCATGAACTGGGTCATTGGAGTCTTAGCCACACTACCAAGCTGTTCGGCATTGCTCAGGTGTGTTTTCCCTTAGTGTTGATTAGGCTCACCAGTAAGATTGACTAACTTCTGTATCATAGTTCCACATGTTCTACATCTTTGCTCTCTTCTCTGCTTTTGTGAACAACCGCTCACTGTATCAGTCATTCGGTTTCTATCATGAGCAGCCCATTATGATTGGGTTTCTCCTGTTCTCTGACGCTCTCGCGCCAATGGATGCTGTTGTCAAGCTTCTCATGAATATTCTCAGTCGCAAGTTTGAGTTCGAAGCTGGTATGTTTATCAATTCCTGTTCTGTCTCGATATGAGTCCTGATGAAATATAAGATGCATTTGCTGTAAATCTTGGCTACTCGGAAGAACTTTCCCAGTCTCTTCTCAAGCTCCAAATCCAAAACCTAAGCACCATGGATGCGGACTGGATGTACGCCAGTTACCACTACTCTCATCCTATCCTCTCGGAGAGACTCAAGGCAATTGGATGGAAGGGAGGAAAAGTCACTAACCTCAAGGAGAAGGATAGTGACAAGCCCGTCAAGGCTGCTGACCGAGAACTATAAAGATTTGACAAGCTTTAAGATTCTTTTTGATACTTCTTTTCGGTTTAATTGGAATTGTCGGCGGTGGACGACTATAAATTTCTTCTTTTTGAATGTGGGTTAATTAACCCGTGTTTTACATGGATCCGAAGGCATCAAGTAAAAAAAAAAATCGTTAGGAGTAGCTAATGAAATATATACAAATCACCCTTCGCGCCTGTATGCTTTTTGTTTCCTCAAATCCCAAAAGCGCCACATTACGACAAACAAAACTAGCAGAAGTAAAAATCAAGAGAGGACCATTTAGGGCTCCGGCTGCTTCGCCTTTGCTCTCCTTTCAGCTTGTCTCCGCTCCTTTTTCTTCCGCTTCCTTTCCTCTTTATCAATCTGCCCTGGGACCACCGAAGTCCCATCAACTTCGTTCGAATGCGTCATCTGCGGGGACTCGAGCCCTTCAGCGTCGAGCGATTGCTCAAATTGCTCTTCCTGCAGCATTTGCCCATTCTCCTCGCCTGATATCTCCCGAGTGGCTTGTGCAGCAGTAGACCCTTCGTTTAGCTTTGCGAGAGACAAGTCCCGCCCCAAAGTCTTACCCGCAAATCCAGCCTGCACGCGCTTCAAGTTATGCAAGGTGACACTAGAACCAGTGTCTGCACTCCGCGATACAGGGCCCGCCACGCTTATTACGGAGTTGGGATCGTAGGCGGGGTTTACGGCGGCACACTCGATGTAGGCTGAGAGGCAGTTGTGGGCGTCAGATCTTGATATGGGCTTGGAGGAAAGGATGATTGTTGGTGGGAGGGGATTGAAATCTTGAGTAGCCATTGCCAATGTTCAATTCGGAGGCTCTTCTTGTTTTTCTTCTGTAGATCTTTTGTTTCTTTTTTTTTTCTCTTGTTTCGTTCGGTTCGGTGTTTCGGTGTTTCGGTGCAGCAATTGGGTATATAGGAGGAGGTTTCTTCGTATAGATAGAAAAAGGGGTTGAATGATGTATAGTAGGGCAGGGAACAGATACAAGTAGACTATCTTGGAATTTTGTATCCGGAGTGGTCTCGAAATTGAATAAATGAGCGTTAAAAATTATGTATTCTTCGAGGCGTTCGGGATGAAGGTCGAGCAGTCGGCCAAAAAAAAAAGTTCGGAGGTCGGTGGCACGTGCGCTGCGCCGCCGAAGTTCATTGAATTTTGTGCCATCACCAACAACTCGACAACAGGACAGCCTCCGACTCCCTACAAAGCACGTCCATCTCAGCCTTTTCTTAACAGACCTGCTCTTGCTTCGACCAATTGCCTTACTCTCCCGAATTATACACATCCACTCCACACAATGCTCTGTGTCCGGTGCAGGGCTATCCCCTCTGCTCTCAGGACAGCAACGTCCTCGATGATCAAGTACGGCTTCCATTTGCCCTTGAGAGTCCTCCTGCTGGCTTCTTGATGATATCCATCGACACTTATTATGACCAATCCTAATATACATTCTACAGACAGTCACTCTCCACTGGGCCAAGCATCTCCTATCTTACATCACCACTCCGATCCTTTTCCCTTGCGACTCTCCCGTCACTCCGTGCACAACCACCCCAATCGCAACTTCAGAGCAACCTCTCCCCAATCCGACCCATCCTCTCCAGCACAGCGTTAGCGCAGTCTCCTGCAGCTCAACAGACCAGGTCGTTTTCAGCCAGTTCCTCTCTTGCAGGAAAACGTGCCACCTATAACCCCTCTCGCAGGGTGCAAAAACGGCGTCATGGATTTTTAGCCCGGTTGAGCTCGAGGGGAGGGAGGAAGATTCTGCTGCGACGTAGGGCTAGAGGCCGAAAGACGTTGAGTTGGTAGGGAACTCCTTTTTTTTTGGCCGCTATTTCTTTGGATGTATCATTCGTATCGGATTGGCTGCCGTAGCTATCGTTATTTACGGATTCTGTCTTGCGTAAATGGGAGAGAAGGCAGATAACTGGGTCGTGGTTGTCTGTGGCTCTGGAGGTAGGCTGAGGGTTGTTTCATCAAATAGAATCCAGGGACTGATATTGTCCCATCTGTACCATATACAAATAAATATAAGTTAAGCATTTGAAAGATGCCTTGTATTTCCTAGGCGGAGTGATGTTCTACATATCTCGGATATTTAGGTTAATTGAGCCTTTGATACTGTATTCCTAGTCGAAGCAATGACGATCTATCAGAGTGGTCATTGTTCTGGGAGGGCAAGCCTATTAACTGGTATCAGTCATCCTCTTCATCCTCTTCTGATCCGGTTTCATCATCATCGTCGTCGTCGTCTTCGTCGTCGTCTTCGTCGTCATCATCATCAGATTCCTGATCCTCATCCTCACCAACCTTCAATCCATAGTCATCCTCGAATTCTTTAAGTGGTTGCACCTTCGGAGAGAACCCAGACACCGTTAGGCCCCCTTCTATAGCCTAATCCACGAAGTTAACAATCAAAGTTTCATGATATATCAAGGTAAAAAAAAGGTAGACTTACCTCTTGGAGTACAGTCGCACAGGTAACAACGATATTGGCTGTATCTGGGTCAAACAAGGGCAAAATGATATCACGTAGTGCTCTTTTAATATCTTCAACGCTAATATCACGCACTTGTTTGAGGATTCTTTCCTTGTAGTCGGTTGGCAGAGCCCGCACCACCTGTCGAATAAAGCTACCCTGTGCAGCACCGGCAATAGTAGCCTGCTCATTTGCAAAGCTGACGACAATGCTGCTGATGGCGCCCTCCAACATCAAGGGGTCGAAAGCCGTCTCACCTGAAAGATGAGCCTGCACGATCTCCTTACTCGATTCGAATGCCTTGTGTGCATTTGGAGAGCGGTAAACGTCAAAGTTGACGAATCCTGTATCAATATTATACGCAAAATTAGTGCCATATGCTAGACCTTTGCCGCGGACGGCAACCCAAAGAGGCCCTTCAACAGCATTCATATACGCGATGGCCACCAACAGGGCAGGGAGCTTCGGATCATCGTACGAGTCGAGTCCTCGTGCCGTTGCATACGCAAATGATGAGTCAATTGTCGGCATAGGAACCACATACGCTTCCCCACCCAATTTCTGACCAGCTTCGCTTAGCAACGCTCTCCTAGCTGTGATAGGTTTGAGGGAGTCATTCACGCCCAGCCGTTCAGCGAATGTCTTCCAGGTTGAAACAGGGGAAGGGAGTTTTTCAAGGTCCGCTATGACCAAGACGCGAATATTCTCGAATTGGAAAAGAGCCTTTCTAATTTCCTCCATGCGTGAGACAACCGTTTCTGGGTCTTCCGCAAGCTGACGCTTGATTCGTTTGAGATATCGTGCTTTAACTAGAGTGCTTCTGGCACGCACGATGGACTCAGCCGCATAATGAACCATTACGTGGACAGCTGCCAACATGTCGTCTCCATTTCGTTTCGCATCAGGAACATCAGAAAGAAGTCGGCTCGTAATAGCGCGTAGCCTTTCAACATCAAAAACCGAGTTCCAAGAAAGCTCCTGTAACCACGCAATGGCAGTGTTGTACTTTTCCAGTTCAACTTGGAATGAGATGCGTAACATCTCTGTATTGCCGAGGCTTCTGGCGGTTTCCATCGCATACCCAACCGTGTCTCGTTCCAGTTCGACCACGACTTGTTCAAAATTAATCGTCTGGCCATCACGCTGGACAGGTAGATTGAAAAATGCTTCTGTGTACACAGACAAGAGTGGACGGAGCTGAACTGGTACTGACTGAGCTGAGATGAGAAGGGAGAGCTGAACAAAGCTACTAGGGATATGTTCAAAATGAATGAACAATGGTAGATCTGGTCCATCAGAGTCCACGAACTGCTGGGCTCTGTTGTTTCGACGGCCCAAACCTAAGGCAGCCCCAGACCTAGCAGTCATTGTCTCCACAAAATGAATAGACTCTATCCCGGGTATTTCGAACTTCTCAAGCATCTCCTTAGGTATCTCCTTGTCGTTCTCGGTCTTTGCTTTTTCGAGCTTTTCAGCCAGCTTCTTAAGTCCATCTTCACCAAGTCGCTCTTTTTGCGCTACAACTCTTGCTTCCTCTTCCTTTTTCAAAGATTCAGACAATTTCAATGATGGGGTTCCCAGGATGGTGATATGAGGAGCATCGGAGATCCATCTTTTAATGAAAGTGCGCCATTCTTCTTGTGTCCATTTCTCCAGGACATCGTACTCTTTCAGAGTCGCAACATCCAGTAGGGTCGATCCATCCTTAGTTCCGAAAAGGAAATCAGATATGACATATTCTGCAAAAGAAGAGGCAGAGTTTTCAGTGGAGAATTTCCAGGTCCGCCTCTGGCGATCAATGCACTCTCGCAAATACTTCATGTCCAGATCCTTTTCCATCGCTTCCTTTAGGACTTCGAAGAATCGTCGCTCAACATGGGCCAGTTTTCCTGTCTCCACACTAGTCAGAGTAAACCGGATTTCGAGGCTAGGTCGATCTTCAGTAGCATAATACACCGCACTTGCAACCTGCTCCTTCTCCACGAGAATGTTGTCCAAAAGCGAAGCAGACGATCCAGCAAGGTAGAGCAAAGTAACGTTGAGAGCTCCAGCTATCAAATTGTGAATATTCCATTCAGGGGAAAAAAAGTGCTGGAACTGAGGGAAACTCACTTTGTATGGGATCGGTGCAATCAGGACCCAGGAAGCGAATCTCTACTTCTCCGAATGATTCATCTTCTTCGGGAAATTCTACAACTTGAACGATTGACTGTGTCAACGGCGGAGCCTGCTTTGAATCAACCCAAGGCCGCTTAAAAGGCGAATCAGGACTTGGGATGACATCAAGAATAGTGTCTTCAAATCGATCTAATGTCTCGAGCAAATCATGATGGTCTGCCTCACCAGTGATGATTAAACACAAGTTCTTAGGTTGGTACATTTCACGATGAAAATCTCGTATCCTGTCCGCCGTCAGAACACGTAGCTGTTCCATCATACCACCAGTTTCATATCGGAAGCCTACGCCATCCGGATACGTTAACCGACGGGCAGTCAAATCAATGAGCTCTGCAGAGTTATTTTGAACTCCCTGCATCTCTGAATAAACCACTCCGGCATCATTTCCTGTCCCATCGATATGATGCACTTCAGTATAGCAGCCCTCATCCGTCAACGTGGGGGCAATTACGTGCTCCAAATACACAGGTAACATGCGAGAGAAGGCTTCCCAGCCAGCCGTGTCTAACGTATATGCCGTATGGTCGGTAGCTGTCCAAGCATTGGTATTTGAGTAGAACCGTGTTGCAAGTTTGTCCAGGAATCCTTTATACTGATAGTTCCGCGATCCCATAAAGCATAGGTGTTCTAGTGTGTGAGGGGCCCCAGAGTCATCTAAAATTTCTGTGGCTAGAACAAAATATCCAGTCACTTTAGGACCCTTCTGATCAATCACGACCACTCTCATTCCCGTTCTCTGGGATTCATATTGAACGAACTCGCTAGGGGAGTAGTCTGGTTTAAATTTCTGAAGCAATTTAAAGTGGTTATTCGGAAGACCTGGCATCTTGGCGAGTGACCCTAGCTGTCTTTGAGGACGGCCTTGAATCTCGGAAGCTATAGTGAATTTAGGTAGAAAATATCTGAAAAGAAAAGAATTAGTCAAGTGGGAGGAAAGAGTCGAACTCATATATACATATAAACAAAACTAGCATTATTATCCATAGCATGAGGATGAAGACATCTATCCAGATGGAGTGATATACAAAGGAGTTCAAAAAGTTAAGAGGGAAAATTGGACAGAAAAGACCTGTGAATGCCTTTTATTGTCCACCTTACAAGTCTCCAAAGAGGATTCGAGAAGGACATGCATGAAAAACAGCAACAATTTGTCGCAGGGAAAGCTCCTTTTCTTCTATACCAACTCACATAGATCGGATAAATTTTGCCCAAGTCAGGCCGCGTAGGGAAGTATGAGCCAACACGATGGTTCGTCTCTATTCGACACCAGCCGCAATTATGAACTTTTGGGTGACAGCTGGAATAATACGTGAAGAGGGAGAGTTATTTTTCACAAAAGATCGTCTAGAACGAGGTCGGGGTCTAGATGCTGACGAAGATCACCACGCCAACTCGATAATCAGAAGTTGGCACTCTGAGACACTTGAGAAGAGATCTCCAGGGGCGAGAAATTCGAGACCTCCAAGGTCAAGTTCCAGGCGGCTTTGTTCGAAGGCCCCTCCATGAGGCACAAACCCTGGTGACCGAATCTACCAAAGGCGGTGAGAGTGCGGAGTCACATGGTGTTTGCGGGATAGTTGGGTTCCTCTCGTTGTTGATGCCAGCCAACAAGTCAACAGAACAAGCTGTGCCGTCGTACCGGTTTAACGGCTTTCAGGAATATAATCGTGCGTACTGAAGCTGCATTCTGCCAATTACCACTGGTAGAAGATTACTTCCAGTCCTCTTTCCGGTTGGAGAGGCTTTGAAGCGACTTGCGGAGGACACCACTCAATATGTCATCTCAGGCATCAGAACAAGAAATATGTCGAGCAGTGCTATCCTTCGCGGCTGACGGCATATATCCGGACACAGAGCTGATTGTATCGGCTGAATTTCCATTGTCGGCACTTTCAAAAGAATTGGAACTGATTTCTAGAGCGAGGGACCAGGTGGAAGTAAGTGTAACAGCTCAATGAAGAGACCCAGTCTGTGTCTGTCGGTCCTTTCACTTCATACTAACAGTATGCGCCATCAAGTCCGAAATTACCTCAATAAGCCGGGAGAATCGGTTCGATGCCGATGGGTGGATTTTTCAAGCTAAGCAGCTTCATGCCGATTTAGAACGGTCGAGGGTCACGGCACGAGAGATCGTTAAGCAGCATGAGAATACAGAACCTCTACAATCAAAAATCGAGGATGCTTCTTCAAAAATCGCATTAATAGAAAAGGAAATAATATTCAACCAGGCTGTGACGAACACTTTGGAAGATGTCCAAAAACTCTGTCAGCAACTCGACGCTTGTCGAACCCTTTACAAAGAGGGCCAGATTATGGACGCCATCAATACACTAGAAGCGACTGCTTACGCTGCAAATCAAGATACCTGCTTCAATAACGCTAATGTGATGGGCATAGTGTCAGAAAATGTCACTAATTTGCGCCACGAAATTGTGGAATTCCTCCATAGGCGCTGGAATGAACAACTGAACATTAACCAGAGCAAAGGTGAACTGGTGATTTCTGGTAAGAGATTTTTTTGGAATTGAACTTTAGAAAGCGTCACTAAAATAGGCACAGGAAATTTGCTGGAAGAGACTATTTCAGCCCTAACACAACTAGACGAGCTTATTCCAGTAAACACTAAATTTCAAAAAGACTTCTACTTGGCAATCATAGATCCAATCTTACTACCGGGCATGCATGGTTATAGCCATGGAATCAACATTAATGGATCCTCGATCTCCGTTGACCCTGAGCCGTCGCAGGTCACTATTCCAAATCTTTTGGATCGCATAGCCAAAGCCCTACGCTTCCTACATCAATGCCTCCCCGCATCTATCCTTGGTTCATTCTCGGACTCATTCATTCCTACCATTTCCACGAGGATTATATCTTGTTGGCTATCTCCTTCAGTTCCCACGGAGCTTGACGGACTAGGTGAATTTGAAAATATTCTTGGGGACGTCCTTGCATTCGCCAAGACTCTAGAGACTCTCGATTGGAGTGGTCAAGAAGAGCTTGTCTCATGGGTCAACCACGCCCCTCGCCTGTGGATCACCCGGCGAAGAGTTGATTCCCTGGATCAGGTTCGCAAGGCACTTGCTTCTAGTAAAGGGAACTCTCGACGGGTAGAGAGGATCGAAAAGAAACAGATTCCCACAACAGATGATGTCCTCTTGGAGAGCTCAACATCGGACGACTGGGACGCTAGCTGGGATGATGAACAAGAACATGGATCAGAACATAATGTTGAAGAGGATGTTAGTGCTTGGGGCCTTGATGACGACACTAACGAGGTTGCCCAACCTAACAATAGTACAGGGGCTGATGATGATGACTCCGGGGATGCCTGGGGTTGGGGAGAAGACGAGGAAGATGACCAACCTTCAACGGAAAGCACACAACCGAAGACTACAACAAAAACTGTCAATGGTAACGGCGGTATACCTCAAGTTTCCCCAAGAGAAGTAACCTTGAAGGAGCTTTACACCATCACCGATGTTCCTGATTCTATTATGCAAATTATCCAACAACAGATTGCCGATTCCATAGCCTTGTCTCAACCTACGTATGTGCTTATTCATCCCTTAAATGTGACTATGCTAAATTCTCCTTTAGACACACCCATTCTTTAGTGTCTTCTTCTGGACCAGGGCTCCTTGCTCTTCCCACCCTCGTTTTAGCCATGTTTAAAGCAACAGCACCGTCATTTTACAACCTCAAACTTAACTCTGGGCAAATGTACTTATATAATGACAGCTTGTATCTTGCTCGTCAAGTACGCGAAGTTGCGGATGAACACCAGCTCCAAAGGCTTCTTACCGATGTCGAAGGACTGGAGAGATTTGGCAAATTGGCATATAGTAAAGAGATGCAAACACAACGCACAATCCTTACAGACTTGCTCGATGGCGCACAGGGGTTTGGCCAGTGCTCAGAACAGCCATTTCTTGGAGAGTGTGAAAATGCTGTAGGTGCAACTGTGGATAGAGTGCGGGATGTTTTCAAGGAATGGCAGCCTATCCTCTCGCATTCCGCGCTGCTCCAGTCAATCGGGTCCTTGGCGTCAACCGTGATCAACAAAATCATTATTGACGTTGTGGATTTGGGAGATATCTCCGAGCCCCAATCCCAAAAGCTCGTTTCATTCTGCAATCAAGTTTCAAAGTTGGAAGATCTGTTCTGCCCTGAAACTTCAGACAACACTGAGCCTATACCCATGACAATGGTATACGTGCGAAATTGGCTGAAATTCCAATATTTAGTCAACATACTTGAAAGCTCTTTGGCTGATATCAAGTTCTTGTGGCTGGAAGGGGAATTATCTCTCGAATTCTCAGTGGACGAAGTCGTAGATCTGATTGAGGCTCTTTTCGCTGAATCCGACCACCGGCGAAGAGCAATTGCAGAAATCCGGAGAGCTCCTAGGGGTTTGGAAACCTAAATATTGGATGCGAGTACATATTTATAGATAGTAAAATGCCCTCTTTTACACTATCAAAAGCAAAATCATATGTGCAAACCAACTCTCTTACCTAAGTTAACTACTTGTAGTTGAGGCTAGAAATGCGGCGCATACAGAAAGGCCGCGATGCGGGGAATCTTCCGTTTTGGCGCAAGTGGCCGCATCGGTCGCCGTAATTTTTTCTCTTCGCCAAGTGGAGATTTTTTTTATCAGCTACTTGAAGAGTGTAAACTTGGACATCGCAGTTCAGACCTATTCTTTTTATTAATCTTCCAGCTTGAAGATGGGTGACAGCCAGGGTCCAGACATGGACTCATCCCAGCCTACTCAGAGGCAAGTTCGCGTGCAGCTCACCAGTCAACAGGAGGACATCGCACTGCCTGAGAACACAGGCCCCATTCTGGTTCCTACAGGTGAGTATATCTCCAAACTAGTCTGCAAGTTACTAGGCATAATGGAATGAGAACTGATATTCGAATCACATAGGCTTGAGGCGATACGCTCTCTCGACGTTGGTGAATAATCTCTTGGGCAGCGACAAGCCGATTCCATTTGAATTCCTGGTCAATGGAGCATTTCTCCGAACCTCCATTGATGAGTATCTGACGGCGAATGGGATATCTGCCGAAACTACACTGGAGATTGAATATGTCAGAGCCTTGATACCCCCACTACACATTGCCTCGTTCGAACATGACGACTGGGTAAGCTCTGTTGATATTCTTTCTGCAACATCTCCAGCTTCGAGTTGGAGTTCCAAGACTTTCTCCGCTGGACAGGAAAAGATTCTCTCTGCGAGCTACGACGGGTTGCTTCGGGTATGGAATACTTCATCACAAATCATTGCAACGTCCCCTTCACCGGTAGATGGAGGACATACGTCGTCGATTAAGGCTGCGAAGTTTATTTCCCCAAGTTCAATCGTATCGGCCGGGCTTGATCGGACAGTGCGTTTATGGAAATATTCTGAGAGCGATGATGGCTTCTCAGGGGAAATCTCTCCACAACTCGAGCTCTACGGTCATAAATCTGGAATCAATTCGTTATCCGTTCACGCACCGTCAAACCGCATTTTATCGGCCTCAGCAGACCACAGTGTAGGATTTTGGTCCACCAAGAAATCAGATGCTCCAGTTGCCCCCGAAAATCTCCTTCCATCGGCAGCATCGAGGACATCCAAGAGAAGAAAACTGAACACGTCTGTGAGCGTTCCACAGCGGGGACCGCTAGCTCTCTTATCCTCCCATACAGCCCCTGTTTCCGCCGCAGTTTTCGACGCGAATGACGGTACGGTTGGCTACTCAACGTCGTGGGATCATTCGCTGCGTACCTGGGATCTTGTTACCGCCACTCTAGTAGACACTCGAACCACGTCACATCCGCTTCTCTCGCTCGAGCATCTACCGGACCACCATCTCCTTGCCACTGGAACATCCGCCCGTCACATCACCCTCATAGACCCCCGTGTCTCAGCAGCTACTATCTCTGCTATGACTCTTCGAGGCCACACAAACGCTGTTGTTGCTTTAGCTCGTGACCCTCATAGCACTTATGGGGTCATCAGCGGTAGTCATGACGGCACATGTCGAATCTGGGATCTCCGTGCTACGAAAACGGACAAAGATGGAGTGGTTGGGGAAAGCGTATATTCAATCTCTCGGAAAAGTCTGGAGGATGAAGGCAAGGCATATAGTAAACGCGTTGGAGGAGAAGGTGTCAAGGTATTCAGTGTGTGCTGGGACCAAGCAGTTGGTATTGTGAGTGCTGGCGAAGACAAAAGAATCCAAATCAATCGCGGTGAAGGGGTTTTGTCTTCGCTATAGGTTGTCTGCATATTTTATTTCTGCATTATATAGGCCTAAACTGTTTCTTGTAAGATCAAAAAGTTAAATTCTTAGCTTCATAATGAGACCCTATTTGGATGACCGAACATAGCGCCTTGAGCCTACGATAGTCAGGTATGGGTTGCTCGAAGAATCAGCACAATGTAGTCGACTCTGTTTCTTCCGCATATTGTACATTCGATTGAATTTCTAGGGGAATCAGACTTTGAATAATAAAATACATTTGAATACAACGCCATGCCATGCTCGCGCAGAGTAACCCAGCGACCAGACTCGCCAAAGGTGACGTAGCACCATGAATAGCAAGACTCAAAGCCGTCTTTCCATCCGGTTGAGTTTAACCGCAGTCTGGATCTATAGCGCAGAGAGAAAAAAGAAAGTCAGAATAGTGCTCTCAATTCCTCAGCGTCCTGCGACGCCCAGAGTTTTCTCGGGGGAAGACACAATAATTGCACCAAGCCGGAGAGGCATGAATGCAGGTAAAAATAAACCCACCTGGCTTCTCGTTCTTTGTCCCCTGACTGGCAACCCCAGTGCATGGCGTCGACCACGGTATGTTCCTGTTTCCTTCAATCGTTTGATATCATCGAGGTATTGTCTTCGTAGATCATTTTCAATTTTCATATCGGAGAGAGCCGCGGTTAGGTCGAGAACCTGTTTATTTGCGAGTTCCCCGACCTTGCATGTCGGATGAATGTGAAAACGGGATAGGAGACGTGATGATGTCTGCGAGCCGACGCCAAAGAAAGATTCGAGAGATTTCTAAATAGCGTTATATTTCATTAGATCGGAGTTTGAATGAAATAGAAACAGATTCATGCAGTACTTGCCTTGACGAGATTCCGCTCCGGGAAGTTCACACCGAGAATAAAGACCTTGATTCAATGTTAGCTGTCTTGAAGATGGAGATGTTTGAAGAACCCTGGAATTGAAGCCCCGCGCACCATTTTGTCTGATTTTGTTGTTTTTGTTGCCTGAGATCATCCAGGATAGGGCCTAATAACTCGAATTGCTCGTTTCATGGGATCATCGGGTGAAGTCTAGCAGAAATTATCCCGTAACAATGTTATCCCGGTATGATTATCGTAATTTTCAATATTAAGGAACCGAAACAGGCCTTGAAACAGCAATAACCGACGTATAATTCAGACACTTTCCGTATCAAGCCGGCGCACTGAAATGAAAGTTACTGCAAACCTTTCCTAAAACAGCGATGGCTCCGTGAGAGTGCAAGCTGGCCTCGATGCTTCCAGCCGTCTCCAGTAATCTACATCTCCGCCCTCAACACTTATCACGAGAGTAACAAAGGCATCGTGAACTATGGCAAACCTCAGGAACCTATTTTTATCCTTCTTCCTAGTCTTGGCCATTGGACTGGCACTCGTCCAAGCTGATGAACCCCGCGGCCCCAAGATCACCAATAAAGTACCCAATACCTCTCGCATCGCCGGCAGCTCTTTCTTCAATTCCAGTTGCTAATTGAGCTTTCCTTGCTAGGTCTACTTTGATATCCAGCATGGAGATGAGCCCCTAGGTAGAATTGTCTTGGGGTTGTACGGCAAAACTGTTCCTAAGGTATTTATTCTACGATTGCTTGCAGTCAAATGACGACTAATTCGCTCCCATCTAGACCGCTGAGAACTTCCGGTACTGATCCTCTGAAATTTTTTAATAGCCCTCGTTGACTCTCCCGCTTACACTAACTTCCAATATTCCAGTGCTCTTGCTACTGGCGAGAAAGGCTTCGGATATGAAGGCTCTACCTTCCACCGTGTGATCAAGGACTTTATGATCCAGGGTGGTGACTTTACCAAGGGTGATGGTATGTACGACCATAAATCGTCAATATATTCTAAGATTTGCAAATAACTAACTCACTCTCTAATAAGGCACTGGTGGGAAGTCGATCTATGGCGCCAAGTTTGAGGATGAGAACTTCAAGCTGAGGCACACCAAGAAGGGACTTCTGAGCATGGCCAACGCCGGCAAGGATACCAACGGCTCCCAGTTTTTCATCACCACTGTTCTTACTCCGTATGTCCGCCCTTCCCCGTCCCTGATCTCAGTCGCTTATATGCTGACTACTGGGATCCAGCTGGCTTGACGGCCGCCACGTCGTATTCGGCGAAGTCCTCGAAGGCTACGATGTGGTCGATAAAATTCAGAACGTTCCCAAGGGGCGTAACGACAAGCCCCAACAGACTGTTAAGATTGTGAAGAGCGGAGAATTGGAAGTAGAAGCCGAGACCAAGCCAGAAGGCGATAACAAAGGTAGCCACGAAGAGCTATAAACCATTCCCCGCTCTGTGCTTGCTACTACATTGAAAGCCCCAATGTGCTGATGGTTGGTGATCTCTCAAGATCTTGACGAAGAATTGTCTGAGCAGGCAGAAGTAGCAACTTTTCCTCTTACCTCAGAGCAGTCTTCTTCTATGTTCCCCAGGATGGCAATGCTGGTTGTTGTTCTTGGTGTTGTTGTTGTCCTGGTCAAGAACAGGAAGAATGTTTACCCTGGAAAGGAGGAGGAGAAGAGCATTGTCTGAACAAGCAACAATATGACACGAATTGCATTTCTCAACCCGTTCCAGCCTCTCGACCACAGTACTTAGAAGACCTTGAACAGACAATTATCTATCCGTTATCGAAGGCTATAGGTGTGTATCACCGTAGACGCGGTCAATAACAATGACGACTGTAATAGTAATACCTAGTGCATAGGCAGTGCAGTGGAACAGTTCAGCAGCCAGACAAGCAAGCCAGTCCAAGTGGACCATAGTCTCAAGGTTCTGAAAGGAATTTGGCTGTCTCGGTGGCAAACGAGGTCACATGATACTGTGTTGCAGAGAGAAGGGTGGCGAGATCTGAGATCACGATGGAACACCCATGATGATTCATGATACCTCCCATCATGAACGGAGGCAAATCAAATCCTAAGCTGCGGCTGGTACTTTCGATTATTTTGAATTGTAGATGTACTTAGTACCTACTACTTAGTAGCAGTAGTAGTGGATGTATGTCTGACAATGTGGTCAAAGTCATTGAAATCTACTCCTGTCGCATTGTTACACATGTCTGTACATTCAGTAAGTACCTATCTATATAGTCCGACTGAGGCGATTGAGATGTCGGAGTGGGGCCAAAGAGACCCCCACCCAACTTCAGTAATAATGCGGCTTCTTAACTTCATGTCGTGAACAATATTTAAAAATATGTATATACTAGATCTGTCGGGTTTGCCTTGGAATATACTACTAGCTAGACCTTGGGATGCTACAAGCACACTAAGCGCAGGCGAGGGTTGAGTTAGAATGCGACTAAATTACAAACACTAGAGTGAAATACATTTTGACTACTAGTACAATCTTCCCAGGCAGTACTTGCAAGCTACTAATGCTACTATTAACAGGAGTATTGGTTATATGGAGGAAAACTTTGACATCGCCTGGGCTTTGAGGAGGTGGGAGAAGACACACAAAAGTAGTCGACAGAGTGGCCAGGCTTTTCTCATCCTCCATTTCTATTGGCGGTCCGCTCTTTCAGCCGGTTTTTTTTTCTTCGCCTTTTCGCTTGGATCTTTTTTTTTTTTCCCAAAGAATAGCCTTGGAATTACTGGTACAAGACAGGCAGTTTTCCTGGGTAAGAAACTTGTCTCTTCCCAAGAAACAGGGCGGAAAATTTTTCAGAATTTATTACTATTTTCTGGTTCAGGCAGTATCAGTCAGTAATAATACAAGTAATTATTATTATTATTAGTGTTCTAGAGGTATTATTAACAACACCTGCTTGAACAGCGACAACGAACGACTAAGCCTTTCTTTGCCTCTCCTCTCCGCCCACAAACCTTCTTCTTTTCTTCCTCTCAACATCCTCCTCTTTCCCACCCCTTCTTCCCCAATCTCATACTTGAAATTGTTTCATTTTTCTTCAATATCTCATCGCCATATCGTTTTCTTTCTCTGTTCCTTCTCTCTCCCCCCTTTTTTTTTGCACCTTAATAGAGGGTTAGATCTAGGAGATCGCCTTGTTCTCTTTCCTTAACCCACAGCAGTTTTCTGTCTTTATTAACTTGCTGTGATACTCTTCTTGACTGTAATTCCTGTGTTCTACTGCTTAATAGAGACACACTGGGATTTCCTATCACTCACGTTTCTCTGATCTTTTTCTTGTATAAAAAAGTCACGAGAGATTCTTGAGCAGTCTTTACTCTGTTGGAATCGTCAGCAGTTACCGCCTTTTTACAACCGCTCCAATTTAAAAAAAAACTGTATGTCCTCCTACGTTGTTAGTGCTTTCGTCATCAATATCTCCCAGTTACTGACTTGTTCTCCTTGCCATAGTTCGTCAAATACCGCAAATATGGCCGACGGTTTGCAAATGGGAAACCTTTCCCTCAACGAGTCTCAGCATGCGCCAGCCCCTTCTAACAACCCTTCCTCAGGCCGCGCTGCCTATATCCCTCCGCATCTTCGTCAGCGCCAGGTGGGTGCAAATGTGGGTGCAAATGTGGGTGCAAATGTGGAAACAGCTGCCCCTCCTCCTGGTCCCGGCACTTGGGCTGGCCCTAAGTACGTGTTTTTTTCCCTTCCGCTCGAGTCTGCCGCATCACTGGATTGCTCAGGTGCCCTTTTCTATCTAAATTACCTAAACTAACTAATATTTCTTTAATCAACAGAGGAGGCCCCCCTCGTGGTGGCAACTGGGCCAACGCCAACGCCCCTGATTTCAGCCCCCGCGGTCCCAATGGTAACACCAGCTGGAGCTCCCATGAAGGCGGTCGCCCACCCTTTAACCCAAATGCTTACGGAAACCCAGGTCACGGAGGCGGCGGTTCCTACAGCGGTGGCTCTGCCCGAGGCTCTGGAGATGGCCAGTGGCGTGATGGCAAGCACATCCCCGGCCCCGCAAACGCTCGCCTGGAGCGTGAGCTCTTCGGTCTTCCCAACGATCCCACCAAGCAGAGCACCGGCATCAACTTCGCCAATTACGACGATATCCCTGTTGAAGCCTCCGGCCAAAATGTCCCCGAGCCCGTCAACGCTTTCACCAATCCTCCTTTGGATGACCACCTGCTGTCAAACATCAAGCTCGCCCGCTACCAAACACCCACTCCCGTCCAGAAGTACTCGATTCCCATTGTCATGAACGGTCGTGACTTGATGGCTTGCGCCCAGACTGGTTCCGGAAAGACAGGTGGTTTCCTGTTTCCTATCCTTTCTCAAGCTTACAAGAACGGTCCTGCCACTGCTCCCGCTCAAGCATCCGGACAATTCGGTTACGGTCGCCAACGCAAGGCATACCCTACTTCGCTCATTTTGGCGCCTACTCGTGAACTTGTTTCTCAGATCTTTGACGAAGCTCGAAAGTTTGCCTATCGCTCTTGGGTCCGTCCTTGCGTCGTCTATGGTGGTGCTGATATCGGCTCTCAGCTGCGCCAGATCGAGCGTGGTTGTGACCTGTTGGTTGCTACTCCAGGTCGTCTCGTAGATCTCATCGAACGCGGTCGCATTTCCCTAGTCAACATCAAGTATTTAATCCTCGACGAAGCTGATCGCATGTTGGACATGGGTTTCGAGCCCCAGATTCGTCGAATTGTGGAAGGCGAAGACATGCCTCCTGTGACCGACCGTCAGACTCTGATGTTTTCTGCCACCTTCCCTCGGGATATTCAAATGTTGGCTCGCGACTTCTTGAAGGACTACGTTTTCTTGTCCGTCGGACGTGTTGGATCTACCTCCGAGAATATTACTCAGAAGGTGGAATACGTTGAAGATCATGACAAGCGCTCTGTTCTTCTGGACATCCTCCACACTCATGGCACCAGCGGTCTTACTCTCATTTTTGTTGAGACCAAGCGTATGGCGGATGCGTTGTCAGACTTCCTTATCAACCAGCGCTTCCCTGCCACTGCTATTCACGGTGACCGCACTCAACGTGAACGTGAACGTGCGCTGGAGATGTTCCGTTCCGGTCGTTGCCCGATTCTCGTTGCCACAGCTGTTGCTGCTCGTGGTCTTGATATCCCCAATGTCACCCACGTTATCAACTACGATCTACCAACCGACATTGACGACTATGTCCACCGAATTGGCCGTACTGGTCGTGCTGGTAACACCGGTATTGCCACTGCTTTCTTCAACCGTGGGAACCGTGGTGTTGTCCGTGATTTGATCGACCTTCTAAAGGAAGCTCACCAGGAAGTACCCTCATTCTTGGAGAGCATTGCTCGTGAAGGCAGCGGATACGGCGGTCGTGGCGGCCGTGGAGGCCGTGGAGGCCGTGGTACCAACGCCACTCGTGACATGCGCCGCATGGGCGGAAACGCGGGCGGTCCTACTTCTTATGGCGGAGGCAGCTACAGCGCTGCTCCTTCTAGCAACTTTGGAGGCAGCTACGGCAGTACTCCCTCGTACGGTGGCAGTGGTAGCTATGGTGGCAGCTATGGCGGCGGGAGCTATGGTAACCCATCAGGCCCCACTGGCCCCTCATCCTGGTGGTAGACTACCTTCGGTTGTGCTCTCTTGACGCAGCCGCCAGTCTGATTGGCTCCTTCGTTTTTATCATGCCTCCTGTTTTATGGTTACGGGATACGATCAGAACAGGCCCTGAGTTGTTTCTGTCTTCATTCTAGGTCTCTTCTCAGGACCGGCTTTGTCATGAATGCCACGACTTTTTTAGAGTTCTTTTTTTTCCTGTTTCAACCCCCCTTTGAGTCAAATATGCGGGTGTTTCTTATTTTCCATTGCTGAGCATTTTGCAAAGTTCTTCGACATTTCTTTTCCCTGTTTTAGACATGGCTTTCGATGTGGTCCGGGACTCATGACCGTCCTACTTTCGCATATACCATTCCTATGGTCGAGGGTATATGGGTCGGCATTGCATGAACATCATAGACTGCGTTGACTTTCTCCTACGACCGCTTTTATCAGATACCCTTTTTGTTCTTAGGCGGCCTAATGGAGATCTTGAATGACGCATGCCGAGCAGGATTTCCGGCTTTTTTCGTGTGAAGCGAAGTGCTTTTTATGATTTTCCTCTGCTTGGTGCTACAGCAGCTGCATCGACCGTGTCTCACAACATAGATTTCCTTCAGTTTCGGTATTCTCAGGGGGGTGCTCTGTTTCTTGTCTTTGGTTCCCTCTTCTCTTCCCGCATGTTTCCTTTCCCTTTCTTCGATCTCATACCTCCTTCTCCAACCTGCGTCTTTTTTTTTGGTTTCAGACGGGTTGTATTTTTCTTTGCACAGCGAAAGGCGTGCGGGAAAGAAATCAGTCTGCATGAAATCAAAGCCTTTACCTTCCTCTACTTCCCTTTTTTCTCTTTTTCTATTTCTTTTTTGAGAAGACTGCAAGCCTTCTTCGGCGAGTACAGATTTCTTTACACTACGCCTAGGAAACAGCGGTGCACAAAATCATGACACAGATGATAGAAATGGGCTTCTTTGCATTGTATCTGGCGTTGGCTTGAGCTGCTGGTTCCACAAAAATCTACACGGGGGTCCGTGGAGGCTGACAGTGAACGGGATCTCTTTTGTTATGTTCATTACTCGGATCCGTGGAGGATATGGAAGCTGCGTTGCTGGTGCTGTTCGTGATGGTACGGATGCACATGCATAATTGTCTCATGTCAGTAGCAGTTTGGGTTAGAAGGGATATGCCGAAGACGGCCCTGCTTATGGAGATCCTGGTTCTTGAGAGAAGGAGCTAGTCACTATTTAACCAAAAAGTTTGATGCTCATCTCCTTGTCTATGACCTATGTAGTGAATGGTTTCAATTCGAATTTTTTCAGCTGCCAGGTAGTAAACAGATGGCAGCCGGACCTGTACCTTAGGAATACTGCGTTGGGTAGGGAGAAGTAACACCAAGCAAAAAGGTGTAGAAATTACTAAAATTACGGGATATAAATAAAGACACAGAAGTTAACTTGCTAAAGTTACAAATAGAAGTAGTGTAGGAAGGGTGTAAATACTGTTTCAATTTTTAATTAAATTTATTCTTAGCAGTAGTGGTAACACTACTCTGTAGTTAATTATAAGTTAGTTGATAATAATAAAGTATTTATGGATCGAGTGACGGGAAGAACTGGCAATAATAATCGCGTCCCTCCCCATCTCTCTCTCCCATCACCATTCTTTTCTTTCCTCTCCGTCCGCCTCATCCCACCCACTTCTTATTGTCTTTCTCCCACTCCTTTCCTCCGTTTTGTCTTGATCCCATACGTCAATAAATATTCCCACCTTTCCTCATTTTCCATTTTACTAAGACTTTACCACGAGAACTTCTATCTCCCCTCTACACAGCACCTGTCGGAGCTTCGCATGACAAGGAGACTCGTTACACCCAGAGGATTTTTATCAATTCTTCATCTGAAAAACGAATTGCATCTTCTTTACCTTAGGTTCCAAGATGGCTGACGTCGAAAGCGCCGCGGCCGGTGTGGACGATTCGTTTGCGCAATCCGAGACACAGGATGAGCAACAAACCCACAATATGACCGTCGGAACAAGGCGCCAGGCGAATGGCACAATCGGTTCGGTTTATTCAGGAAACAAGATCAGGCATCTCAAAAAAGAGGACGGCATCCCTCTATGGCGCAAAGATATCCAGTACCAATTTCTTAAGTTGGTCTTCGAAGACAAGACCCCGGTGTTCACCCGCTGGCCAGACGGGCAGAAAAACTTGGACTTTGCGGATATTTATATCGATGCGATGGCGAGGAGCAGCAAGACGAGTAAGATTCTTAAAGACAAACTTCAAAGCGATAAACAGGCAGCTATCAGCATGGCCATGGTCTGTCTACTCGTCAACTTTGGCAGGATGAACACAACTCTCAACTGTACCTCCAGCCCCTTCCTTTCATTTCCTACTTCGTATATATTAAGTGTTGGGATTCTCACTCTATTCTGTCATAGTTTTCCCTGAGATGCGTGCTCAGCTACGAACCTACCATTCTATCCCTTCCCTCCAAGCGCACCAAGACCCGAACGCATACAAACAACTGCAGGATGCTCCTCGTCTCAAATCTATTCTCAAGGGCGCGTCTGAAGATTTCGACCAACCAAATACACTAGAGAAAATTAGACGCGAAAATATCCCCCGAACAAATCCCGTGAACCTGATATTTGTACTAGCACAATATGCTCCCAAAGTGTCCGAGCTCCACTTCTTCCCTCCTCGAGACTTCTTCGATCTCGTTATGAGGTCCACGCTAAGCAGCAAAAGCCGAGCTAAGGCATTCCTCTGGCTGATGTGGTGGTACTTGGAGAGTGATTTCTCACGGGAAGCTGCGCTCAACAACCCTTTCGGTCCTGGTCTGGACGGAGAGGGAACCGGAGGCCTACCTGTTAAAGTGCCGGCATTTGAAACTCTTACTGATGATCAAGCGAACGATGAGAATGTCGACACCCAATCCGAGATCGAATATGGAGAAGAAAAGCGTCTGGAGCGCAAGAGTAGGCTACAATGACAGTTGATAGTCTATTAAGGTATCCCTGCTGACTCTAGCATATAGGAATTCTAGAAGAGGAGGAACCCGTTCCCAGAGCCCCGAAACGTCCTAAGAAAAGTATGTGACATTCAATCCTCCTCGAACTGCACTAATTTCCTTTTTTTTTGCTTTTGTCTTTGATAGTGCCCTACTGGGAGGTAGAGTTCTTGAAGCAACTTGAGCCTGGTAATTTTAAGTTTCAGACTAGAGCAAATACTAATTGTACTAACATTGACACTGTAGGTACCGAGCTTCTCTATCGCCAGTTCCCCAGTAAGGGACAGGCCTTCAGGGCTGCTGCAGATTCCGACGACCTCATCGAGTTCCGAAATCCCGATGGCTCCATTCGTTCCACTATCAAGAAACCAAAGCCAGAGGAATCTTCCCCAGCTCGTACCGTTGGCCAACAGCGCCTAATATTAAAGACCAAGTCAGAGCACACCCCGGATGCTGCTTCTCCGGCTCCCCCAGGCTCGAGTCATCCAATTCTGAACCGTTTTGTGACCGAGGCCTCTCCGAACCAGCAATCCACAGCTCGTCGACCCCGACCGCTCACCCAACACCAGCTAGCTGTCGAGCGAAATCGTCGACAACGCATTGAGTACATCTTGGCCAAACGAAAGACGGAAGCATATCGAATTCTGCGCGCAAAGAGGGAATCTGAGATTCCCTTTGCACTTTACGGGCGCCTGTTGCAAAATCTTCCTGATGGCTATGACACTGAAGATGACGAGAAGGCTTGGGGAAAGGGGGGACTAATTCCAAACCCGAATGAGGAAGAAGATTTTGGCGAGCGTGCAAATTACTTCTTGTCAGTTATCCGCAAGGCAACCAGACGTTTAGACCGATGGGACTATGAGAATGCAAACGGCGCAAAGAGAGACCGAAAACGAGAACGCGAAGAACGTCAGAAGGCAAAACAGGAGGGACTTAGCCTTGAAAGCTCCTTGGAAGATCAGACTATTTCTTCCGCTCGAAGCAGAGCTCGGGCTGCACGCAATGCCAAACGCAAGCTAGCGCGAGCGGCGGCGGCGGCGGCAGCTGCAGCAACAACGACTGCATCAGCCTCGACATCCAAGGCAGGGGCTTCTCGTTCTAAAAAAAGTAGTCGGAGCCGGAGTCAGCGCGATGCTAAAAGTACCGCAGCAGCCATTGCGAATTCCAACAAGGACGGCCTCGAAACCCCAACAAGAGACTCGGGACTCTCTCCTGCACCTGTATCCGGCCCTCTGGGCGATGAAGATGGAGATATTGAGGGTGAAGAAGGTCTCGACGACATTGATCGGGAACTCTTAGGCGAAGGTAGTGGTGACGAAGAAGGTGGTCCCTCTACAGGAGCCCATGGATCTCGCTCCATTGAGCCAAGCTACGAAGACAGCTTCTTGGGTGAGGGAGGGGATGGTGATGAGGATGTTGAGGCCCTGTCATCAGATGAGAACGATGATGATGCAGAAGACGATGATCTAGATGAGGATGGCGATGTTGATATGGATGTCGAAGGCGATGCTGATGACAATTCTTCCATCGACGGCGGGAATGGTTATGGTGGGAGCGAAACCTCGTCGATCGCCGGTGAGGCCACCGAGTTGGGAGCAGAAGCCGAAGCATGATCAATGATGCGACTACTACTACTACTACTACTATTATTATTATTATTATTATTATTATTATTTTAATTGTTATACAGGTTGTCAACACAAAAGGTACTTGGGAATTCGAGTGGGTTTCTGTCCTGCATTGTCCTTGATGTGATATCGAAGCTTCTTCCTTTCAGTTTTATTTCTTTTCTTCTTTCCCGTGCCTTTATTATATAGTACCTATCTAAATTCTAAGCAGGCCGGTCCTCTGGGCTCTTATTGAACAGATGTCTTTTACTGGGAGCCTCATTCCGTCCTAATGGAGACTTTCCACTCCATATTTTTTTTTCCTTATACTGTCTGTCAACCTTGCTGTCAAGGCGGTCCGGTAGAATACAATGACTTTCAATTCTAAGAATAATAATATTATTAATAATAACAATAGCAGCAACAATAGGTATGAAAAAAATCAGTCAACAGGAACCAGGCTGTTGCCTATCATTCATGGACCAGACCAGCCCAGCATCTACTAAAGTCTAGAAGAAGCAAACACTCACAGTTGCCACCACCTCCGGGAATGCTGGGAGGTTGAAAACCATGGCTGGGGCAAAGGAAGAGTAGGATGACGTCTCGGTGGGATTTGAATGGGGGCGAAGAGAGGGGAAAGGAGGTCCAATGGCATACAGCCTTGCTGGTTTGGAGGCGGCGATGATGCCCTGGCGATGATGATGATGAGTTTGAAGCTCGTGTGGATTACTCATGGAGGAAGAGGATAAAAGCACATGATCAGCCCTGAGCAGACCTGACAAGGAGCAGTAGTAGGTTGCAAGCAGTGCATGGTTACTGGGTAACTACTCTGTAGTCTCACTTTTCAGATGTTGTTGTTATTGTCATGATACTTTTCTCTCTCTCTCGATTGTCTTCTTATTACTCAGATACATAGCAAACGCTAGATATCGGTGATCACACGATTTTCCCACTCCGCCAGCCCTGTTTATATATACTACTACTACTACTACTACTACTACTACTACTACTACTACTACTACTACCACCTACTAGTAGTAGTAGGTAGTATTTACCTATCTCTCTAGCCCTGTGAAGAGAAGGTCAAATTGCTTCTCATTCCATCCTTAGGTATCTCCCTCATCAGCATAACATTCATTCCTCTCTTCTTTGACTTCGACTTGAAGGTTCCAACAACTCCGTCGCGCATTTTCCGTCCATAAATTCCATCCAACAGGGGCTCCACTCCGCAGTTCCTCCTGCAGCCTGAGCTCCACCTGCAAAGGTAATTAATTCTCCTCCTGTTCTCCTTCTTCTCCTTCTGCGACTCCTGTAAGTGTCAGAATCCGCGAACAGTAATGGAGTAGCTTCGTTTTCTTCCCCCAGCCCCCAAGCCCCCTGGTTATTATTATTATTATTTTATTAGTACTGTTGTTTGCTCTTCCCTCTGGCAGCAGAGGACGACAGCCTACACCACAGTACTGATTGTCTGCATCTTCCTCCTCTTCACAGGGCACGCGATTTTGTCGTTGCAGTAATTTCACACATTCCCCATCCTTCTTCGTTTCCCTTACGTATTGAATGCTGACCTGGTTGGTTTTCATACTTAACAAGATTCGCAAACAAATCAACCTTGCCGATTGATTATATTGGGGGTCCGAACACCCATTTTCTCTCCTCCCCCAACCCCCGCCCACCCCCAACACTTTACACAGCACTCACTTCCTTCACAATATTCCACTTCTTCATAACGTCCATCGCCCATCATGTCTGATGAACTTCCCATTCTTCGCCCACGTCCACGACGAGTTTTCAATCTCACAGACTCCGAAACATCCACACCTGCGGAGCCCGCTAATCCGGATACTCTCAATCCTAAAGAGCCCGGATCGGCCAATATTAGTCGCAATGTATCTATTATGAATTTAACGTCTCCTACCTTATTTGGGATCTACTCTCCCACAGCGTTCGAGAGCACTCGGGATGAATACAGCCCATGGGGCACAGAAGCACAATCCCCCAGCCCAGAGGGTTTAAAGATACAACCGACCACTGGCAGACCTGATTCTGCAGCAGTTCGTCGGACACGATCTCGCCTCAGCCATGGACTATTCCGTGGCATTATCTTGCCTCAGGCTCTCAAGAGCGCCCTTCTCCTTGGCTTCGGCATAGTTTACGGGATAATTACGATTCACCTGCACGAAAACCACTGGATAACGCCTGTGAAGCTGGAGTACACTCATTTTTACGGCTCGTGGCAATACTTGGGATTTTGGGGAATCACTGGAGTTGCCCTAGGAAATTTTCTTCCTTGGCTGGATTCGTTTTCCGAGAGTGCGGCAGATGATAGCGCAAACGACCAGAAGCGGTCGACCTCCAATCAAGACACTACGGAAATTACCCTCTCATGGGTTTCTGCGGTCCGTAGTGTCGGGGCTTTTGTCGGGATTGCATTTGCTATGGTAGGCTCTTGGTTTTCCCCTACCGATATCTTTTTTCTTCGCTAGAGAAGACATAAGACTAACTCACTATCATATTGTAGCGCCGAACCCACTGGGAATCTACTACCCAAGCATCTTTAACACTGGCCCTCGCGAACCCTGTATTATGGTACCTGATCGACCGCACCAAGACGGGATTCATCTTGTCAACCATTCTTGGGGTTGGTGGAATGGGTCTGTTGCTGGGTCTCAAGCCAGATTTGGTTCCGCCTTCAACAGAGCCTTCTGCCCCTACAACGCTGGCCCTCAACGGTACAGGACTAGAATTTACACTGGTGTCAGGGGTTACACAAGAGAGCATCGCGGTCCGAACATGGGTCGCCAGTGTACTTTTTTGTGCCTGTGTCTGTTTTGGTAATATTGGCAGGCAACTCGCCATTGGGGGTCGTCAAGGATCACAAAAAGCGTGATTTTGGATGGGGGCTTGCTTGCTTTACTGAAGGGCTTTTGTTTCTACCTGAAAGCAAAATATAATTCCTCGGATACTCCTCTCAAATATCGGCTTTTTTTTTTTTTTTTTTTTTTCTGTTTTTCTCCATCTCGAGTCTACATAAGTCCCGCAATAGACAGGTAGACTTCCAAATCACATGAAAAAAAAAGGTGGCAACAATAACCAGTTCCGTTACATAGCAGCATGTGCTGAATATTTACGTATTTTTAATGCGAATGTTTGTAGAATCAATCATTGCAGTCCCTCCCACGAAGCTACAAGAGCCAGGCAGACACTGCACCCAAGACCGATCCTCTGCAAAGAGCAGTCCGTCTCCATTCTGTATGACGATTTCCGTACTTCATAGGCATCTGGATCCCCTTGAAGGAGAGAGAGACCTTTGTAGGAACGCTTTTTGAAGAATGTTAGTTTTGCGTTGTTCATGGAGAAGGAAAAGGAAAAGAAAAAACAGGGGAGAAAAAAAAATTTGGAAGAGTTTTGTAGGAGCTGCGTGCGGTCTGTGCACATCATCACGTGATCATGTATCACGTGCGTATGAATTTGAATCTGCTGTTGATTAGTCAGAGGTGGGATGCCTGGTGGCCCAAGGCTCCGGAGCGGCGACGGCCCCGCGGCAAAGAGAATAATTGTAGGAGTAGGAGTAGGAGTAGTAGTACCTTAGAAAGGACTGTGAATTTCGAGTTCTCATTGCGCTTGGAGACTGCTGTCCGACTTCTATTCTTTTCCTAGGTAAGTATATGATTACCACTGTCAATTCCTTTCCAAAATCGTGTGATTGAGGGGTACCTAGGAGTACGTAGTAGGAGTACTATTTCCTAGTGGGGGACTTTCCCGATCCTTTTTTTTTTTTACCTTTTTTTTCCCTTCCATCATCGTCATCGTCAATTTTGACCTGTTCTCTTCCTTCTGAGATTTAGAACACCAGTGCCAGTGTCTCAGAATGTCCCAACAAAAGTCAGGTAAGGCCTCCGTTGAATTCTTCTTTTCTCTTCTCCTATCAAACCCTTTGCGATTTGGAACCCTCTCATGAGTATCTGCCAAGTACGAACTTGGTTCGACTCCCGCCCCCACAATCGACAAATATTCGCCCCTTGTGCAAGTTCAAGGATTCTATAGCTGATTTGTGTCTTTCGTTGCTTTCCATAGCTATCCTCTCCGTCTACGATAAGACCGGACTCCTTGACTTGGCCAAGGGCCTCGTCAAGCACAATGTCCGGCTGCTTGCGTCCGGTGGTACCGCAAGGATGATCCGCGAGGCGGGGTTCCCGGTTGAGTGCGTTTCCATATCTTCAGCGTCAAGAGCAGGTGTTGCATTCATGTGTTTTTCCTCGAGTTGTTTGTTTTAGCGGGTGTTCGTTGGTCGTATACGACCCCATGAACTAACAGGCGATTAGAGATGTTTCAGCGATTACCCACGCTCCTGAGATGCTTGGTGGCCGTGTAAAGACACTTCACCCTGCTGTTCATGGCGGTATCCTCGCCCGTGATATCGAATCCGACGAGAAGGATCTGGCCGATCAGAATATTGCCAAGGTGGATTATGTCGTCTGCAATTTGTATCCTTTCAAAGAGACCGTCAACAAGGTCAATGTCACCATTGAAGAGGCCGTTGAGGAAATTGATATCGGTGGCGTAACGCTGCTCCGTGCCGCCGCTAAAAATCATTCTCGCGTTACCATTCTCTCTGATCCTCAGGATTACCCCGAGTTCCTGAAGGAGCTGGAGGCAGGAGAGATTACCGACGCCAGTCGGAAATCATACGCCCTCAAGGCTTTCGAGCACACCGCCGACTATGATACTGCCATCTCTGGTTTCTTCCGCAAGCAGTATGCGGGCAATGGAGAGCAGTACATCTCCCTGCGTTACGGGACTAACCCTCACCAGAAACCGGCGTCTGCCTACATGCCTCAGGGCAAGCTCCCATTCAAGGCTCTTAATGGATCTCCCGGCTATGTCAACCTACTTGACGCTCTCAACTCGTGGGCTCTTGTTAAGGAGCTCAAGCAGGCCCTTGGATACCCAGCAGCTGCTAGCTTCAAACACGTGTCTCCGGCTGGTGCTGCTGTTGGTGTTCCTTTGAATGACAAGGAACGCAAAGTCTACATGGTGGACGATATTCCCGGTATTGAGTCCTCCGCCCTGGCCCAGGCTTACGCCCGTGCCCGGGGTGCCGATCGTATGTCCAGCTTTGGAGATATCCTCGCTCTCAGTGATATTGTTGATGTTCCTACTGCCAAGATTGTCTCTCGTGAGGTCTCCGATGGTGTTATTGCTCCTGGATACTCCCCGGAAGCTCTGGAGATTCTATCCAAGAAGAAGGGTGGCAAATACCTTGTGCTTCAAATGGACGAGTCTTATGTCCCTCCTGCGGAGGAAACTCGCACACTCTATGGTGTTCAGCTCAGCCAGCACCGCAATGACGTTGTGATATCCCCTCAAAAGACTTTCAATACAATTGTCACCCCCAAGGATCTCAAGACCCTCCCTGATTCTGCTCTGAGGGATCTCACCGTGGCGACCATTGCTCTCAAGTATACCCAGTCGAACTCCGTCTGTTATGCCCTTAACGGGCAGGTTGTTGGTTTGGGTGCTGGACAACAGAGCCGTATCCACTGTACCCGCTTGGCCGGTGACAAGACCGATAACTGGTGGATGCGCTTCCACGACCGTGTACTGAACATCAAGTGGAAGGCGGGTACCAAGCGTGCTGACAAGAGCAATGCAATTGATCTTCTCTGCTCTGGTCAAACCCCACGTAGCGATATTGAGAAGGCTGAGTACGAGCGTGTCTTTGAGGAAGTTCCCGCTCCATTCACACAAGAGGAGCGTGAGTCTTGGCTCCAGAAGCTGAGTGAAGTTGCAGTCTCCTCCGATGCCTTTGTAAGTCTACATACTTTTCTTTTCCTACATTCTCCGTTATTGTTTCCCCCTGGTAACTAACTCTGCAACACCAGTTCCCCTTCATCGACAACGTCTTCCGTGCAGCCCGCTCCGGTGCTAAGTACATTGCTGCTCCCAGCGGCAGCCAGAACGATGGCCCTGTCTTCGAGACTGCTGAGAAGCTTGGTATCGTTTTTGTCGAGCAGGGAACTCGTCTCTTCCACCACTAGGGCCCCTGTGACATGTAAAAAGGGGATTGATCAAAATTAGAAAAGTGTTTGTGGGCTTTCATGTGATTTCAAATGACCCCGGTGTGTTCTTGATGACTTTATTTATATTGAAGAGCCTGGTGAAACAAGAAAAAAAAACGAGTGTTCTTAATGTTCCATGACACGATATGACATGTACTGAGTTATTGAATGCCGATGATGCGTCTAAAATATCTTAAGTGGTCGATTATTCGGTTTGAAGTCGAGAATACCTACCTTCCATGGTTATAGCTTAAATACCATTTGGGCTTGGTTCCAGTATATGCCTACTCCTGGTAGTGTTCACCTACTAGGTACCTAGGCAGTAGGTGAGTAGTGTAGTTTAGCAAATATATATATATAGATCTAACATCATATTCAGAAAATAATAAACACATAAGGCAGATAAAAAAAAAAAAAGAAAAACTAGAATGCGAAGATACTCACCAAAAGATATAGGGAGTGAAATCATATTGATGCAGGGTCAAGAATAACCAAAGATTACCGACATTCTACCTTGAAATTCTCTGTTTCTAGGCTAGGAGCTTTTCTACACTCAGCAGGTACACTGGAGGTTCGAAGGGACCAAATAAGCATATTGTATATTTCAATCTACTCTGCATAGAGTGTAGGGTTGCTAGTAGTACATACCTTGGGTCGTCAACCTGTCTGTCTACCTCTGACCCAAATTGGAATTGACAGGTCTGTTTTTTCCTGGAATTGTTTCTATTTACTCAAGTACTTGAAGAGAATATTCATTCTTGTTGTTTTACCATTGGCCTACGATTACTACCAAATATGAAGGGTACTTACGGTACTTTACTGAGCAGAAACAAAGTTTGGTTTAATTTGGTTATTAGGAGCAACATTATAAGTCAGACACGCTGATAATACACATGGGATCCATGATGGTCTGCGCTATATCCTAAGAGTGCATGATGTTGACCGGAGAGCCTGAGGATACTCTGATATCGCACTGGGTATTCTTTCTTCTAGTACATTACCTCTAATACAGCTGACCCCTGTTTCTATAACTCCGACTAGTACTACTTGTAGTGCTTGTAGTACCTACTAGATAGAATGCGGGAAAAGACTACAATATACTAGTATAGAAATTACAATCTAGACTTATTAATTAGATACACACAGGCAGGTATCCTGGAATGCTCCAGAGAAAATCATATTGTCTCTTATTGTACTTGGGCTTCAAGGTGTTACTAGTAGGTAAAGTACATTAAGTGTATGCTCAGGATAAAGGCATCACCAGTGAGTGGGAGTGGATGGATGGCTGAAATGACTTGAATCTGAAGTTAATATAATTGATATAATTGTCAAGGCATTTTATATAATAAAGACTGAACATTTTCAGGGATGAATATGGCTTTTAGATTTGAAAAGGATTAGGTAAAATTGAGATTAAAAATACTATACTAAGAAGTAAGGTTATATATATCAGGAAACTTTCTAGAAATAGATTGAAGAGTACAGTAGATTAAAACAGACATTCACTAAATAGAAGGATTTTCTAATAAATTAGATGTTTCTAGTCCTGGGCCTATTCACGCGCCCTTATTTCCTTCGCCAGTCTATTGGATCTGGCAGTGTAGTAAAACTAATACTTGATATTACCTGGCTTGCAAGTGAAGATCAGAAAAGACCTGATATAATAAATCAGTAATAGATATACCTAGTTCAGCATAACTACCTCCTTAACTTCCTGTCCAGGGCTGAATCAACATCTTCCCTCCAAACGGGGTCCGGCCCAGGCACAGGCCACGTGCACGTGACGGAGCATAAGCGACACCTCAGCAACGACGCCCGCGCCTGCCTCCTGAGGTCACCTTCCGCTTCCCTGGGCTGTTGCTTCCTCCTCTTACCTACAACCTAATCCAGCAACCTTTCCCTCCTTTCCTCATCCCCCCAATTCTTCCTCCCTTCTCTTCCTTTTCTTTTATCTCATTTCGTCCTCTCTCCAGCTTCCGTTCTCTGTTTCTTTCACGATCCTCTTTCTTCTACCGCGATCGATTGATTTGCTTGGCGTTATTTGGTGGTTGAGGTCGTCCAGCGGCCCTTGTAAATATGGCTCCCCTTCCCATCAAGTTTACGGAGCTTATTAATGTAATTTCCTCTCCATATGTTCCATGCATATATCGTGATTATGATCTTGACTGAGAAACTGATGCTTGACTTCTTATTTGCAGCTCACAAATGCCGAAATCGCGGTATGTCCTTTCGCAACCCGACTCCGTGTCCTTCCACAACCATGGTGTGGATGCAACCGTTTTGAACTGACTACACTTCCACTTGGATACTTGCTTACTCTCTGTTGTATATAGCCGGCATCTATCGGTTTCAATTCATGTGTAAGAATCGTCAAAGCTCCCCCACTTTTGCTCCGCTCCTGATGGCTGATCATTGTACGTCCCTTTTAAGACACTCGAATCGGATCATTACGTTTGCGTTCGACAGAAACTGAACGACGAGGACAAGCCCCAAGTCATTATCATAAACCTCAAAAACAACAATGAAATTATCAAGAGACCCATCAATGCCGACAGTGCCATCATGCACTGGACGCGGAACATCATTGCGCTCAAGGCACAAGGCCGAACGATCCAGATATTCGACCTGTCCGCAAAGCAAAAGCTAAAGTCTGCGGTGATGAATGAGGATGTTGTGTATTGGAAATGGTTTAGTGAGAAGAGTCTGGGTATGGTGACCGAGACTTCCGTCTACCATTGGGATGTTTTCGACCCCACTCAATCACAGCCACTCAAGGTCTTTGATAGACTGCCAAACTTAAGCGTGCGTATTGTCCCAAAATGGCTCACTCTTTATTTCGTGAATTTGGAGACCTGACAACCTGTTACTTTTAGGGCTGCCAAATTATCAACTACCGTGTCAACGATGAAGAGAAATGGATGGTTGTAGTAGGCATCAGCCAGCAACAGGGGCGTGTGGTGGGCTCAATGCAGCTCTATTCCAAAGAGCGCGGGATTTCGCAGTTTATCGAAGGTCATGCCGCCGCCTTTGCCTCCATCCGAGTTGAAGGCTCTCCTCTTGAACATAAGCTTTTCACTTTTGCAGTCCGCACACAGACTGGTGCCAAGTTGCAGATCGCCGAGATTGACCACCAAGAGCCGAACCCTAGGTTTCAGAAGAAGGCTGTGGAGGTGTACTTCCCCCAAGAGGCAGTCAACGACTTCCCAGTTGCGATGCAGGTTTCTCGAAAATACGACGTAGTCTACCTGGTCACCAAATATGGCTTCATTCATCTCTATGACCTTGAGACTGGCACCTGCATCTTTATGAACCGGATATCAAGCGAGACTATCTTTACTACTGCGCCTGACGTTGATTCTGCTGGTCTCGTTGGCGTGAACCGCAAAGGTCAAGTGTTGTCAGTTAGCGTTGACGAGAACACCATCATCCAGTACTTGATGGAGAACCCAGCCATGTCTGGTCTTGCGGTGAAATTAGCTTCCAAGGCAGGGCTTCCTGGGGCAGACCACCTGTACCAGCAACAATTCGACAACTTGCTGGCCCAAGGCAACTATTCCGAAGCAGCCAAGATTGCCGCAAACTCGCCACGTGGATTCCTCCGAACACCAGAGACTATCAACCGTTTTAAGAATGCCCCACAGACTGGACAGATGTCTGTTATTCTCCAGTACTTTGGCATGCTGTTGGACAAGGGAAGCTTAAACAAATACGAGAGTGTTGAACTTGTTCGCCCAGTTTTACAACAGAACAGGAAACACTTGCTCGAGAAGTGGATGCGTGAGAACAAACTGGAGGCCTCTGAGGAACTTGGAGACATTGTCCGACCTTATGATATGAATTTGGCCCTGAATATCTACCTTCAAGCTAATGTCCCCCACAAAGTTATCGCTGGATTTGCTGAGACTGGCCAATTTGACAAGATTCTTGCGTACTCCAAGCAAGTTGGCTATCAGCCTGATTACACCCAGCTTCTTCAGCATATTGTCCGCGTGAACCCGGAGAAAGGTGCTGAATTCGCTACTCAGCTCGCCAACGAAGAGTCCGGTGCTCTAATTGACTTGGATCGTGTCGTTGACGTTTTCCTCTCTCAGAACATGGTCCAACAAGCAACTTCTTTCCTGCTTGATGCTTTGAAGGATAACAAACCCGAGCATGGCCATCTTCAAACACGGTTGCTTGAGATGAACCTGATCAACGCCCCACAAGTTGCTGACGCTATCCTTGGTAACGAGATCTTCACACATTACGATCGCCCTCGCATCTCTCAGCTCTGCGAGAATGCTGGCCTTATCCAACGTGCTCTGGAAAATACCGAAGATTCCGCTGTCATTAAGCGCAACATCGTGCGAACAGACAAATTGAATGCCGAATGGTTGATGAACTATTTCGGCCGCCTCTCAGTTGAGCAGACTTTGGATTGCATGGACACGATGCTAGAGGCGAACATTCGCCAGAACCTGCAGGCAGTTGTCCAACTCTGCACAAAGTTCTCCGACCTTTTGGGCCCCCCTCGCCTAATCAGCCTCTTGGAGAAATATCGCACAGCGGAAGGCCTTTACTACTACCTTGGCAGTATTGTCAATCTCAGTGAGGACCCTGAAGTTCACTTTAAGTACATTGAAGCTGCCACTACCATGGGTCAAGTTACCGAGGTCGAGCGAATCTGTCGCGAGAGCAACCACTATAACCCTGAGAAGGTGAAGAACTTCCTAAAGGAAGCTAAGCTGACCGAACAATTGCCTCTCATCATCGTCTGTGACCGCTTTAACTTCATTCACGATCTCGTTCTCTATCTCTACCAGAACCAACAATACAAGTCTATCGAAGTCTACGTGCAGCGAGTTAATCCGTCACGTACCCCTGCTGTTGTTGGAGGGCTACTAGACGTAGATTGCGACGAAGCTATTATCAAGAATCTTCTCTCAACTGTTGATCCATCGGTGATCCCTATTGATGAGCTGGTGTCTGAGGTAGAAAGCCGCAACCGGCTGAAGCTTCTTCTGCCTTTCCTCGAGGCGACGCTCGCTGCTGGCAACCAGCAGCAAGCCGTCTACAATGCCCTTGCCAAGATATACATTGACAGCAACAACAACCCAGAGAAATTCCTCAAGGAAAATGACCTTTACGATACATTGGTTGTCGGAAAGTATTGTGAGAAGCGAGACCCAAATCTCGCCTTCATTGCCTACCGCAAAGGACAGAATGATCTAGAGCTCATTAATATTACCAACGAGAATGCTATGTACCGCGCACAGGCTCGCTACCTCGTCGAAAGGGCCGACTCTGAGATTTGGTCGTTCGTTCTGAGTGAGAACAACATGCACAGACGCTCCCTTGTAGATCAGGTGGTTGCAACCGCAGTTCCCGAATCCACAGAACCTGATAAGGTGTCGGTTGCCGTCAAGGCTTTCCTCGAGGCCGATCTCCCAGGTGACCTGATCGAGCTGCTCGAGAAGATTATCCTCGAACCATCGCCATTTAGTGATAACGGTAGCTTGCAGAACCTCCTGATGCTTACCGCCGCAAAGGCTGATAAGGGACGCCTCATGGACTATATCCATCAACTCAATGAATTTAGTCCCGATGAGATCGCGGATATGTGTATCTCTGTTGGCTTGTACGAGGAGGCGTTTGAAATCTACAAGAAGGTTAACAATTACATTGCCGCCGTCAATGTCCTGGTCGAGAACGTTGTGAGCATTGATCGGGCACAAGAATTTGCCGAACTCGTTGAGCTGCCGGATGTGTGGAGCAAGGTTGCTAAGGCACAGTTGGATGGTCTTCGTGTATCTGACTCTATTGATTCATACATACGAGCTGGCGACCCCTCCAACTACAGCGAAGTTATCGAGACCGCGACACATGCTGGTAAGGATGAGGATCTCGTCAAGTATCTGAGAATGGCCCGTAAAACCTTGCGGGAGCCAGCCATCGATACTGCCCTCGCATTCTGCTATGCTCGCCTGGACCAGCTCCCGGAGCTCGAGGACTTCCTGCGTTCGACCAATGTTGCCGATATTGAAGCATCTGGTGATAAGGCTTATGAAGAAGGCTACCACCAAGCAGCGAAAATTTTCTACACTAACATCTCGAACTGGGCTAAATTAGCAACCACTTTGGTTCACCTAGAAGACTACCAGGCAGCCGTCGAATGTGCGCGCAAAGCAAATAGCGTTAAGGTCTGGAAGCAAGTTAACCAGGCCTGCGTTGATAAAAAGGAATTCCGCCTTGCTCAGATTTGTGGCCTCAACCTTATTGTCCACGCCGAAGAGCTACAGGACCTCGTTCGTCAGTACGAACGCAACGGTTACTTTGACGAATTGATTGCAGTTCTGGAAGCTGGTCTTGGGCTGGAAAGGGCCCACATGGGCATGTTCACCGAACTGGGAATTGCTCTTTCAAAATACCACCCTGATCGGGTTATGGAGCACCTTAAGCTTTTCTGGTCTCGTATTAACATTCCTAAAATGATCCGTGCTTGCGAAGATGCGACTCTTTGGCCCGAACTTGTCTTCTTGTATTGCCACTACGACGAATGGGATAATGCTGCCTTGGCGATGATGGAGCGTGCTGCTGATGCCTGGGAGCATCACTCGTTCAAGGACATTATCACTAAGGTCGCAAACCTGGAGATTTACTATCGTGCGCTGAACTTCTACCTGCAAGAGCAGCCACTACTTCTCACCGATCTCCTCCAAGTCCTCACGTCCCGCATTGATGTCAATCGTGTTGTGCGCATTTTCCAAACGTCCGACAACATTCCGTTGATTAAACCGTTCCTTCTGAACGTCCAGACTCAGAACAAGAGGGCGGTTAACGATGCCATCAACGACCTACTGATCGAAGAAGAGGATTACAAGACTCTTCGTGATTCGGTCGATAATTACGACAACTTCGATGCTGTGGAGCTTGCTCAACGTCTGGAGAAGCACGATCTCATCTTCTTCCGCCAGATTGCCGCCAATATCTACCGCAATAATAAGCGTTGGGCCAAGTCAATCGCACTTTCCAAGCAGGACAAACTGTACAAGGATGCTATCGAAACGGCTGCTATTTCTGGCAAGGCTGAGGTGGTTGAAGAGCTTCTTCGCTACGTAAGTTTAGAAGCATTACCTCTCTCCTTTTTTGTGACCGATGAATTGAGCACTAACTGTGTTGTAGTTTGTGGATATTGGTAGCCGGGAATGCTATGTCGGCATGCTGTATGCTTGCTACGATCTCATCCGCCCCGATGTGATCTTGGAGATCTCGTGGCGACACGGTCTTCAGGACTTTACAATGCCATTTATGATCAACTTCCTCTGCGAGCAAACGCGCACGATTGAAATGCTCAAAAAGGACAATGAAGAACGGAAATCGCGCGAGGTGACGCAGAAGAAGGAAGAGGATAACACACCGATCTTGGGGGGTTCTCGCCTTATGTTAACGCAGGGTCCGGCAGCGCCGGCTCCAAGTCTCATATATGGGCAAACCAATGGCGTCACGCCGCAGGCCACGGGATACCGCCCATTCTAGATGTATGCTTTGTTATGCCCGCCTCACTTTCTCTCATTTGAAAGCACCATATGGAACTATTGTATGTATAGCATGAACAATGGATGATCCATTATTGGGGGGAAGATAGATGGAACGTGGGTTTGCTGGCTGATGAAGTGGGGGGGAAGTCAGTCAGGTGGGTGACTATTTCTTGGGAGACTTGGGAGTTAGGACGCCCATTATTGATTTCACCTGCCATGTTGTTTTTATTTTATTTTATTTCTTTCCCACCTCCTACCATTTTCTTGACGTTTGTTGCTCTATTTTATTTTTTTCCTTTTTTTTCCCATCCGATGTATCTCATAGGGTTATAAAATCTGCTGATTGTGTCCCGTGACCCGCCGCCCCGCCATGGGCAGGGTGGTTTAGTTTAATGGCAATATTTGATTTGACATTCATTAATGTATTATTACTACCTATTATATTGTTGTTGGTATTATTTTATAATAGTAGTAGTAGTAGTAGTAGTAGTAGTAGTAGTAGTAGTAGTAGTGGAGTACTTATGGTAGGAAATTGTCGATCTGTACAGCGCGGAGCAACTGCCAAGGAGATAAAATATTTACCTTGCCGCATATTAGTTCTACCTCTTGTTTAGAATGTTGGCTGGACGAGGAAAAAGCATAAATTTAGTGAGATAAGTCCGAGACTTGGACGACACTCGGGAGGCTTACAACCGGGAAACATTTGTGCACGCTGGCAGGGTAAACATGGAGTTTGGCGCGGGCACAGAGAGATCTATCATGTGGATATTGATATTTACGGAGTATTGGGCCGCACGAAGAAGGGAGGAGGTGTTTCTAAGAATGAAGAAGGACAGGAGAGTCAAGACGAGAAGCTCATTCCGGGTATAATAATAGGAGGAGGAAATGCAGTCCAGACTGGGATGTAGCAGCAGTAGTAGTAGTAGTAGTAGTAGTAGTAGTCAGATAGTAATGGTGGTGGTGATACATAGTTAAGAATAATACAGACCCATGCTGCTCAGCTGCGTGAGTGGGAGAGTCACGAGACAGGGTCATTTCCCACAATCAAATTATTATTATTATTATTATTATTATTATTATTATTATTATTATTATTATTATTATTATTATTACAACAGAGGACAGGAGATGATGCAGTAGCCGAGGGACAGCATGGAATTCCTGACGAGCTGCAGACTCTGGAGTCTAGTACTGCAAGTACTAGTAAGGTAGGGTCTAGGAGTCCTAGACTCCAGGACTCTCTAACTCATTACTGAGCTGAAATTAAAAAGAAGAAGAAAAAAGGAGCTAACGGAAAGCGTTCTCCGGAGTGGCTGGACGTCGATCTCGACTACCTCTTACTACGTAGACTCTTGCCTCCTCCAACAATGCCAAGTCTGGCCCGCATTCTGGGACTTTTCATGTTTGGAAGTTGGAGCTTGGGCATAATCACAATCATAATATTGATATTAATCACGACTACAGAGTACATTGGTCCAGAGGTCGACAAACTATTATTATTATTATTATTACCTACGTATTATTGAGCCGAGCATGGGGCTGCCGCTTTGGGACCGATAGTCAGTAGTACATAGTTATCCTGTCGCATATCAGCGGAAGTTGGGTGGAGACTCGCCACCTTGACTCTTGACTTGTCTTGATCGTAATGGACACAAAGATTAAGCCTGGAGTCCTGGACTGTGGACAAAGAATAACCCCGGACCAGACAACTACTACTAGTAGGCTTGTTGGTTGAAGGTTGGGAGCAATTAACCCGAGGGCCCGAGGTAAGGTCTGTTACCTGAAGTACCCGATGGTTCAAACGGCTTTTGGATGCTGATGAAGCCTGAATGAAGGTGACGTTTACGACTATGGAGTACTTATCTACGGGATAATAGAAAATATACTTTATAGCCTTGGAAGTTGAGAGGGAAAAAGAGAAAAAAAAAAGAAAAGAAGAACCAAAGGTAGAGCCAATGAAGGCCCGGACCAACGGAGGGGATAATTGGAAGCTCAGGGAAAAAAAAAAAAGAAGGCTAAGCAAGGAGCAGCCTAGGACTACTGCGAACCGTGAATAATAACAATAATAATTATTCCCTCCTGTCACTGCCCGGTGTACCGGTGAAGCTTCAAGGCGGGGGATGATTATCAGAAAGCATTAGGAAACATAAAAAAGATCTAAAGTCAGGCCTCAGTAATACCTCATTTTCCCTGTTGTCGAGACGCCTTTGCCTGATTCTTCAGGTATCCCCTACGTACCCCTCCATTATCATCATCATCATCACCACCACCACCACCACCACCACGACCATCCATCTTCACAACTTTACTCTCCCATCACCACCAACGAAAGTTATCATCTCCATCAACTGAGAGCCATTGCTCTTATCATCTACTACTAGCGCCATCCATTGGCCAATTGATCGCCCAGCGCCATTCCAATCTCCCCCGCGCTGCTTCCTTACTCCGCCGTTCCGAAACCGGGCTTTTTTACTCCCCCTCCTCCTCGTCTTCTCCGTGGGAAGCTGCTGTGAGCTCTGACTCCAAAGGTGACTCATTCTCTCTGCTTTCCTGGGTTTGCTTTTAATCATACCGCCATTGGTATCTCTAGCTAACTGCAAGTATTAAATACTCCTAGTAGTACTTAGGTGCCCCTTCCCCGGGTGCACATACTTAGTGCCTTCCAGAACCTTTCCACTCCCCTCCCTCCTCCTTCCCCCCTCCTGCTCCTCCTCCGCCGCCCTTGTTTCCTCTTCTAACAACTGCCCTCTCTTCCTCTTGTGCCTCCCCTCACCCTCCTCCTCGTACGCCTAATCAGCGACGGGATCAATATTGAAACTTTTCTACCGTTGTAATTATCTGTACTCTCTTTCCCTTCTCGTATTTTTCTTCCCTCCATCCATCATGGCTACTCCCCGCTCCCAGCCCGAGGAGGCTATCGATGACACCGAGTTCATCGATGACCATCACGCTCATCATCGGGACTCCGTTCATCATCGCCTGAGGGCCAATTCGGCTATCATGCAGTTCCAGAAGATCCTCGTTGCCAACCGTGGCGAAATTCCTATTCGTATCTTCCGTACAGCTCACGAGCTGTCCCTCCAGACAGTTGCTATCTTCTCCTACGAGGATCGACTTTCTATGCATCGCCAAAAGGCCGACGAGGCTTACATGATCGGCAAGCGTGGCCAATATACTCCTGTCGGTGCTTATCTGGCTAGCGACGAGATTGTTAAGATTGCTCAGGAGCATGGTGTCCATCTGATTCACCCTGGTTATGGTTTCTTATCCGAGAACGCTGAGTTCGCTCGCAAGGTTGAGAAGGCTGGAATGGTCTTTGTCGGACCTACTCCTGAAACTATTGACAGTCTGGGTGACAAGGTCTCCGCCCGTCAGCTTGCCATCCGTTGCGGTGTGCCTGTTGTGCCTGGTACTGAGGGTCCTGTCGAGCGCTATGAAGAGGTCAAGGAGTTTACGGACACCTATGGCTTCCCTATCATTATTAAGGCTGCCTTTGGTGGTGGTGGCCGCGGTATGCGTGTTGTCCGCAACCAAGCCGATCTGCGTGATTCTTTCGAGCGAGCCACCTCAGAAGCCCGCTCGGCCTTTGGCAACGGCACTGTCTTCGTCGAGCGCTTCCTCGACAAACCCAAGCATATCGAAGTCCAGCTTCTGGGTGATAACCATGGCAATGTGGTCCACTTGTTCGAGCGTGACTGCTCGGTCCAGCGTCGTCACCAGAAGGTCGTCGAAATCGCCCCGGCCAAGGACCTGCCTGTCGATGTGCGTGATCACATCCTCGCCGATGCCGTCAAGCTGGCCAAGTCGGTCAACTACCGAAATGCCGGTACCGCCGAGTTCCTGGTCGACCAACAGAATCGCTACTACTTCATTGAGATCAACCCCCGTATCCAGGTTGAACACACTATTACCGAAGAGATCACTGGCATTGATATCGTTGCCGCACAGATTCAGATTGCCGCCGGTGCTACCCTTGAGCAGCTGGGCTTGACTCAGGACCGCATCTCTACCCGCGGGTTCGCTATTCAGTGCCGTATCACGACCGAGGACCCTGCCAAGGGCTTCTCCCCCGACACCGGTAAGATCGAGGTGTACCGTTCTGCTGGTGGCAACGGTGTTCGTTTGGACGGCGGTAACGGTTTTGCCGGTGCCATCATAACCCCCCACTACGATTCTATGTTGGTCAAGTGCACTTGCCGTGGTTCTACCTATGAGATTGCTCGTCGCAAGGTGGTGCGTGCCCTGGTCGAGTTCCGTATTCGTGGCGTGAAGACCAACATTCCTTTCCTCACTTCCCTACTCAGCCACCCAACTTTTGTGGACGGCACCTGCTGGACCACCTTCATTGATGACACCCCCGAACTGTTTGCTCTGATTGGCGGTCAGAACCGTGCGCAGAAGCTGTTGGCCTATCTGGGCGATGTTGCCGTCAACGGCAGCAGCATCAAGGGTCAAATTGGAGAACCTAAGCTTAAGGGAGATATTATTAAACCTATCCTGCTTGATGCTGCAGGCAAGCCCCTCGATGTCTCAGCCCCATCCACCAAGGGTTGGAAGCAAATTCTTGACCAGGAAGGCCCCGAGGCATTCGCCAAGGCGGTGCGTGCCAACAAGGGTTGTTTGATCATGGACACCACTTGGCGTGACGCCCATCAGTCGTTGCTCGCAACTCGTGTCCGTACTATTGACCTGTTGAACATCGCCCACGAAACCAGCCATGCTTATGCTAATGCTTACAGTTTGGAGTGCTGGGGTGGCGCTACATTCGACGTTGCTATGCGCTTCCTTTATGAGGACCCGTGGGACCGCCTGCGTAAGCTACGCAAGGCAGTGCCCAACATCCCCTTCCAGATGTTGCTTCGTGGTGCTAATGGAGTTGCATACTCCTCCCTCCCCGACAACGCCATTTACCATTTCTGCAAGCAGGCTAAGAAGTGTGGTGTTGATATTTTCCGTATATTCGACGCCCTCAACGACATTAACCAACTCGAAGTCGGTATCAAAGCAGTCCATGCTGCGGGTGGTGTTGTCGAAGCCACCATCTGCTACAGCGGTGACATGCTCAACCCCACCAAGAAGTACAACCTTCAGTACTACTTGGACCTCGTCGACAAAGTCGTTCAACTTAAGCCCCATGTCCTGGGCATCAAGGATATGGCCGGTGTGCTGAAGCCCCAGGCTGCTCGCCTTCTTATTGGTGGCATCCGTGAGCGCTACCCCGACCTCCCCATCCATGTTCACACGCACGACTCTGCTGGAACTGGCGTGGCATCAATGATTGCCTGTGCCCAGGCTGGTGCAGATGCTGTGGATGCTGCTACCGACAGCTTGTCAGGCATGACTTCGCAGCCTAGCGTTGGTGCGATTCTTGCCTCTCTGGAGGGAACCGACCAAGATGCTGGTCTTGAGCTTTCCCAGGTGCGCGCAATCGACAGCTACTGGGCTCAGCTGCGCTTATTGTACTCTCCCTTTGAGGCAGGCCTAACTGGTCCTGACCCTGAGGTTTATGAGCATGAAATCCCTGGCGGTCAGTTGACCAACCTCATCTTCCAAGCTAGCCAGCTTGGCTTGGGTCAGCAGTGGGCGGAGACCAAGAAGGCCTATGAAGCGGCAAACGATTTACTGGGTGATATCGTCAAGGTCACACCGACATCTAAGGTGGTTGGTGACTTGGCTCAGTTTATGGTGTCGAATAAGTTGACTTCTGACGATGTGGTTGCTCGCGCAGGAGAGCTGGACTTCCCTGCTTCCGTCCTCGAGTTCCTTGAAGGTCTCATGGGTCAGCCTTATGGTGGCTTCCCTGAACCACTTCGTTCTCGTGCGCTGCGTGATCGCCGCAAGCTCGATAAGCGTCCTGGTCTTTTCTTGGACGCTTTGGATCTGACTAAGATTAAGGCCCAGATCCGTGAGAAGTTCGGATCTGCCACAGAGTACGATGTGGCTAGTTACGCCATGTATCCCAAGGTGTTTGAAGATTATAAGAAGTTTGTCCAGAAGTACGGTGATCTGTCTGTCCTCCCCACCCGCTTCTTCTTGGCCAGGCCTGAAATCGGCGAGGAGTTCCACGTGGAACTGGAAAAGGGCAAAGTTCTCATTTTGAAGTTGCTGGCCATTGGTCCCCTCTCTGAGCAGACTGGTCAGCGTGAAGTCTTCTATGAAGTCAACGGAGAAGTCCGCCAGGTCAGTGTTGATGACAATAAGGCCTCTGTGGATAACGTAGCGCGCCCTAAGGCCGATGTTGGCGATAGCAGCCAAGTCGGTGCTCCCATGAGCGGTGTGGTAGTCGAGATTCGTGTCCACGAGGGCTCCGAAGTCAAGAAGGGTGATCCAATCGCTGTTCTCAGCGCCATGAAGATGGTATGTATACCTTTTTTTTTTCCCCCTCACATTCCTGTAATGGCCATTTTCTAACAGTTTTTCCCTCTTTTAAGGAAATGGTGATTTCTGCTCCACACAGCGGCAAGGTATCCGGCTTGCTGGTTAAGGAGGGCGACTCTGTCGATGGGCAGGATCTCGTCTGCAAGATTGTCAAGGCTTGAATACCTCACCAGCTATGAAATTCAACAAAAAAAAAAAGCAAGCGCATTGAAAACATGGGAAAGAAATCACGGGCCCTTATTTCACAAGATGAACAAGGGTCATTATATGGCGGTATGAATGTCTGGATCATTTGGTGTTTAAATAAGAGTTGACTCTCTGTCTGAGGTATTATTTTTCTGGGGGTTTTTTATTTTCTTAACTTCTTTCTTTGTTTCTTGATGCCTCTTCTTGATTAGCTTAATTTTTACGTCCAATAACTTTTTTTTTTGGGAAAAGTCATCGTAATAGGATGAACGACCTAAACAGTGATTGGGAGGTCTCTACGAGATGAGGAAAAGTCTTAGGAAATTTTTGGAGGCAAGTCTTAGTCGAGATGCACTGTATAGCCGCGACAAGTATACCTAGGTAGCCTACTACTGAGTTACGTGAGATTATTGCAGCGGACGAGCATTTCTAACAAGACACCCTTCTAAAGTCTAGAAGCGGAAGAGTCATCCGGCTCACCTACTTCACGCAGCCTTCTCCAGACACGCATTGCTTCGTCCCATAGACCATCTTGCCAGATTTCGATGGATCCATCGGGTTTCAGCGTCCTAATTTCCCGATGATTGGTAGTACCCCAGTTGAGATCCTCCTCGCCATGCACGAACTTGATGAACGGGTCGATCAGGGCCCGCTTGATAATCGGCTTCTCAGACGGCTCAATTACCTCGCCGTTACCCCAAAACCAGATATATTGGTCGGTAGCGTGGGTAACGCCCCAGCTCGGCGGGATGGACTTGTCCGCACATTTGAGCCGATACTCGATGCGGTACCGATAGAGGAGATTGGCAGCTCCGCTATTGGCAAGGGAATGGATCAGACCACGCTGCATCTTGTGAACCTGCATGTCGGCGTAGATGTGACCAAAGGCGTCGGAGGACCAGTCATTGCAGTCGGAGGGGAGCTTGCCGTCCGGGTAGTAGCATTCAACAAGGGGGTCTACTACGTGGCGAGGGTAATCGGTGAGAAGGCGGCGGCGGAGGGAGGCGAGGCTGTTCTGTGGTGGATACCATGTTGCATAGAGGAAGCGTTCGTCTCGGCATTCGCCGAGAATAATGCGAACCTTGCGGGCTAAGAGCTTGCGGGAAAAGTCTCCGTTGTCGAAGGATTTGAAGAGGGTTGGGGACACAAACGTTGAGTCGGAGGTGGGGCGGAATTGGTTGATCTCGACGCCTGTTGCGGCGGAGAGGAGAGTGGGGGCTGATACGTTGCGGAGGCGGGCCAGTTTCTCGGCATCAGGGAGGGAGATTGAGATATTCAGGGCGGATAGGAGTTGATTGAACTGAACCTGTGCCGCCGCGGGGGACTTGGGCTGTGCAGCGGGGGAGTTGGACCAAATACAGGCTCGTTTGATGAGTCCCTGGTCATCGGAAACCTGGAGGTCGTAGGCCAGCTGATAGCAAACCGAGTAAGCGCCTGAGAAACACGACATTAGCATGATATACTTTATGATAGTACGTACTGTCTCTCTCCACTGCCAAAGGTTACGGGAAAGAGTAAATAAATGGTTTGAGTACCTGCAGAATACCCGGACACGGTGATCTCTGACCCATTCCCACCAAAAAGAGCGATGTTCTCTTTAGTCCACTCGAGGGCCATGCGTTGATCCCAGAAACCATGGTTCCCGACTGCCTCGTTGACGGAGGCAGCGTCCTTCTCAAGCTCAGAGGAGTAAAGGAAACCAAAGACACCTACACGATAGGCTGGCATTACGACAATGGCATTAAATTCTGTGTCTCCGAGCAGCGCTGCCGCGGAGAAGACATTTGGGCTTCCAAACTGTAAGAAACCACCATCTGTCCAGGAGCACCGCATTAATTAGTTCAATAATTCAACCAAGTAGGGAGAACTCGAATACGTACGAATGAAGAATAGCACCGGCCAGCCTATGAGGGAGAGTTCTATAGTTAGTCGCGACGCTGCCCGATTCCTACTGAAAAAAGGAAAAAAAAAAAAAGAAACTGAAAAGAAGAACGTACCACCCTTGGGAGGTTCCCCTATGGGAACCCAAATATTACACTGAAAGCAATCCTCAGTCCAGCTTTCTAGGCCGGACAGGCCCATGAAATTTGGCTGTGGGCAGACACCTGTCACGCCAGAACACTTGCCGGGTTGGTCTTTCGTGCCATAGCTGTATTTCAGGGGTAGCTTCTGGGCTTTGCGCCATCGTTCACAGGGAGGTAGCGCGTATCGAAGACCACCGAAGTAATGGCAGAGGGGGTTGTGAGATGCCTTGGAAGAGAGGGTGACTCCTTGTACATAGCCTCTCTGCGACAGGGATTTTAGGTACGGCTGCTGAATGGGTTCCATGACTGTTTCGAGGCAAGAGGAGTGAGGGGTCGAAGCTCTTCAGGAGGCAGTACTAGTAAGTAGTCCATACTTCTTCTTCAAGGTTAAGTTGGAGATGGAGACCATGGATAGAGGAGCTGAGTACTTTGCAGAGTATCGGCGCCAGATCTGGGCCCCGAGCCTCGCACAGTAAGCAGGTACTTCTACTCTTCTTCTTCTTCTTCCCCTCTACTACCTCTCTCTACTCTTCCTCGCTTCTTCTATTATTATTATTACTATCATCATCATCATTATCATCAATATTACTATTCGCTCTATTCCTCCATTCGCCCATGGCTCCCCCAAACCTTCTTTGTCTGCCAACCCCCGCACCTGCAATGCGCTTGACGTCAACCTCTAATTTAGTTGGAAATAACGACATCATGATCCCAGAGTATTAATACAGAAGACCATTCACGAAGGTCAGCCACTGAGAGGATCCCCAAAGCCTGTGACTTGCGTTGGATCTGGCCTGGTGATCGATCCGGGGTTTCCATAGCAGCTTTTTTTCTTTTCCAATCAAAGGCTTCAGAACTGGGGTCTCAAAACCGCCATGAATAGTTATTGGGCCATTACAAAAGCCTTTCTACCATTCCAAGCTGTCTTTCCCTCCTAAGAAGGCGGCGGCCATTGAGGCATTCTCCAGGATTCGTTCACAGGCATGAAGGATTACCTGATTACCCCTCCCCCCAATATTCTATATCTTCTACATAGCTATCGTCATTCGCGAATTTGTTTCTTATCCAACGTCCCTTTCGAGTTCTATCGAAATTTTGCTGGCTACAGATTTTACTTGAACAGGTGAGTTTTTGGACTACGATATCACTTGGGTTGTATGTACCCATTACGCTCTATATTCTCTTCATTTCCTCAGGCGATTTCCTAAAGATCCTTTGCTCCTGTACTTGAAACGAAGGAACAACTTTCATTTTCCACTTTACGAGACAAGAAAATCGTGCATTCATCTTACATATGTAACTTTCGTTCTTTGAATCGAGTTCTACCGCCAACTTGCCCTTTCTAACCCTGGACCATCATACTCACTTCGCAGTCTCACCAGAATCAAACCACATAAACCATGGATAACATTAACAACAACGCTAACGCCAACGCCAACCATCCCCAAGCTCGTTACTGGCATGGTAACTTTGGTGACCGCTATGAACATCACAATGTCTGGGTGCGAGGAGGACCCCCTCAACCCTATAGACGGCCGTCAGGATCTAGCTATGTCAATGCTACAAGCGAACGACCGGTATGTCTTGGGAGTTCAAGTTTCTTTCATTTACTTTGACGACTTGCTCAAAGTCAGTTGATGGATCATTGATGATAACGGCTACTTCCTCTTAACAGGATTCTGATTTATCCGATGTATCTACCAGCACTGCTGGCAATCACAGCCCTCCTATAGCCCCAGAAAGAAGAAAGTCTAGCAGCCATGGCCTCTCAAATTTATTCGAGAGCCTGACTAACCAGAAACGGAATTCGGATGATGGTAATCTTGCCGCACGCCGACAGAGCTGGAGCGAACAGTCTCAACAAGGAGGCTTTCTCTCAAAGTGGTGGGATGGCTATACTCGCGGAAAATGACTTCAGCAAGAAAGGCCATTGACTGGTGTTTTGTGTGTTGTCTCGTAGTTTTATTGTCACACTGGAGCAAAATGTTCATTCTCAAATATGGGGTTGGAAAAGGAGTCATCAACGTCAACGGTATGTGGACCATGAAATTAGGCGGAATGTTCAGGTCTTCAAAATCTTGCTTTGGGTTTATCTGATTTGGGTTTAAATTCGCACGGGACGCCCGATTATATTTGGGGTCGGCTTTTGGTCCCATAAACAAGTGCTGTGCTGTTGCCAATTCACTTGGGGAACCTAACAATACCTTTTGAATGCATACTATGAAGTACACTTTGTAGAATCGACGAGTGGCCAATTGGCCAACCATGGATTACTTGAAGACTACACCGAACTGAAATATATGATGCTGTTCATGGCCAATACAACGGACCCATTGTGCTGTCTACGCAGTCCCCGCGAGAGTGACCATGTAATTTGCGTTTTATCCCTCGACCCGAGTAGTGCAATTAGGATATATCCGGGCTTAAATATACGGCCTGAGACGAAATTAACTGGCCCGAAGCCGGAAGACCGGGGAATACCAAAGAGGTTGAGATCACCACTCAGAGATCCGGCTTCGAGGCGAGTGAAAAAAAAAAAAGAACCATAGGAGTACACCCGGAGGTGCATGGTAGGCATCGTGTATTACTTTTCATCAATGGTTATGCGGAAATCATCACCCTTTGTGAAGCCTTCATTGTGAAAAGTGGATGCGTTTGAAATTTGTATTTGATATCTAGCACGCCTATTATCATGCCGTGATAGAGAAAAAGTTGGAAATATTCCAAGAGCAGAGCGAAAATCATTTCAAACGCCTGCCTTTTTTTAATCATTCGTAAACACAAACCCCGCGCTATTCACCTTCCTCAGACCCCCAGTGGAAAAAAGGATTTACCGGACGATGCCGTCGAAGCGGTTCTTGAACCACTTGATGGTCTCGGTCTGGTTGATGCGGTGGCTAGCACCGACGCGGGCCTTGCAGCGGCGGCGCTTGGCAACACGCTCACCTGGGCGAGTCCTGTGAATCCGGGTGTCAGCCCGGACAAGTTCAAAAGAAAAAACGTAGATAACAGTCTAGAGTTCAAGACCGAAAGCAACTCACATGCAGCAGTAAAAGTCCATGCCATAGATACCAATGCCAGGGTCGTACTTGATACCCAAGTCAATGTGCTCGCTGATACCGAAGCCGAAGTTGCCGGTCTCGGAAAAGTTCCTCTTCCTCAACTCGTATTCCTTGACCTTGAGGCCACGCTCGAGGATCTCCTCAGCCTTGGGACCACGGACGGTGACGTGAACGGCGATCTTCTCGTTACGACGGATACCGAAGGTACGGACAGTGTAGCGGGCCTTGCCTATCGTGCGAAACAAAATTCCACCTCATCAGTCATAAAATTCTTCCACCAGTCTTTTTTTCTTTCACTTCGCCCGTGTCTTAAGTATCACCGAAAATCTCGGGGTATTCTTACTGTAGACTGGAGTCTGACCGCTCAGCTGCTCGAGCACCTTAGCAGCGCGGGTCAGTCTGTCACCAGACTCGCCGACACTGATGTTGAGCACGAGCTTCTGGATGCGCAGCTCGCGCATGGGGTTTGCGCTCTTGTCCTTTCCTTCCGACTGCATGCCAAAAATACTGTCAGCAAAAACGGTCTTTTTTACAAGAAATTGAAGGCAATTCGTTAAAATAGAACAGAAACAATAGGTACATACCATGGCGACTAATTTGGCGTGGGCTGATCGACTCGTTGGATGGAAGAATCTCAGGTATCAAGAAAAGTTGTGTGAAGGTCGACTGTGTGGGCAAATGTGGGAAGCGAGAGCCCTTAGCGCCTTGGCATTGTCGGTTGGCGCTTATTCTTAAAGCCGCGCGTCTAGCAAGTTCCCAGTCACGGGGTATCAAGTCACGAGATTCGCTGGCCTAACCTAGAGAGCAGACCCCAAGCTCCAAGTTCAAGCCCAGCAGAACTCCCGCCCAGAGTGCACAGGAACAAAAGAGAAGAGTGAAGACTCAGGTAGAGGCTACCACACTTCTATTCTTTTTTTTACATCTATTATTTTGTTTGACTCTCAAGTCGCACCTGTGCGCACTTAACCACAATGGCGGCCAACAAGCAGGGCAAAATGGTGAGTTCATGCCATATCCTTTATACCTTCCATACTTGTGCTTTAAATTCTTACCACGCGCTGTGTCAAGTATGCTGCTATGTCCTTCGAAGAAAAAAAAAGAACTAACCGCCTTTTTTACTCTAGCAAAATCTTGTAAGTCGTGGATGGCCGTACCGGACAGTCTCCGTGAAAACCTAACCGTCTTCCCCAGATCAACTACCGGATGAGAATTACCCTGAATGATGGCCGACAGATGACGGGCCAGATGCTCGCATTCGATAAGGTATGCTTGCATGCAACTCAAGGGACTCACTCTCAATCGGGCCAACCGTACTAACGCTAAGACTGCTCTAGCATATGAACCTCGTCCTCGCCGATACAGAAGAATTTCGTCGCGTGAAGCGAAAGGCCAAGTCTGCCGTTGGATCCTCAAATACACCCCTCGTTGAATCGGAAGAAAAGCGAACCCTAGGTCTCACGATTGTGCGCGGCACTCATGTTGTATCCTGCTCTGTCGACGGACCTCCTCCCGCCGATCCCTCTGCGCGCCTAGGAACAGGCGGCCCTGCTGTTTCTGCCGCCGCAGCAACTATCGCTGCTGGCCCAGGTATTAGCAAACCCGCTGGACGTGGTCTGCCGATCGGCCTCGGGGGACCTGCTGCTGGTGTTGGAGGGCCACCACCCCCGCCTGGCGGCTTTCCTGGTTTTCACCCAGGTGGTTTTCCAGGTGCTCCCCCGCCAGGCTTTGGTGGGCGTGGTGCGCCGTCAGGAGGGCCTCGTAAGTTTACTCCGGTATATATGGTATGAAAGGGTCGCATTATTAACGGCTGGATCTAGCTGGCTTTGCCCCTCCTCTAGGTTTCGCCCCTCAGGGTGCTCCTCGTAAGTTTCTCTCTCAATTTATATACCACTGTGTAAACCCTTTGACTGACTATCATTCGCTGAAGCTGGCGCTTTTCAACCCCCGCTCGGTTTCCAGCCACCAGCACACGGTCGAGGATTTCCGCCGCCAGGGTTTGGGGGACGCTGATTTGATAAGATACCAAACGTATGATAGCTTAAAAGCACTGCTACAAGTATAGTGTGGTGGACTCCAAGTCCGAGAGACAAGAAAGAAAAGCATCACAAGGAATGAACCAATTTTTTCTTTCTCATCCATCAGTCTATTGATGGATATGGATAGGAATAGCACATGGATTTTTACCAGGCAAAGGCGTTGCGGCGTGTGCGGATGCAGGAAATTCCCGCGAGAAATAAAACTGTCAGTTTCAAACCTCCAGGACCGACACAAGTAAATACCACATATCTGTCAAGCATCTACTTTACCCCTGAATCCTAATGCTATATATACTTTGAAATACCTCTGGGTGCGCTCATTTCCCTGTTGGGGCAGTACGCGCTAGTACTGTATACGTAATAGTAGGGTGGACGACACGAACACACCACGTGATTAACTCCTCCGGGGGCGGCGATTCCGTAGTCGATGATGACCAAGACGGCGCTCAAGAGGTCTATTCCTGACCCTGACTAGCTATCCTACATTTTAACCCCCATTTTCCTGCAAGATGGCTGCTGCAATCAAGGCAATCAATGCCAAGATACGTTCCAATAAGGTTTTGGACTATGTCTGCTCAACACGTAAGTGCCTCCTGCGTTTGCCTTGCCCTCTGCTTTATCCGAGATCGATATCGGCAAAATAGAGTGTTCGCTGACAGTCCTCTCATATAGACTTCTGGGGACCTGTCTCCAACTTCGGTATCCCCATTGCAGCGGTGATGGACACGCAGAAAGACCCGGAAATGTACGTTACCCCGAATATATTCCTTACTCTCTCTCTCCACTCCAATCAAACGGCTACAGGCAGCCCTGCATGGAGTCAGGCGTGCTGCTCGATTCGTCATGGTACCCAAATACTCTTCGATGATACATGGTGAGCTGACAGATCGACCATTGAACAGCATCTCTGGACAGATGACCGGTGCTCTCGTCATCTACTCGGCCACTTTTATGCGCTATGCCCTCGCCGTTACTCCCCAGAACTATCTCCTATTCGCTTGCCACGCCATTAACTTTTCCGCTCAGTGTACCCAGGGGTATCGCTACTTGAATTACTGGAAGTATGTTTCTCCCTATTCGTGATGTTGTTATCTTTTTTTTCAAAGGAATTCACTGACCCTACTTGACCGTGTACAGCTGGGGTGGTCGTGAAGCTAAACTTGCGGCAGAGGGTGAACAGAAGGGCAAGGAGGCCACCGAGGCAGGCGCCTAGGATAATTTACTCTTCTTCTCTGTTTCGGCGGACCTTAGGAGGATCATGCTGTTGATATATATATTAGTACTAGACCTTACCGACTGAGAGAATGTAAGGTGATCCGGATCGAGCGAAGAAATTCATATAATCCAGAGTATGTGCTACGCCTCGCTTTATACATGAGTCAGGGTTAGGAATGGCAAGAGCCTGACATAAATGAAGATACAGTAGTTGTATCGTTTATATCCATTTGTAGCAAAATCTAGTATATATGATGATCCAGTATACACAAATGTTATATAGAGATCGTTAAACAAAAAAAAGTGAGTTTATCTAAATCTAACGGCATAGACAAATAGAATGGTGAGCTGAACATTGCCATACACCTATTATGAGTCACAGTATCCTGGGGGTTTACCATCCTCGCTGTTGATCCAGTTATTGAGTGTCAATGCAGTTGTATATATGCAGCTGACCACGCCAAAACAGGCAAGCGAAATGTCCGCAATCTTCTGTCTTCTAGATTGCGCACAAGATTTGAGGTGCAAGAGGGGCTAAGGGACTCAGTTAATCAAAAATGACGGGGACGGGAGACGTTGGAAGAAGTAAGCATACCGGGTATACGTAAATCAGTGGAACACAGGCGAAGCTACCTACAAGCGAAACGAATTTGTCGAGATCTTCCGCTCCGCCCCAAGCCACAAATGCGCAAACCATGACAAGAAAAAACCGAAAGCCGTTCTTTTCCCACTTGATACGTGGGTTATACTTTCCGCTACGAGTGAAAAGCTCGTTTTCCATGATGCGGATGGCGGGGAAGAGTTGGAGGGGTGTACTCAAGAGAATTGCTAAAGAGTAGAGAAATTGAACAGCATTCACAAATTTGTCATCTTGGGGGAGGTTAAGAATGACTACAGTTTTGGTCGCGGATCCGTAAGCTGCGTAACTGAGGGCACCGGCCGAGAGGAAGACAATCGTAATGATAACCATAACTCCTGCCAAAACGCCCGAAAACTGCTGCGGGTGTTTCATGGACTCCTGAATCGGAATAATCAGGCCGATCCCCTCATATGTGAAAATAGCCGTTCCAATGAAGAGAGTCCATGTGGACGGGTTAAATGACACAATATCAGCGATACCTCCCTGACTGGATATTGTAAGAAAGTCATAATAGAAGAGATATATGAGGCCCATCAAGATGAACAGGTCTGCAATGAGTGCAGTGAAGCCAAGTTTGCCAATGTCGCGGATCAAAGACAGAGGTAGGAAGATCACCAGCTGTATCAAAACCATGAACTTGATGTCAATGAAAGACTTGCACTTGCTTACAGCAAGTACAAAAGCTTGAAGGTTTTCGGCCGTAAAAACAATATATGCAGACACAAATCCCAGTTGGCTGAGCACGATAGACCCGAGGATGACACGACGCATATGCTTTCCGAAGAGAGCACCGCCAATATCACCGAATGAACCTTCAATCTTGAGTCGTGTATTGACCAAGAGAATGAAACAATAAAAGCTGAGCAATGAAACAGCAAGCAGTACTAAACTGCTGAACAACATGCCTCCATTTAAGAATGCTCTCGGTAGGAATAAGACTCCAGTACCAACGAACGATTTAAGAAGGAGAAGAGCCGCTCCAGTCCGGGTATTAGTTCCAGTTCCCCCACGAGGCTTGCGCTTTCTCCTACCCCCAGTATCAGGGCGAAGGAGGGCCGAGTCTTCACCTGGTTCTCTGCCTTCGGTTTCGTCCCAAATGTCGGAAGAAAAGTATTCGTCAGGTCCAAGGACCTCATCGTCTTCTTCAAGCTCTTCGCCAGCGAAGTGCCCGTAGAGAGTTAAAAACTCTAAAAAGCTGCTTGTTGGGAGCCGGGGTTGAGTAGAAAGGAAGCGCGCTCCTGTACCGTCGGGGTGAGGGCTGCCCGCTGCTCTGCGCAGGTAATCTCTCCGAAACCCGCCAGGTACACGGATACTGTTGATGTTCATAGTATCATGTTCGGGTGTGGGCCGATTGAGGTTGAAGCTCCTGCTTCGATTAGGCTTGCGCACAGAGCTTCCTACCTCGGCATCTTCGGCCCATCTATAAACTTGCCGAGTAATGTCACCTCCTTGAAGCTGCAAGCTAGAGAACCCATAATCCGCGTTGCTTGCCCCATCGGCCGAGGGTTGAGTATCTCGACTTTCTCCCGACTGTACCAAATGTCTTTTCACAACCTCTGGGTCTTCATATGGGCCAGTAGAGTATTCCGAACCTTCCCTCCAGGGCTTATTGTCGAATGACCCATAGTTCGACCTGGGCTGCTGCAGGCTCTGGTGGAAAACGGGTGATACAGTACGCCTGGGCGGCGTTCCCAGCCTTGGGGGAGACTGGCCAAGATTATCCTGAAGAGCAGAAGCAATCATCGACTGGCCGGGACCAGGAAGAGATGACGAGTTATCCACTCTACGGAGATCTTGGATTGCCTCTGTTACCGACTGGGCAGGCACTGAAACTTGTCTGGACAAGAAGGAGGTAGAAGGTGATGGTATAGGAGAAGCCAGTCGAGCCATCGACGCATGTCTTAAGGAGGTATCTGTGGTTGGGGATCCTGAACAGCGCGCAGAAGTGGATATCGGAGATGACTGATGATTTTGGGACGACGAACCCTCCCCATTGTCGTAAACTCTAGGAGAGTCCATATTACTAGCACGTAAAATATAACAACAGGAACAGTAGAAATTTCCAATTCAACGTAAACCTGTGCAGCTTAGCCTGGGAGTTGTCACCGGACCCGTTGGTTGCTAGACAAACTGGGGAGTGGGTTGCAGTGATCAAGCTGGAACGGCTAGAAAACAAACCGTACAGCTCGCCAAAAGGGACTCGATGACTACTGCAAAGCAGGTAACGATGAGAAATATCGTTGCAAATGCAGAGAGATGCTCTTGGGAGTCATGGTGATAGTCAGTTGCGCCGAGTCTCTGGATGGCGGAGTTTGCACTGTTTTCATGATTTGCACTGTTTACAGACCGGCACGTGAAGGCGTCGAAACTCGCCACAAGCCAAACCAGCGCCAACTACACCATAATTTCAACTTTTCAGACACAGAATCTTTCTCAATGGTTGGTATTGGCAAACAAACCAGTCACAGGACTGTTGCTATGCCATGCTGGTGATTCTTTTGCTGTTGCAGCCCCAAAATATCACTTATCTCACTCCATTGGGCCGTTCCCGCGTGCTTCGTCTCGCCTGCGCCAAACAGTGGGGTACCCTTGTACGATAAACGACCTGAATGATATATCCAGATGGACGGCGAACGAGGCGAGAACACTTTACAATCCATATCCCGGAGGAGGCCCAATTTTTCGACTTGTACTCCGGAAGAAGATGACGCCAGGTTAGCCCCGACCGACTCTTCGACTGCGACGGAGACGACTAGACTACTTGATTGGTGGCCTACTTTGCCAGTTCGTTCATACAATACTTCAAACCCTACCGAAAATTTACCAGAACCCCGAGCCCGCTCATCGCATTCCGGCGTTTTTGACGGTTTATGGGGCTGGTGGAATCGATTTTACAACCATGGAGCGCAAGGCCTACCAAGAGGAAGGATACTACCCGACATGCCCATTACAGCAGGGCCTTCTCCAGAATCAAGTGTTGATCGTAATGGAAGCAACCGCCAGAGGTATAGCACGTCAGATAATTCAGGCAAGCTTGGGACATTTTCTGGTGTTTTTGTTCCCACAAGCCTCAATGTTCTGAGCATTCTCATGTTCCTTCGCTTCGGCTTCATCCTTGGACAAGCTGGGCTATTAGGAATGATAGGTAGGCCGTCAAATGCCCCGTGGCTTCTAGCTCGACTAACGGTACGTTGAAGGGTTACTCGCAGCGTCATATATGATCAATCTGGTGACCACAATGTCTCTCTCTGCCATAGCCACAAATGGTACAGTCAAGGGAGGAGGAGCCTATTATTTAATCTCCCGCTCCCTTGGACCGGAGTTCGGTGGTTCCATTGGTATTGTGTTTTACCTAGGTTATGTGCTAAACACTGGCATGAATGCCGTCGGCCTCGTCGATTGTTTCAAGCAAAACTTCGGGACGGAGTCTGGCACCTGGGCCAATTTTCTTGAAGAGGGCTTCTGGTGGCAGTACCTTTGGGGCACCATTATCCTAATCCTCTGTACCGGAATCTGCTTGGCTGGCAGCTCCATCTTTTCCAGGGCAAGTAACGGGCTCCTTGTCATTGTCCTTGTGGCAACTCTCAGTATACCAGTGTCCGCCATTGCCATGAAACCGTTCATCATCCCGAAACTGGGGGTTAATTTTACTGGTCTCCGCCTACAGACATTTTTGGAAAATCTTAAACCCCACCTTACCAAAGGAGCCGACGGTAGTCAACTTACCGGCAGAGAGAATTTCCAAGACCTTTTCGGGATCCTCTTTCCCGCTACTGGTGGCATATTTGCGTAAGTATTGTTTCTCCATTACTCGAATACCAGGCTGACAAAGAATCAGTGGCGCAAGCATGTCTGGTGACCTCAGGAATCCTAGCAAATCGATCCCCAAAGGTACTCTTTACGGCCTGGCTCTTACATTTGTCACGTATACCCTAGTGATATTTGCAATGTCAGCGTCCATAACAAGAGAATCGTTCTATCAAAATGCAAATATTGTTCAGATTGTAGGTTACCGGAACTTGCACTCATGGTCCCGATTTTCTAATAGATCTACAGGTAAACCTCTCAGGAGCTGTGATACTCTTGGGTGAACTTGCCACGACATTTTTCTCTGCTCTGATGGGAGTTATAGGTTCTGCCAAGCTTCTGCAGGCGATCGCCAAGGACAGTCTGCTTCCCGGTCTCACTTTGTTTGGTAAGGGCACAAAAACAAATGATGAGCCAGTAAATGCAATTATTGTGACATTTATCGTTGCACAGTTCACCATGCTTTTTGATATCAATCAAATTGCATCTTTCATCACTATGATCTATCTCATGACATTTTTAGTAATGAATCTTGCATGCTTCCTCCTCAAAATCGGTTCTGCCCCAAATTTTCGCCCATCATTTCACTACTTCAACTGGCAGACAGCTGCTGCTGGAACTTTAGTATGCGGAGCAAGCATGTTCTTTGTGGATGGAGTCTATGCCACAAGCTGTTTTGGAATGTTGATCATACTTTTTCTCCTCATTCATTACACCTCACCGCCGAAACCTTGGGGTGATGTCAGTCAGAGCCTAATCTATCATCAAGTGCGTAAATATCTACTACGTTTAAAGCAAGAACATGTTAAATTCTGGCGCCCTCAAATACTTCTGTTTGTCAACGACCTTGATGATCAATATAAAATGGTCTCCTTCTGCAATTCTCTGAAAAAGGGGGCATTGTTTATTCTTGGTCATGTCCTCGTCACGAATGATTTCTCGACTGCTGTTCCAGAAGCCCGCCGTCAACAGATTACATGGACGAAAATAGTTGAGAGCTCCAAAGTCAAAGCCTTCATCAATATCACAGTATCCCCAAGCGTCGAATGGGGAATCCGGAATGTTGTCTTGAATTCTGGGTTAGGAGGAATGAGGCCGAATATAGTCATCATCGACCAGTTCCGCGAGGGATACTCGTTGGCGGAGACAATAGACAGCCATATTCGCTCCGCACACCAAGGCCGTACAGACACTTGCAACTTCGAGGCAAATGGACCGCCCACGACCTGTAAGACCTATGTTACAGTCCTAGAAGATCTCCTGTTCAAACTACGCATCAATGTTGCAGTTGCAAAGGGATTTGAGGACCTGTGTCTACCTGGCGAGCACGGCGTAGATGGGAAGAAGTACATTGACCTCTGGCCCATTCAGATGTCTGCCGATTTGGGTGCAGACGGTGAAATAAAGAGAAATGTTTTGACCACAAACTTCGACACATACACATTGATTCTCCAACTTGGATGCATCCTGAATACGGTGCCTTCGTGGAAAAAAGCATACAGGTTACGAGTAGCAGTCTTCGTTGAGTACGAAACAGAGGTTGAAGAAGAGAGGAAAAGGGTTGAGACTCTCCTTGAAAAGCTACGAATTGAGGCCGAAGTCTTGGTATTCTGGCTTGCATGTGGTTATTTGAAAACTTATCGCATTATTGTCAATGGGGATTTATCCTCGGATACTCATGAAGTGCAGGACGCAATTTTTACTGCCCTGGAAGGTGAAGATTGGTGGCAAGACATCCAGCTAGTTCGGAAGAGATCAGAGCAGTCTCCAACAATAAATCTACCCAAATTGACTGGCCAGCGGTTCGAAACAGCACCAGCTCACCTCAATTCCCCAAACCAAGAACAAGGCCAAGCATCTCGGAACCCATTTGCAGGCGGATTGAAGCGATTTGTCCAATCTTCGAAACGACGGCGATCTATTTCAAGTTTGACAGGCTTCGGCCAAGTTAATTTGGGAATGCAGACGCACCGCTTACTTGATGCCTTCGTCGAGGACGACAGTACAGCAAGTGAGATGAGCGATAATAGTGAGCTTGATAATTACGTGAGCAATGAGAATAAGGGAGTTAAGAGCACGCATAATGAATCACTTGGGCAGCCGAACGCATACCAAGGAGGAGGAGCATCCTACACAGCGAGGTACGCCGTGCCGGAGGACAATGGCACAGGCCAGATTATTCCGTCCATAGCTACCACAGACGAAACGGGATCTCCGAGGTCCCAAGCAAGCGCGATACATCCAAGCTTAACTCGTCCACCCTCGAGTAATCGTTTCAGTTCTTCCCCAATACCCGAGGCTCGGGTCAATCCAGACGAAGGAGCCGGACCATCAATCATGTTTGAATCAAGCTCATCAGCCCCGCGCTCGTCTTCCAAGAGTCGCCCAGTTTATAAAGACGGGCCTACCATTAATACATCCGGGATCGGCGCCGCATCAGGATACCCCCAACAAGCCTCAGTGCCGCTATGCTTTAACGATCTTCCTAGTCGTGCACAACATTTGATATTGAACGAGTTGATGGGAAGACACAGCAGCGACACTGCTGTTATTTTTACAACCCTTCCCTCACCACTAGAGGGAACTGCAGCGAGAGAGTCTACAAGCCGATCTTACTTGAGTGATTTAGGTATCCTGTGGCAAGGATTACCACCCTGTCTACTGGTTCACAGCAACAGCATGACTGTTACACTTAATATTTAATGAGCTATGGTTCAATTTAATAAGTTCTTAACATGATGTAGCCCGACTATGCGTATATCGCTGTGCAGGTGCTTCACCGTATGAAGAGTTATTTGGAGACAGTAACGGCTATCCGAATGTAAATGATGACGGCATGTGAAGGAAAAGTCGAAAATATACACATAATAAAAGTAGGAACTGACCCAAAGCAATCCATTTGTCAGAATATTTGTCCCATATCATCCAAATTGATCATCCAAATTGATCGTTTCATTCCATGCCATGGCTGTGAGATAGGCCAGGGGTCCTATTGCTTTTTCGGGCCGTAGTACTAAACATCTTGAGTATCACCGCGGGCATTACGCCTCTCAATTAGTAATCGGGCCTCGGAGTAGCAGGTCCATTGGTGGCGGTGTTTGGCAGCATGGCGACTGCCGCGTATGAGGCCTCCCTCTAGAGATCCAGAGGATTCACTACATCAGTGAGACCAGTTAACCAAAGACGGCTGAACGGATGGCGACAGGTGAAAACTGCGTTCGGGCCCTGTACCTCAGCAGGCTGGCGACGGCCCCCGGGGAGAAGCCCCCGGGAGCCGGCTGGCGGATTGCAATGTCACCTCGCGCGGGGATGAATCCTCTGCAGACGACTGAAGTGACCAAGCG